>JAPQVY010000144.1:16925000-17525000 GCA_028535165.1 Quercus tomentella
ACTTTCCAGTATGCATAGTTAGTACCATCAAATAAATGTGGTATAATAAGAAACTGTCCTCTATCCATGACAAATAGGCTTAATGGATCACACAACAAAGATTAACACCTAATCAGAGTGTGCCTACTCTGATACCACTTGATAGGCCAAGAATGTATTGACCCCTTATGATAAATTAATTGATTAATTAGTCAAATTTATTAATTAATCAAATCATCATGCAAAATGCATGGTAGCACAAAAAAATCACCAGTTAACTAAAGTGCAGCGGAAATTAAATTGACACGATGATTTGTTTACAAATGGGGAAAACTTACATGGAAAAAACCCCACCGGGTGATTTTAAGGTCACCACTCTTGAGAATCCACTATTATCAAAACAAGCCGTTACAAGTAAAGGAATCCCAGTACCTTATACCAACCTACAGTTGAACCCTTACCCTAATACCCAATTGGACTTGTTCTGTAGTGACAATCTCTCCTTTTCAATGCACGGCTCCCAGTACGTAACTAACCAATAGATGCACGGATCCCAGCACGCGACTTGATCACCAACTTGAGAAAGATGTTAGCTGCAAAGTTTTTTAGTTCATCACACATTGAAGTTCAAGAAGCTCTTTGGTCACAAAACCCTACGATGTACAAACACAGCAGCTTCTTCAATAGAAAGATGAACTAGATCAAATTTTGTCTCCGGTCACAATTTGCATGAATAAGACTTTGCTTCACACTTATGCAACTTGTGTAACCTTTGACAGCCCTTAAAATAATCCTTATATATGTTTAGGTTTGTGAGAAAAGAAAGCCTAAACACATACTCACGGACTGGATGAAAATCAGCTCTGAAAAACTGAGTTTCATAAACCTCGATAGATAGCCATCTATCGGACTAGCTGTCGAGCCACGGGCTGAAACATCTTTTAAACCTTGATAGATGCTAGCTGTTGAGCTTTAAAATTCAACACTTCTTTACTTTTTTCTTGGACAGACTTGCATGGCTTTAACACATGAACTTGAAACCTTGTTTCTTGAAGTATTAAACACATCCTAGATCTACCCAATTACAAGTAATATGCGTTTTGTCAAAGGATTAACCAATTACATAAAATATTGACATATGTTCCTAACATTGAATCACATATGTCCTAACAAAGTTTCTTAATGACCAACTTGAAAAAAATTCTTGGAGCAGCCACTAATTTCAAGGCCTAAGGTGATAGTTTAAGAGGGGTTTTTTTTTTTTTTTTTTTCAAAAAATATTTTTAATATTAATTAAATAACATTTATTTAAATTTTGATATCATTTTTTTCATTTAAAATATGGCTTTCTTGCTTTTTAAAATTCAAAATTACTAATTAAGTCTTTGTATTTAAATTTTGCCAATGTTTCTCTTTCAATTTATAATATTGCTAATCCAAAACCCTCCATTCATTGGATTTAAGTTTAGAATACGTGTGGGTTTGTGCCAGGGGGGTTGAACACGTGTCCTGAGGTGCAGCGGCCCTACAAGGTGCACTGGCCTCAGGAAACATGCTTAAAAGCAAAACGGCCGCCCAGACTTTCCACATTCTGGTCTGTGATTTCTAAGGTCTTCTCTTACTCTTTTTCTTCACTGAAAACTCCTAGAAACACCATTTTACTTCTTTGGATTGGCACCTAATAAAGGCCATAGTTACTTGCTGGGATCCCGCTTTGAGGTGCATCACCATTGGGGATACAGACTTTATTCCTACTTTGGAGGAGTATGATTGCTTTCTTTCTCTTCCTACCCCTGTGAGTTGGGTTTATCGATCACCGACTCAATCTCACTTCCGCAAGCGGCTGGCGAAGCTATTAGGACTGAAGTTGCATATTGTGGATGTTCTAACCCGATATGGGAGCGACTTGGGAGGTGGCATCCCTTTTGATTTTCTACTTTGTCGGTTTGGCGAACCTGAGTGTCCTGCTGCTTACCGAGGAGACTTTGTGGATTTGGAGGAACATTGGACCTTCTATAGATGTTAGGCCTTCATGGTGATCTTCTTTGGCTCAATGCTATTTCCTTTTCAAGTCGAGTTCCATCAGTTTTGCAGTTCTACCCCTAGTGAGTACTCTGCCTCATAGCACTTCTTTTATTCCCTCTATCCTCTCTAAGACTATGAGGTCTGTTTCTCAATGTCGTGAGACTGGTAGTGGTAGGCTTGGTTGTTGTGTGCATCTGTTGCAATTATGGTTTTGTAGTCATTTGAGTGAGATATCCAGGGCACAGTTTGTTAGGTTCTTGAGGAAGAATAGAGTTAAGATCACTGTGGCCTTTTATCTTCCTTTTACTGGGGATACCGCTGGTTGGTTGCGGTATTTGTTTGGCTTGCGTCCCACTGATTGAACCTGGAGAGTCAAGTGGGGAGTCACTAGGTGGCAGGGTTGGACCCATTGTGTTGGTTTGCTTGGCATCCCTTTGGTGGGCATCTGAGGTTGTACAGGGTACTTTTCAAGTATGGCCTTGAGGCTGTTCGGGGGTGATCATCTTGTCCCTCGATTTAGTGATCTTTCTGTCATCACTTGTGATTATGAGGTCCAGGATATTGACACAGTCATCATAGATCGCGCTTTTGACTTCTGGCAGGAGCACAGGTCGACTATCGACTATCCCATTTATCCTAGGGATGATTATGAGTAGTCCACTGCAGAGTTTAAAGAGTGGAGGTCTAACAGGGACCCATACTTCATTGTTGATCTATCAGTTCCAAATCCTTTAGATCCTTGCCTTTCGACTGATATATTGAGGGATTATGCATTAGAGTTTGAGGTCAGAGTTGAGAGCACTATAAGAGAATTAAGAGAGTGCCTGACAGAGGTTATTAGGGACTGGGATTGCTATAAGGAGCTTATTGATGCATGGTGAAGGATCATTATGAGATGGGGAGAGCCTATGAGGCTGAGCTCGCTACCCTTAGAGTAGAGCTTGAGTAGAGGAGTGCAGCTTCTTTAGCCATGGACACGGAGTGTATTCAGCTAAGATCTCGGGTTGCTAGCTTGGAAAGTGAGCTGGCAGATCTTACTCAGAGGTTCATTGTCCTGTGCCAAACAAGTGAGCAAGGCTAATGATTTAGCATTGCGGCTATTGGAGGCTAGGTCCTTCATTCATTCCACTTTGAGCTTGGAGTATAGGCCGACTGATGAGCCTAGTGAGCCACAGTTAGCTTTTTGTCGCTTTCAGGCAGAGGTAGTCGAGAAGGAGGAGGCATTGAGAATTGCTACCGTAAAGGTTAACACCTTGCAGGCTTTGCTTGTTATAAAAAGGTAGGACTACACCTCGAGTCCTAGTATGGAAAGGGAGCTAGTTCGGCTTCGACATTCATATGGTCAACTTAGAGAGATTACCAGAGATCTGGGCTTTGATGTAGCAGGGTTGCTTCGTACCCATTCCTCGGATGATCCGATTCTTCACAATGGCTTTGGGGTGCTATATAGGATGGTGGCAGACTATTTGGGCCACATTTGACTTGCTGGAGCCTTTTTGCTTCTTTTTATTTCTATACATGAGCTATGTAGTTAGTATTCCACCAAGTATGAAAAGGTCCGTCGTAAATTCCTAGGCAATTGCGTATAGTTGTAGACGCCGTATTTTGTACCCTTTACAACTCGGGCCCCCGTTCCCCAATGATGCTTAAACTCTAAGGCTTAAGGCCAGTTTTGAACTCAATCAGATATCAAATTGACTTGAGGAGTGTTAAAATGGAAAATATAACCTTTTAAATGAGCAAAAATCTATTTTTGAAAATAAAATGACCAAAGTGACCCTTGGCTCACCTACATGGGCAGCGACCTGCGTATGTAGGCCAAAGCATGCGTACGTAGGTATATTCCTATGTACGTAGCTAGGGTTTCAGAAGCATGAAAAAGGCAAGTTTTTTGCAATAATGGTTAAGGTTTGGAATGAATCTCACATCGTATAAGAGCCATTCCAAACCCCCATTTTTTCCACTATATAAAGCCTTACATGATACGTTTTCAAAATACATAGAAATCCCACGGGAAAAGCCTAAGATTCACCCGAAAATAGTGAATCAAAAGGGAGTTTTTCACAAAACACCCTCAAAGTCAATTTTATTTGATTGAGACCTTTTCTAGCCCCAATCCTTTTAGTTTAACATTGCTAATTGCTTATTTAATGACTTGTGATAGATTTGATTGAGGGGAACGGTAAAAATCAAAGCTTGGGAACTCCCTTTTGAGGTATCAAGCTTCAACCTTTCTTTTTTTCTTATTAGTCTTTCCTTTCTGTTTTAATCTCGTTTCTTTTGCTTAGTTTATATTTTTACATGTTTGCTTAGGTTAGTTTTATAGTTCTTTTTATGTTCTGAGCATGTTTGGTTGTTAGAATTAGGGTTTTCTTTTATGCTCTGTTTCGTGTTTTTGGGTTACGATTTGTGAACAAGTCTACGCACGCATGCCATGAGCATGTGTACATAGGTTAAACCCTGTGTACGCAAGCCTCTAGTTGCGTACGCAGGTACTTGCCCAAAAACCCTAATTTGGATTTCTTATTTTGTTTGGTTTGCTTATTCCACATGTTTTGCCTCTATTTAAACCCTTTTTCACATGTTTATACGTATCTGAGTCCCTGTCTTGTATGCTTGCTTAGCTTTAATATGTTTAGATTAGAGTTTTATGTTTCTGTCTTGTTTAAATATCCTGAAAATGCATTCACATGTCCATGCACAATGCCATAGGTGCTGAGATGCTGTAAGGTAAGTCATGCATTCACATGAACATGCATGCTGATTGTTTAATCTTCCCTTGATATATGTGTATGAAGTTGATGCCTTGTTTTTTATTCATGATATGATTTGCTTGCTGCCATATTGCCAAGATATGCTTGCTACCATGATTGAGTTGCTGTCTGTTTTAGATGTTTAATAGGGTGTTCACATGTTAGATGAATGCTAGGGTTTCTTATTTGTAATTGGGTTTGGCTTTCTTTTGCTATAGGTTGATATGTATATTGTTTTGGGATAATGATGCCATGATTTTGTGTTAGATGCATGCTACTGTGTGTGTGAGTTAGAAAATAAGTATTGAACATGTTTTTAATAAGGTTAAGACATAAGACACAACAATGGGAGGCCAACCTTAGGGTTGGGCGATCTTGGGTGCCTAACACCTTCCCAAGAGTGTACCTAAACTCCGAACCCATACTTTGGTAGTAAGATCAATGGTCCTTTCTCGAGAGGACGCCATATATATGGTTCCTAGACCATTGCAAAAACTAGGTGGCGACTTCGACCCCTTGTGTCCATAACGGCCTTGCACTTTTGGGGTTTTAAAGCATAGTCTAGTTTATAAGGCATGCTTAAAAATGGAAAACAGGTGGAAACATAGATTTTTTTGCGTAGGTTGATTATTAGGAGATATTTATATCTTTGAGATCGTGCTCTGGATGCATAATGATGAATGCATGAAAGGATTAGAAAAGCACAAAACAGGCATGTTTAATGAATATGTGCACAAACGCTTTGAAAATGCAAGATCATACAAATAAAATGGTAAATACAAATAAAATGGTAAATATAAATCTATGCATATCAATATCTCAGGTTCCAAAAGATACATCCTATTCCAGACGAATCTTTTCCTTTCCCATTAGGGTACATCTTCCATTGGCATGGGTCATAAATTTTTTGAATAAAACCACAGTGGGCCGCACATGTTGCAAACATAGAGCAACCCAAGAGGGTGCATGCTTTCTTCCATTGATCTTGATCATAAACCCAAGCGGATTCAACTAATTGATTTTTCTTTTAAAATGTGACCGAGTCAAGGTGGCTGTCAATGCCCGGCCTCAAAAATGGAGAACCATCGGGGCCTTCGTTCAACCATCCGCTGTGGTGACGCTCCCACGCCGAGGGGGGGCTCGTTGGAGGCCCCTCTTAGAAATGGTATTGCGTGGTGTGCGCGTGTGTGGTGTGTGGCATGGTTTGTGCAGGGTGTCAGATGCTCTCTCTCTCGGTGGAGGAAGGTAGGTCTACCTTTGGCGTTATGGCAGGATTCTGGGCCAAAGTTTAAGAGATTACCAAAGGTAAGTGGAGTCACCACCTATCATTGGGTTTTTCTAAGGTGTGATTGGTCACCTGTTTCTAGTTGATTTTATTACCAATCCTAGGTTAAGAAAAAGGGCATTTTTCCTAATCTAATGTGTATGGCAAAAAATCTTGATTCTTAGGTCAGGAAGTTTGGTTACGTGTGGGGAAGGTGTTAGACACCCCATAACGCCTGTCCAAGAATAGTCCCTTTTTTTTTATAAAACCTTAATTTTCGGAGATTGGCAGTAAAAATATGATTTTGGCACTGTCTTTCGGGGCTTTGCATGCATGGGGGCTTTGGGGTTTGGCTTTTGAACGGGTGTGGTCCCAATCTATGCTTTCCTAAGGCATTCGAGCAGCATACCAGATTTCCACGGTAAAAATCCGGCGAGATGTAACCTTACTTTTGCAGCAGAAATTAGACATTGCTTGCCTTAGGTGACACGAACTGTGACAATCACACCTAAAGGGGTGAGTAGGTATATATATACATACATCATGCACAATGCAAGCACACAGAACAGGAAAGTAAATGCCTACATTCCTAGAGCATGGCCCAAAATATAAGTGCAGGAAAATAAATAGGGGTCACCATACTCTAGAGATAAGGATGAATGGTACATGGCATGATATACCTAATACAACCCATCTAAGAGAGAAAGGGAGGAGGAAGAAAGGGGTTTTAAAGAGTACAAAACCAAAAGGGAAAGGCTAAACTCCTAAATCTACTGAACATTGCCGCTTGGCTAATATCTACATGCTTGCATCCGTGCCCTTTTTGCTTATGCCTAGGAGTCCCTTAGCTTCATGCATCCTCGCTCTGTGTGTGTACATGCAAAGGCAAAGACAAGAAACCAGCGCAAACAAGAAATGGAAGGAAAAGATGCAAAGTGCATACGAAGGAGGCATAAAGCAGATAAGCATGATAGACATGGCAAGCAAAGAAGCAAGAAAGCAAGCAAACAAGCGAGAAGGCAAACAAGCAAGAAAGCAAACAAAGGTGCTGTCCATGAGGGACATGTGTAGGTTTGGATCGGATGTCCATAGCTTCATTGTTTTGAAGCATGGATGACACACTAGCAAGTAAGACTCATGCATAGACATGTAAGCAAGCGTGTAAAGATGCTAAGAAAGCCAACAAGTGGCACAAACAAGCATGGCAAGCATAGCATCGCACGAAGCGGAAAAGGGGAAAGGTATGCACGAAGCAACCGGCATCATGGTGATGCATCCCAAATGGTTACATCCAAACAAGGAATGTAACCACACAACCACAAACCCGCTAAGGGCATCAAGCTTGGCAAAGCCTAGAACTAGAGAGGCTAACACAAGCATAAAGCATAGAAGCAAGCAAGTGTAGACATGCAAAATAGGGATGATTCAAACCCTTTGATATGGGCCTTGGTGTATGGACAATGACAAAGACCATGGGGTCTAGATTAGGTCTGAACCAATAAACCAAAACACAGGAAAGAAAGACAAAGCGATAAAAGGGCTACAATAGCGCATGGCATGACAAACATAGCTTAGGTCTAGGCACACAAACATGGCATGGAGCGCACAAGCACATGGAAGATAGCATAAAGCATGTAGAGAACATAGATTCAAGCACACAAGCATGTGAAAACATAGATCTAGACACATAGGCATAGAAACATGCATGTAAACATGTAGAAACTTAACACATAGACATGGAAGAACATGGATCCAAGCATACAAGATGTGAAGACAAGGATCTAACCATATAGCATGGAAATAAACACATAAAACACATAGATCCAAGCAAGGCATAGCCAATAACATCATACAAGCATGTGAGCACGTAACCCTAACATCAACCTAGAACAAAAGAGGCACAAAACATAGGAAAACATGGCATAAAGCCTAAAGCATGTAGATCTAAACATGTAAGCATGTAAGGATGTAGATCTAAGCATGAAACATGGCATAAGGCATAAAAGCAAAGAGATTTAAGCTAGAAATACAAATAAAGCAAGCAACATGCTAAAGAAAATGATAAATTATGTTATTCAAGCAAAAATAGCAAGATAAATGCTAGAAAAAGATTTAGGAGGCTAGGGGTGTGGATGGTAGCTAAAAAGATACATCCACACCCCTAAACCCCAAATCCAAAGCGTAGAACCAAGGAAAAGAAGATTGGATATAAGAACAATACCTTTTGTTTTTGGTGAAAAGAGAAGAATCAAGAAGCTTTGATGTGTTTTTTGTGTTTGGAAGGAGAAAAATCGTGTAGAAAAACTAGGCGACTCAGCAAAAAATGGTCTCCTCTAGGTCTGATGGGTGCCTAGGGCTTTTTATAGCCCCGGCATGAATTTTAAGGCGACGTCCTTCAAGGGCCGCGAGCTTCAAACTTCCTCTGATCGGGTTGATCTTGACACACCTAGAAAGATCTTGACTTCCTATTTCTTAAAAGGTATGAATCTTGAAAATCCAACGGTTGGATCAAAAATTATGGCTCTCGGAAGTTAGTGGTGCATCGATCAGTGCGTTATCCCAGTTTTCGTGATATCTCAGCCGTCCTAACTCCGATTTCGATCCATGAATAGTCGTTGGAATGAGAATTTGATTATCTTCTCAATTTCATTAGTTCCAATCCATTCTGACGGCCTGATCAAAATTAGGGTTTTTGGGCCTGGTAGGGTCAAGTTCGGGTCAAACTTGGTCAAAGTTGTTAAAAAATCTCTGAAAAGCTCGGGTTTGATGTAGAACTATGAAAAATGTTATTTTGTGAGGGTTTTAACCTCGTTTGACCTTCGGCCAAACCTAGGGTTAACTAGGGGCATTTTGGTCATTTTAGCTGAAAGAGGCACTTCAGGTGCTTCGATGCCTGAACGGGTTGCGCCACATCATTTTGGATGTTCTCGCGGCCCTATGGAGAGAAAATAATATTTTTAGATTTTTCGGGGTTTAGCACACAAATCGAGGGCGGACAAAATAAAGTATCGACAATGGTTGCCTACATACCTCCACTGGGAAGGATCAGGTCATCACGTAGTTCAACTGACATTTTTGATTGACTTAATTTTTGCCTAGACTGCCCTTTGGGTTTTCAATCTAGCAAGTTCTCTCACACTCTTTCTTTTGCTCTCCTTTTGCATAGACCGCCTTTAGGGTTTTCAATCTACCTTTTCATAATTTTTTTTTTCACTTTTTTTTTTTTTTTTCCTTTTTGATTGTTTTTGTTTGTTTACATAGGAATGCAGAAAAAGAGGTTGTACTTGGAAGCTCCCTCATGCAAAGTACTGTATGATAGCATCAGAATTGGTGGGCATATTGAAGTCGTGCCCATCCAAGTTGGCTAAGATCAAGGATCCTATGGAGAAGGACTTTTTCATCACATATGGGCCTTTGTAGGTCGGGGAAAACTTTCCCCTATGATCAGGCATGGCCTGGTTACACTTTTTCAAGACTAGGTCGCCTTCTTCAAAGACTCTAGGTCTAACTTTCTTGTTGAATGCTCGCTCAACGTGGCGTTGGTACAACTGTCCATGGCACATTGCGGTCATGTGCTTCTCATCTATCATGTTCAGTTGTTCATATCGGGAATGGCCCCATTCAGCTTCTGATAGTTTTATCTGTGATAAGATTTTGAGAGATGGGATCTCTACCTCTGTGGGGAGGACGGCTTCCATGCCATAAACCAAGGAATACGGGATTGCACCCGTGGAAGTACAAATAAAAGTGCAATAGGCACACAAGGCAAATGGCGAGAACTTGTGCCAATCCTTATAGGTGTCTGTCATCTTTACTAAGATCTTCTTTATGTTCTTGTTGGCGGCTTTTGCTGCACCATTCATCTGAGGATAGTAAGGAACCGAATTCCGGTATTCGAACTTGAACTATCAGCAAAGTTGCTCAATCATTTTCCCATTCAAATTCATCCCTTTATTTGTAATGAGCTCTCCTAGTACGTCGTAGTGGCAAATGATGTTCTGTTTCAAGAATCGGGCCACCACAACTTGGGTGACGCTTTTTTAGGAAGCAGCTTCCAACCACTTGGTGAAATAATCGATGGCCACCAAGATATACCCGTGCCCATTGGAGGCTTTTGGAATCCAGGGTCTGATGACATCCATTCCCCAGGCCGAAAAAGACCATGGCATTGCTAGAGAGTGCAAAGGTTGGGGAGGAACATTCTTTCTATTCTGATAGACTTGGCAACAGTGGCACGTCCTGACATGCTTGATGCAATCGCTTTCCATGGTGAGCCAATAGTAGCCGGCTCTCATGATTTTTTTGGCCAACAGGGGTCCACTGGCATGGGCTTCAATCAAGCCTTCATGCATCTCTTCAACCAAATGGTTAGCCTTAGGGGCATCTATGCATCGAAACAAGGTTGTATCATGGTTCCTCTTATACAAGAATTCCCCACTCAAGAAGAATTGGCATGCCATGCCCCTGATGAACTTCTTCTCACTATTCGTGGCCCTAGGTAGGTATTCACTATCTTTGATATAAGCCTTAATATCATGACACCATGGCTTCCCATCGACTTCAGCTTCGACGTTCATGTATTCTTCGATATCTATGCTAAAGGCTAGCTCGCCATGGAGCTCTATGCATAATTGTCGCATATCATCTCCTTCTGCCAACTTAAACATGCTAGCCAAGGTGGCCAAAGCATCTGTGAACTAGTTGTGTGCTTAGGGCAAATAAGCAAAGGTAATGTTCCAGGACTTCGGGATTAGGCGGTTGATGCACTTCTGATACAGAATCAACTTAGTGTCTCGGGCTTGCCACTTTCCCTCTATTTGGGAGATGATCAACAGGGAATCTCCAAAGACGCTTAAATCATACATGCCGAACTCTAAGGCAACTTGCAAGCCCACTATGCATGCTTGTACTCTGTGACATTGTTGGTGTAATTGAAATTCAGCTTGACTGCAACAGGGATTTGTTGACCCTTCAAGGATAATAGAACTACTCCCACTCCATTTCGAGTGCTATTGGCAGCTCCATCGAAATAAAGCTTCCAATGTCATGGTTCTACATTGCTTGGTGCAAGCTTTATTGCCAAAACATCCTTATCTAGGAAGAGGGATTTTGAAAATTTTGTATCGTTCAATGGCTAGTCCGCTAGGAGTAGACACCGCATTTTGTACCCCTTACGACTCGAGCCCCCGTTCCCCAATGATGCTTGAACTCTAACGCCCAAGGCCAGTTTAGAGCCCAATTAGATATTAAGTTGACTTGAGAAGTGTTAAAATGGAAATATAACCTTTTAAATGAGCAAAAATCAATTTTTGGAAATAAAATGACCAAAGTAGCCCTCGGCCTACATACGTGGGTCGCAGCTTGCATACGCGAGCTAAAGCATGCGTACGCAAGCATGTTCTTACGTATGCAACTAGGGTTTCAGAAGCATAAGAAATGAAAGTTTTCTGCAATAATGACTGAGATTTGGAATGAATCCTACGTTGTCTGGGAGTCGTTCCAAATCCCATTTTTTTCCACTGTATAAAGCCTTAGAGCATTCACAACAAAGGTTGTAAATGCTATAAATGCTATTTTTTAGCATCTAAAACTACAAAATGTGCTCCATCAAACCTATTGTATTCTTAAAAATTTACAATCTTGCTACAGTGCGCTTTCAAAAATGAGAGCGCACTGTAGCTCAAATCTTATAAAAAAAATATTTTTTTATTACTCCTCTAACTATTCTCACTTTTCCTCTTTCTTTGTCTCTGACCAACACACCTTTTTATCTCTTTTTCTTCTTTCTTTCCCTGTGTTGTTTCACCAGCCTTTCTCCATGAGGTTTGATTTTTCCTTGATTTGTTTCAGGATTGGATAGTTTTTTTTTTCATGATAATCACTTGATTTGGCATGGGTTTTCAGTTTTATGTTCAATCTTGAGGGACCACGCTAGAGCCTACTTGATTTGGCATGGGTTTTTTGCTGGAGGTGGACAACGAAGGTACGTGTCGGTGTGTGTTGTGGTTGATTTTGGGTCAAGGTGGTAGTGGTGGTGTTGTGGTGGTGTTGAAGTTTTATGGGTTTTTTTTTTTTTTTTTTTTTTGGAGGTGGCTTGTGATTGTGATGATGGTTGTTTTGGCCGATGGCTTTGGTCTATTTTAATGGGTTCTGTGGTGGGTTGTTGATGATGGTGGTTGTTGTGGTGGTGGTTTTGTTTTGGGATTTTTTGCCATGAGTTGTAGCTGCCACAGTGGTGGTAGTGGTGGCTGATGGTGGTTGTTTTGGGTTTTTTTTTTTTGGTGGTGGGTTGTGGTTGCCACGGTGGTGCTAGTGGTGGTGAATATGGCTAATTGCTGGTTGCCATGAATTTATGTGTGGGTTTGTGGTGGCCTGGGTGGTGAGAATAAAAAAAATAAAAAATGGGAAATAAATAATATTTTAATGAAATGGTAAAAAAAATAGAAGTTTTGATGTTAGGTGTATTTTAAAATAATGTGTTAAATGCTATAAAGTTGGTTTTTTAGATGCTAAATTGTAAAATTTTTACAACTTTTGATAAGAATGCTCTTACACGGTACATTTTCAAAACACACAGAAATCTCATGGGAAAAACCTAAGATTCACTAGAAAATAGTGAATCAAATGGGAGTTTTTCAAAAAACACCCTCAAGTCTCTTTTTATTTGATTGGGACCCTTTTTGGCCCCAATCCTTTGAGTTTAAGATTACTAATCACCATTTTATTAAATTGTGATAGATTTCCCTGAGGGGAACGGTAAAAAATCAAGCCTAGGAGCTTTTGCTTTAAGGTATTCTTTTAAACTTTTCTCTTTCTTTTCTATCTTTAATCCTTGTTTTAATATGTTTCTTTTGCTTAGTTTTTGTTTACTTATGCTTGTTTAGGTTAGTTTTAGGTCTTCTCTATGTTTTTAAGCATGCTAGGTTGCTGGATTTTACGTATTTGGTTTCTGCTCTGTTTATGTATGGATTAGAGTTTCTAGGTAAGGATCTGTGTATACATGATCTAGCCTACGCACGCAAGCTAAACTCATGCATGTGCAAACCTGTTCTAGCATGCGTGATGCCGTTACCCAGAAAACCCTAATTTTTGTTTGTTTTGTTTCTGCCTTCACATGTTTGTCTGCATAGCCTCTTTTCACATGTTTTTAAGTCTCATAAAATGTTTTCTCCCCTTTTTTTAACATGCTTGTTTCTTATCACACGTCTAAAATAAGGTTTAATCAAGGGTTTCTTCGTTTTATTATCATTCATTTACATGTTCATGCATTGATGCCATATGTGCTGTGTTGTTAAGAGGTAAGTAAAGGGTAAGTCATGCATTAGCAATGTTCATGCATTTGTATTAGGGTTTCTTAGATGTATGATTAGGGTTTCTAATATGTTAATGTTTTGTGTTTGATATGTTTTGTTTGATGATATGCTGGCTGCCATGTTTTGTTTTAGATAGGGTTTTTCATGTTAGATGTATGATTAGTGTTTCTTCAATATGTTTGGCTCTCTTTTGTTTGGATAGATGGATAAATATGTGTTTAGGGTTAAAGATGCCATGTTGTTTGTTAGATAGGGGGTGTGTGTGAGTCTAGAATATAAGTATTTGAATAGTTCTTAATAGGGTTAAAATATAAAACACAATGATGGGAGGCCAACCTTAGGGTTAGGCAATCTTGGGTGCCTAACACCTTCCCAATAACATACCTAAACTCTGAACCCAAACTCTGTTAGTAAGATCAAAGGTCCTTCCTCAAAAGGACGCTATATTCATGGTTCCTAGACCATATAACTAGGTGGCAACTCCAATTTCATTGGCACATTTTCCCCTTGTGCCCACACTAGGTAATCTGCTATGGCCTGGCCCTTGATGGCTTGGCCCTTGATGGCCTTTCGCGTTACAAACACGATATCGAATTCGGATAACAACATCTACCAACGGGAGATCTTCCCTGTGAGGGCAGGCTTTTCAAAGATGTACTTGATAGGGTCCATGTGGGAAAACAACCACGTGGTGCAGTAAAGCATTTACTGCCGTAACTGTGTGAGACCCACGCTAGGGCATAACACGTCTTCTCAATGGTGATATAGTTGATCTCATAACTGGTGAACTTCTTAGGTAGTAAATCGTCTTCTCTTTTTGATTGGGTTCATTTAGTTGGCCTAACATGCAACCCATGGATGCCTCTTACACCACTAGGTAGAGAATCAACAGATGTCCCGGCATCGGGGGAACCAAAATAAAAGGGTTCAACAAATAATGCTTAATCTTGTCAAAGGCTGCTTGACATTCATCTGTCCATTCTATCTTTGTATCCTTCTTCAAGAGCTTGAACAAGGGATCACACATGGCAGTCAGCTGTGTTATGAAGCAGGCTGTGTAATTGATCCTTCCTAAAAAGCTTCAAACTTGTTTCTCGATTTTTAGCATGGGCATATCCCTGATGGCCTGGACTTTTGCTAGGTCCACCTCAATTCCTCTTTGGTTGACTAAGAAGCAGAGCAATTTCCCTAAACTGGCTCCGACAATGCACTTGTTAAGGTTAAGCCATAACTTGTACTTGACGAGGCGCTTGAATAGCTTTCTCAAATCTATCAGATGATCTCTAGGAGTGCGCAACTTGGCAATCATATCATCCTCGTAGACTTCGATCTCCTTGTGCATCATATCATGGAACAGGGTTACCATGGCTCGCTGGTAAGTCACCCTAGCATTCTTCAAGCCAAATGGCATGACATCGTAGGCTTAAATTCCCCAATAAGTGGTGAACGTTGTTTTGGCTTTGTCTTCCTTAGCCATCTTGATCTAATTATAACTTGAGAACTCATCCATAAAGGAGAAGAACATGTTGATCGTGGTATTATCAATCAGGGTATCAATATGTGGTAGGGGAAAATTTTCCTTCGAGCTGGCCCAATTCAGATCTCTATAATTGACACACATGCTTACTTTCCCATCTTTCTTTGGCATGGGAACAATGTTCGCAACCAAATCTAAGTAGGCTATAGCGGTAAGAAAACCGGCTTTCAATTACTTTTCTACTTCTTTGATTTTCAGGATAATCTTTGATTTCATCCTTCGGAGAGCTTGCCGCATTGGAAGGCATTTGGATTTAACTAGAATGCTATGGACAATGATCTCGGTATCCAGTCCTAGCATATCTTGATAAGACCAAGCAAAGATTTCCTTGAATTCCTTCAGTAGAGCTATGAGGTCGTCTTTCATGTCATTGGGAAAGTTCACCTCGATCATGACAGGTTTTTCTGTTTTACCTTCGTTGGCTAGGTTTATTACCTATGTTTATTCTATATTGGACTTGGACCCTTCGCTCTCTCTGTTCAAAGCTCTTAGGATGTCTTGAGGAAAGTTTTGGACCTCTTCCATTCCTTCAACATCTTGATCTAACTCTATTATCTATTCACATCATCTACACTTTCGTTATGGCAAAGGGACGATGAAACCACTTGGGAATCAAAATAGATCCTATAGAGCAGAACATATATAAAGAAACATAAGATAATTTGCACACACATATTCATAGGAAAGCAATAAAGAGAGATGCAAGAATTTTCTAAATAATACGCTGAATATTTCATTAATGGATTATAGGTAGGAGGAAAACAAAGTTCATGCTTGATAATGATAAAAGGGAAATGCTCATTTTTTGTTGTTTCTAGGAAAACAAATTAGGGAAATGAATAGGGAATACAAATAAAGTAGGAAATAACATAAGCATGCAAAACAAACTAGATATGCAATTCCAACCCTCTCGGGTGATCAAGAGGCCCAATCATTTGATGATGGAATACTCCTTACTCAGCTGATGCAACCACAAAACAAGGCTCGATGGTCCAAAGGCCTGCCACCTCGCTTGGCATCCCTAGTCGGATAGTAGAAGTCAAATTATCTTCGGCAGACATGATAGTGTTCACGGAGAACTCTTTGGGACAGAGCCGAATAATGCAAGTTAAGTCAGGCTCTTCATCTTCCAATTCCTTAGAAGGTTCTAGCATAATGACCTTAGCTAGAGCCGGAAAGGTGATTCTGATATGGGGAATAGACATCCCTAAAGTGTCTCACTTCCTTTTCTTGCCTCTGGAAGCTAGAAAGAGTTCTTCATGAATGGGTTCGTACCTCAAACTGAATCTTCCTTTGTTTTTTAAGAGTTCAATGAGAGTAGGGCTCCCACGTCCTACGGCTCTGAGGCCTTGGCCTAATTTGTAACCAAACTTAAGCATTTCCTTTATGGCCATTAAACTGCTACAGGCCAACCGGACTCAGGCTTTGAAGCATTGTGAATCATGGAAACTAGCTTGAATCTGTGGAAAGATGCTTATGGAAAAGCATTAGCATCAATGTAAAGGATGGATGTCTCTTGGAAGATAGTTATGGGCTTTTTAGCCATAATAGTGATCAACTGATTTTCGGAGATGAACTTGAGTCTCCTATGGAGGGTAGACGCGACTGTGCGTGCTGTATGTAACTAGGGTCTCCCTAAAAGCATGTTGTATGGAGAGTCAACCTTAATCACTTGGAAGTTGACCATAAAGGATCTCGGGCCAATCTCAATCATTAGCTCGATTTTGCCTTGCACTTCTCGACACATGTCATTGAAGGCTTTGATGATCATAGTGCTAGGCTTAATAAGAGACATATCCACCTTTAGGCACTCAAGAGTGGCCATTGGGCAGACATTTAGGGCTGATCCATTGTTGATTAGTACCCTTGCGACAATCGTGTCTTCTCACTTGACTACAATATGCATAGCCAAGGTGTGATCTCTACCTTCTGGAGGCAACTCATCATTTGAAAATGAGACTTGGTTGGTGGCAACACCAAGGATACCATACCCTCGAAGGAGGAATCTGTAATACCGGTAGGAACATGCGTTTCCTTCAACGCCTTCAATAGCGCTTCACGATGGACCTTGGAAGATAGCAACAGAGCTAAAATAGAAATTTGAGCTGGAGATTTGTTCAACTACTAAATCACACTATAATCGGACTTTCGAATGGTTTTCAAGAATTCCTTGGCTTCTTCAGTGGTGACTTTAATCCAGACTGGCTCGGCTATACTTTTGCCAATCATTTTCCTCTTCTTTTCTAGTTCCTCAAGAGTATAACATCAACCACTTCTAGTGAGTCCGGCTAGGCCTAAAGAGATATTGGAGCAAACCTCTTCTTTTCCAGTTCGGGTGGAAATTAGAGTCACATCGTACTTCCATGGGACACGATGGCTATCTTGGTAAGGGAAGGGCTTCGGCATATTGATGACCACACCTTCTTAAGTCTGCAGATTTGGTACCAGGTAGAACATCTTTGGACTAATAATGACTGGGCTGGGTAGAGCAGCTTCTAAAGCTTGTGAGCCAGGAGCCCCGAGATTCCTTGGATAGGCTTTGGCAGAATTAAAGGATCAAAGCCTTGAATGGCAGGAACAACAGGGGTTCCCTTCTAGATAAATCCTGGAGATGGCTCTATTATTATGTAGGTAGTGCCAAGATTAGAGGAGTAAAGCCTTCAACGGTTGGCATGGCTTATCCTTTCTTTGGAGCTGGCGCCTCTGAATCCACAGGTGATTCCGTAATCTCTTCAATAATGATCGAAGTCGAAGGAGCCGAAGGAATCCTACATAAGCGCTCTTGCAAGTATTCATCCCAATCCTTTCTTGATCCTATTGATATTGCACTGTGGCTAGTTCCCGCTTAGGTATTCGTAGGGCACAGGTTGGCTACCATGCAATCGCCCTTTTGCATGGATTCTCTTTCAATCTAGCTGATACCACGGTCAGCTAGACTCTGGTCTTGTGCTCAGAGCACTCTACAATCGAATATGACATGTCAGTCCCCACTGTCACAGAATCAGCAGACTTCCCAATCAAAACCTAGAGCTCCTATGTTCTCGAGAATAATGTGACTTTCCTAGGCTAGAGCCCATAGCATGGCTTTCCAAGGGAATGAAGAGGATGAGAAATTAGGGATCCTCTCCTCCACTATAGAGATAGCATTTGCGTTTCCTTCTTGATGAGGAGGTAAAGGGTTAGTGATAACATTCAGCTTGGCCGCGTTGTTGAACTGTACTAGCTTGTTGTCGATGAGTTCCTAGATTCGGTTTCTCAAATTTGTGCATTCTTCTAGAGTATGTCCCTCAGCTCCGGTCGTCTTAACTATCTCACAGATGAGATGTGTCAGATAACCACCCGAGTCGATCGCATTGCCCGTCGACAGGCTCACCTTGGTGGTTTCGTTCCATCTCCATCTCCTTCTCCAAAGGCCTCGGCTGATAAGGATGATGATGCTGGTGATGATAAGGATGATGATGCTAGCTCTTCCGGTGATGACAAGATAACGACCTCTCAGTGACTTGCCCTTTGTCATTCGTGACAAAAAGGGAGAGTAGTTTTGGATTAAGAGTAGTCTTGTACTTATGGGGAAAGTTAGTATAAGACATTTTTGATAGGGGGAGTGTGTATACTTTTTGAGGGATGTAGTAAGGTTCTTATGTACTTTTCTTTTCTTTCTTTAGCCTCTTGTATACTAGTCTGGTGACCATTTATTGACATACATTGTACTTTATTTTCATATATATATGATGATGTATGTGTTTCTTCACCTATCTCTAGATGTGTTATTTCTTTTCTCTCTCTGTACACATGTTTCTTTATGTATGCAATCTTTATTTCTATTTCACACATGATGCCTTGATGAGTTTTGTTTAAGTGTTTCAGAAAGACAGGTTGTGAAAGTCTACCATGCCATGAATTCTCTTCTTGCAAAGTTTTTCAAGAGTTTATGTTAGGGTTAGATTTATTTTGTAATTCAACAAGCGGTTATGAGTTTAGTGATTTAAGACTTCTCTCATGATTCATTTGTTTTGTTGTGGTTTTGTCACGGATTGCCAAAGGGGGAGATTGTTAAGGAAATATTTGATGTAATTGACTAATCCTTTAACAAAACGTACTTTACTTATAATTGGGTAGATCTAGGATGGGTTTAGTACTTCAAGAAACAAGTGTTCAAGTTAAGTATTGAAGCCATACAAATTTGACTAAGAAACAAGTGAAGAAGTATTGTTCATTAAAACTCGACAGAAGTCTCGACAGAACCCTTTCTATTGAGATTTAATATTGAAGCTTGACAGAAGCTCGACACAAGCTATATCTGTCGAGAATTACCAAATCAGAAATTCCAAATCTGATTACACTCATATTCCTATGTATTTGTGTAGGGTTTCTTTTCTCACAACCCTAAACATATATAAGGATTATTTTAAAGCGCATGCATTGTGTGACCGGATGCAAAAAGTAGCCTAGTTCATTATTCTCTCTGTAGAAGCTATTGCGTCTTTACGCCAAGGGTTTTGTGACCGAGGAGCTTCTTGATCTTCATTGTTGATGAACTGAAGAACATTACAGCCAACAATTTTCTTCAAGTTGGTGTGTTAGTCATGTACTAGGATCCGTGCATCATTAGTTAATCACGTATTGGGATTCGTGCATTGAACAGAGAGATTACTGGTACAATACAAGTCCAATTGGGTATTGGGGTAAGGGTTCAACTCTTGGCTAGTATTTCGGGATAGGCCAAAGGGTTTGGTAAGATTCTTTATACTTGTAACCGCTTGTGATTGATAATAGTGGATTCTTGGGAGTGGTGACCTTAAATTCACTCGATGGGGTTTTGCCTCAGCAGTTTTCCCTATTCGTAAACAAATCACCTGTGTCAAACTTATTTTCCGCTGCATTTAGTTATTTGGTGATTTGTTTGTGCTACCACGCTATTGCATGTAATTTGACTAATTAATTAACTTGGGTAATTAATTAATTAATTTGCAAAGGGGTCAATTCATTTTTGCCCTATCAATAAGGTCAAAAAGTTATTTTTTATTCAATAACAAAAATACATCTTGATTCTTCTTAATATGTACTTGCTGGCATTTTAGATGCATACATATTAACATCCCAAATTGTTATTACGCTTTACTTTATTTGCAACATCTTAAGACAATACAAATTTTCAATTTTTCAAACATATCCAAGGTGCATAGATGCTTCCTTTCTCTTTTTATCAAAATTAAAATCAGAATTAATAATTTTTCAGAAAAATTCATTACTAAAATCCAATATTCAATACTGAAATCAACATGACTAAGAGAGAATTACTATCTCAAATATGATATTTATTTTGATATCAATGGTCTGAATTTCTTTTTTGAATTAAACGTTTTAAGAGAAGTTTTACAAATACATGAAAATACTCTAATTAATATACACAATTAACATATCAGAAGGTTAGATTCTTTTCTTAATTAACATATCACTTATAAAGTATTACTAACAATGCATATTATAGTTGAGTCTACAGAAAGAAGCTTTACAAAATTAAAATTAATAAAATTTATTTAAGATCAACCACGTCACAATAAAAAATAAGTGATTTGCCATATTATGAATTGAAAAGGAAATGTTGTGAACACAAAAACATAATTTGTGGTAATTTTGCATCTAAAAAAACAAGAAAAAACATTTTAAAATTGGGGAAAATAATAAAAAATAAAATATCACTCAATTAATATTTAAAAATAGTAAAGTTCTCAGGCTCTCAGATAAATTTGTCACTTTAATTCCCAAGATACGTTCAGCCAGACCTGAACAATGATCAATTTGATCATTAATTTTGCGTGTTCTTCACCTTGAAAGCATTTTTCTTTTTCTTTCTTCAGTCAAAAAAAAAAAAAAGATTAAAGACCCAAGAAAATTCCAAGCATAATTAATGGATGATTGTCGACATTGATGTTGCGTCCATAGATAATGATACACGGGAAAAGAAAAACAAGATAGTTTCTTTTCACCTTTTTCTTTGAAAAATTGCAACTCTATACACATGAGATGACCATTGAAAAAATGGATTCAACGACAAGCGTAGATATGGATGTGTCTCGGTTAATCAATTTTCATCGTTAACAGGAAAGAAAAATACAGGTTTGAGACAATGACCACTGATTTTGGCTTCTCTTCACGCGGAAAGCATCTTCCACTTTCTCAGTCGAAAAAGAAGAAAATATCCAAATACTGATACAACGGGGCAGGTGAGTGTGTTTTTGTTTTTTTGCCTTCTATTGCAACTCTATGCATTGGACCATTGAAAAATTTTGGATTCAACCACCACGCTTATACTTACTATCACACCCCCAACCCAAAAATAATATCCTCAAAGAAAATTATATCAGATAAATCCAAAACTAACCTCTATAATTCAATTTTTAAAAGATCTCCAAAGTATCATTGAAAATAAAAATCCAAACCTCATGTGCACAAACAACAAAAATTACTAATTATAAGAAGAATGATAATACTCCGAATTCCTAAAGTACTCCTCTAATACACACTAATAGTTAGAAGTCCTATCTTACTCTAAACTTCATAAAATTCTCTCATTCGCACAACCTCAACAAAACTCCTAAACTCGCTATACTTCATAATTTGTAATTGGAAGTGAAGAAAAAGGGATATTGATAAGTCAATAAGAAACCATAATCCCAATTAACATGGGTGCGCAAACACACTAACATATATAAAATAAATTGTACATAGGATAAAGCTTCGTAGGCTTAGAAATTGTATCTTCATTCGATTGAAAAATTGACATAATTTGCAATGAGTTCCACAAATATCAAGAACTATAATTTACAATGAGTTCCAAAATATGATAAATTTCATTAGACTTAGAGTGGTTCATATATTCACTCTAGCTAATTCATATTCTTAACAATCTTTATATGACTATGGTTACGATATATATGCCCGTGACTAAGGAGAGAGTGTCACGAGAGACTGGGTTTTTAGTAGTTTGCTTGCTACAGGTGTAGTAGTTTTCTTTAAATAGATTATTAACCAATGCCCTAAGGGCACTTGTTAACATTTCCTAAAAAAATAAGCTAAAATTTATATTATTATGGAAAATGCTAACGAGTGTCCTTAGGGCATTGGTTAATAATCCATTTTAAGAAAATTTTGCCATCACTTTTATGGAAAAAGAAAAAAGCTGTTAAAACATTAATTGTTTTTTTTTTTTTCCTATAAAAACTTTCTTTAATTGAATTGTTAACTAATACCCTAATGGCACTCGTTAGCATGACCCTTAGTTATTTATGAGATAAAATATGAGGGTAAAAAAAAAAAAAAAAAAAGGAGGATAAAAACTTCCAGTCAAATAGATAGGGCTATCAATTTTTTATTGGGTGATTTTTTCAAAATTAAAATTGATAAAAGTAATTTATTTAAAATTGACTATGTCACAATAAAAATTAAATGATTTGCCATATTATCAATTGAAAAGGAAATGTTTGTGAACACAAAAACATAATTTGTGGTAATTTTGCATCTAAAAAAACAAGAAAAAAAAATTGTTTTTAATTGAAACAATAAAATATAAAATATCACTCAATTAATATTTAAAAATAGTAAAGTTCTCAGGCTCTCAGCTAAATTTGTCACTTTAATTCCCAAGATACGTTCAGCCAGACCTGAACAATGATCAATTTGATCATTGATTTTGCGTGTTCTTCACCTTGAAAGCATTTTTCTTTTTCTTTCTTCAGTCAAAAAATAAAAAAGATCAAAGACCCAAGAAAATTCCAAGCATAATTAATGGATGATTGTCGACATTGATGTTGCGTCCATAGATAATGATACACGGGAAAAGAAAAACAAGATAGTTTCTTTCCACCTTTTTCTTTGAAAAATTGCAACTCTGTACACATGAGACGACCATTGAAAAAATGGATTCAACGACAAGCGTAGATATTGGTGTCTCGGTTAATCAATTTTCATCGTTAACAGGAAAGAAAAATACAGGTTTGAGACAATGACCACTGATTTTGGCTTCTCTTCACGCGGAAAGCATCTTCCACTTTCTCAGTCGAAAAAGAAGAAAATATCCAAATACTGATACAACGGGGCAGGTGAGTGTTTTTGTTTTTTTGCCTTCTATTGCAACTCTATGCATTGGACCATTGAAAAATTTTGGATTCAACCACCACGCTTATACTTACTATCACACCCCCAACCCAAAAATAATATCCTCAAAGAAAATTATATCAGATAAATCCAAAACTAACCTCTATAATTCAATTTTTAAAAGATCTCCAAAGTATCATTGAAAATAAAAATCCAAACCTCATGTGCACAAACAACAAAAATTACTAATTATAAGAAGAATGATAATATTCCGAATTCATAAACTCCTCTAATACACACTAATCGTTAGAAGTCCAATCTTACTCTAAACTTCATAAAATTCTCTCATTCGCACAACCTCAACAAAAGCTCCTGAACTTGCTATACTTCATAATTTGTAATTGGAAGGAGAGGAAAGGGGATATTGATAAGTCAATAAGAAATTATAATCCCAAATAACGTGGGTGCGCAAATACACTAACATATATAAAATTAAGATCAACCAACTAAGACGTAAATATTCAAAACCCCAAGACTTAAAACTTCAAAATTTATAGAATCCCCAAATTCTACTTCAAAACCAAACCAACTTCAGCAAATTTATATATAACATCCCAAATAAAAATTTATCGTTCCTTAGGTTGGAAGATATAGGTTGGAGCTTTGATTTTTCTCCAAAAAAAATAGAGATGCTTTATCTGCCATGTATAATATAAAAAAATAATTAGTAGAAATTTCAACCCAAAAACTAAACCCACGAAAACAATGTCAATATAAATATGGAGATTACTCAAATACTCAAAAGAAAATCAATTCTAAACATAACAAAAGAATAAGATAAAAGGAAAATCTCAAACACATACGAAAGCAAATAAAAAATTCAACATAAAAGATAAAATTCATTAATAACAATATAAACAAATATCCACATATGTTGAATTGAAATTTTATTAATAATAATAATATAAAAAAATTCGACATAAAATTCATTAATCAAAGAAGAAAGTTGAATCAAATTGCTTGTGTTTTTTTTATCTATTTTTATTTTTACGTTAGTCTCTGGTTTTTGCTTCGGTTATATATATATATATATATATATATATATATATATATATATATATATATATATAGATGTAGGGACAAAGTTTGGAGCCCAAGCCGGCACCGTATGGAATCCTGGTCCAAAAAGCCCAATACAATGAATTTTGTAGAGTATGGGTCAAAGAACTAGGTTTAGATGAGTTGAGCAGTGGCTTGCATGGGATTAAAGAACACATAGACAAAAACAGAAACTATTATGATCAAAGGACCTTCTGTCCGAGGAGACGTAGAATTTTATTTATGAATACAGATTACATTAGGGTTCTTTTGCATGCTACAGTATCCTCTCCTTCTTTTTCTCGCCCCCCTTCTTGTGGGAGCTTTCTTACATTATATAGGCTATCTCTGATCATCTGGACCTTACACTTGTTGGTCATCTGGACTCATATCTAAGCATCTATCCCATCAGACACCCCTTTTAGTCCTTTGTGAGTTGCGGCAGCCAAGGTAGTATTGTTCAGGGGTCTTCTCCACATTAATGTAGCCAGGAAAGCAGCTGTATTGTATTTAATGTGGTGGTGGCAGCCTTTTCTTAGATATTTTGAGTTTTCTTCCTTTTCACGTGTTTAAGGAGTGTGCCTCAACAGTATGAACGTACATGTGCTTCGGGTTTTCAATGTCCGAGGAGAAGTTCCTCCTCAGACCTTCTTTCTTTGTCTCCCATGATAAGGCTTGTAACGCAGATCATCCAAGTAATGTTATCTCCTCGGATTCGCCAGTGTCCTCAGACAGGCCCAAGGCCCAACTCTTTACTGTGGGCCATAACCCCCACAATAGCCCTTTAAAACTCCAGTTTTTATCTCCAACTGAGGAGAAAAGCGGGGTTTTGATTTTTTAAGGGATAAGACCAATTAATTCTTGGTTCGCATGTGTGGGAGTGGTTGCTTCTGACGTGTTGTAGGTTACGAGGCGCTATTAATTGCTCTAGGCGGCTTTGTGTTCCCCACATCCAGCGGTGAAACGTAGATCCAACGGCTGACATTCCTCCTAGAATTTTGAGCAGGAGTAACCTTCCTGTTCCTCTCCCGCTATATAAAGCTTCGAGGAAACTCTTTTTGCTTTTCTTTCACTAACATACAAGAACTCCAGAGAATTTCAGCACCCAGTCTTCATAAACGTTCCAGACCTTTGAATCTCCATATCCATTTTCGTGAGGAGTCTTTCCCTAAGAAGGTCTATAAGGGCTTCAGAGATTGTTGTAAGGATACCCGTAAGTTCTCATTCCTCTACATTACCCCAGTTTCATCTCGGCCTTCCTTTTCGGCCCGCCAGTTTGCCTAGATGGGTAGATTCAAGTATTTAGTAGATATTCCGGCCACCATGGAGGCCTTTAGGACAAGGTACCGTATCCCGTAGGGGGTGGTTTTGGAGTATTGTCCTCCGGAACGAGTGCTGACCGATAGGGACGTGGGTCAAGTCGTCATTCCCATGATCGCTTTTATAGAGGGAGGAATGACGCTTCCCATGCGTAGGATTACCCGGGATTATTTGCTTAACCATAGGTTGACACCACATTAGTGCGCTCCCAACCTATTTAGGGTCTTGGGCAGCATAGATATTCTGAACGAGTAGATGGGTTTAGGTCTTACATGGCATGACATAGTTCACATGTACGGGTGCCATCATCTTGCCAAAGTGGGGTACTACCTTAAATCTTGGTCCGATATCGTTAGGCTAATCTCCTGTCTTCCTAAGTCCAATAAGAGTATGAAGGATGACTTCCTTATTGCTTCGGGGAAGTGGAGCGACGGTCTTCATTGTCCTACTCGGGCAAGAGATCCAGGTGCGGTACCTTTAGGATCAATCCCTTAGGAAGGGGGTTTAACCCTTTAGTTTTATTTCCTTCGCTTGAAGATTCAAATTTTTTTTGTAATTTAACTACAATTTCCTTCTCGGTTGTTTTGCAAATAGAGCACACGTCACTCCTCGGCTGAGCCATACAAACGTTCAGGCCTTGAACTATCTCTTGAGGTCGGAGATCTTCATTAACGAGGACGAGCAACTGTGTGCTGCTCATTTGATCTTGGGTTACGAACCCTTGTCCCTCGTTTTCCTAGACGTCGGCCAATCCATAAGAGCAGGTAGTCCAAGGTTGGCTAGGATCGACGTGTCGAAGCCGAGATTTTTGGCTCGAAGGGATCTTCAGCAGGTTGTTTTGCTTGTCATTTAGAATCCTTAACCAGCTGCACAGCCACCTCCACAAGATAATCCCGGAGTTGCAGTGTTTGTTGAAGAGGAGACTGAATCATCTCGTCTTTCTCTAGAGGAGGAGATAGACGAGTTCTACTTTGAGGAGGATATTCCAAAAGCTCCTCTGATCGAACTTTTGGACGCTGAGGGTGTGCCGAATAGAAACTCCGTGATCGGCGCCCTTCCTCTTGTTATTGCCTATTCGGACGATTCTTCTGACGAAGAAGTGGACAACATGGCTTCTAACAAAGGAAAAAGTTTGCGGGAGCTGATGGCTGCCCAAGGTAAGGGGCAATCCTCAAAGGCACCCACCAAGTCTCCGACCTTCCTCCCGCTCCTCCATAGATCCCTGCTGATCTCGGCTTGAAAGTTAATCCCGACCTGAAGAAGAAGAGGCCGGTTGAGTCCCTCGAGGAAGGCGAGGTGGGTCCTCGCCAGGGCGCTAAACAACAAAAGGTGACCCGGGAGCATCAGGATAAAAGGGCTCCATCTATGGAGAGTCGAGCAGAGCTGGAACGGGCTGAAGTGTGCATGCCTCCGCGCACTTGGAGCCCCCGACTTGAAGTGGACGGAGCAGAAATTCCTTATAACACTTCAGTCCGAGAGTACAACAGGGGCCGAGCTGGGTACATTGCTGAAGCCCTGGAGCAGCCCATGCTTCTCCCTAGGGACATGGAAGCTTACAGGCGCTTTTCACAGGGTGAACTCTTCTTGTCCCTGAAGAGGGATCTTGCAATGGTAAGGACACTTATCCTCTTACTGGCAAGATCATTGGGTTGTGTTATATTCTAACTCATATCATCTTGTCATTCTCGGGCAGATTACTCAGCAGGTCTTTGTGGCCGATGAGTGGTGCCGCGACAACCGTAAGTTGGCTAACGTCGAAGCCCTCTCTCGTGTTGGGGTAGAGAAGGCTCTAGGAGCCCTCAAGCGGAGCATCATAAGCTAGCTGAGAAGCTCAAGGAGGCAGAGATAGGCCGTAAGAGTACTGAGGCTAGCTTGAAGACTGCCGAGAAACAAGCTGAAGACCAACGCCAACTACTGCACGTGACTGAGATCAACCTTGCTACTGAAAAGCAAGCCGTTCTAGATCTCAAAGCCACATTGCAGAAAGCCAAGGAAGAGGTCCAGCTAGCCAAGGAAGCAGCTGAGGCTGAGAAGAGGGCGGCTTACTAGCTTGGGGCGGAGGAGACGAAGGTGAGGCTTACCGAAGAATTGCCAGAAGTATGCAGGGACTACTACAGTATTTCATGGGCTCAGGCTCTTAATGCTGCAGGGGTCCCTGCAGATTCTGCGATGAGGTTGCCCGAGAATGTCTTCTTCCCTCCAAAGATCCGGGAGGTCCCTGCTAATGCCCCTGAAGCTTCCAAGCAGCCTGCGGTTATTCCTGATGCCATCCCCTTAGCTGAAATTACTAGGGGCTCTAGTCAAGTCACCGTCCAGGCTGAGGATGAGGAGGGAGAGAAAAGTAAAGGCAAGGGTAAGGGGAAGAAACCCTCCTCCAAGGCCAAGGATCTCTCTAAGGAGACAGTCACCGAGGCCAAGGCTCATGGGGCCGATCCCAAAGTCAAGGATGTTCCACCTCCTCAGCCAGAGCAAAAAGAAGACCCCCCCTGCTGAGACTTAGCTCCTAGGGCTCTTATCTCTTTTTTTTTTTTTTTTTTTTGGACGGAATTTGTATTACATTTTGTTCTTTTTCAAAGACTTCTCATTTAAAAACATTGTATTATTCTTGGTTATTAATACAAATGTTCTTTCTCTCATTTTTTATCTTTATGATTGATGTTGATGGAATTATATTGTATTGTTCCGAGTCAATGTGACTGTTTTTTTTTTAGTTGATGTTTGCAACAACACTCAGCCAATATGACCAAATGAGAAGAATAGAACTGTGCAATGAACTTTAAGCAGTAAAGGCTATCATGCAAGATTTTGGACATGTTTTAAAACTTAGATAGATGCCATAAGTTGTTAATTTCTCCTAAGTCTGTGGTCCGAGGAGCCACGCAAGACTTAGGTTTTGTTTAAAACTTAGATAGATGCCATAAGTTATTAATTTCCCCTAAGTCTATGGTCCGAGGAGCCACGCAGGACTTAGGTTCTATTTAAAACTTGGATAGATGCCATAAGTTGTTAATTTCCCCTAAGTCTGTGGTCCGAGGAGCCACGCAGAACTTAGGTTCTGTTTAAAACTTGGATAGTTGTTAATTTCCCCTAAGTCTGTGGTCCGAGGAGCCATGCAGGACTTAGGTTCTGTTTAAAACTTGGATAGATAGAAATGAGCCGAAAGACGCGCAGTGATCACGAGATATAATATTGGCAAAGCTGCTTTCATTAATAATAATACCTTCTTAGGTTATTTACATTCCATGAGTGGGGTACAGCTTTCTCATCTAGGTCTTCCAGATAATATGTACCTATTCCTGCCACTGAAGTGATGCGATATGGGCCTTCCCAGTTAGGTCTCAACTTTCCCCAGGATGGGTTCTTGGCGCTACCCAAAATTTTTCTCATCACGAGGTCGCCTGGCCCTAGTGGCCTTAGTTTTACATTAGTATCGTACCCCTGCTTTAGCTTTTGGTGGTAATAGGCCAATTGGATCATTGCCTTTTCTCTTTTCTCCTCGACTAAGTCTAGACTTCTCCCTAGCAACTCGTCGTTGTTACTTGGGGTAAAAGTGTTGGATTTCACCGTTGGGAAGCTAGTTTCCAGGGGGAGCACAGCCTCGGCCCCTTAAGTCATTGAAAAAAGAGTTTCTCCCATTGACCGTCGCGGCGTGGTTCGGTAGGTCCATAGGACGTGTGGTAGTTCTTCCACCCATCTTCCCTTTGCATCATCCAATCTCTTTTTCAGCCCGTTGATTATGACCTTATTTACAGCCTCGGCTTGCCCGTTTCCTTGAGGGTAGGCTGGAGTGGAATATCGGTTCGTGATTCCAAAGTCGCAGCAGTATTTCCTAAAGGTTTTACTATCAAACTGAAGGTCTTTGTCTGAGATAAGGGTTCAAGGAGTTTCGAAACGTGTAATGATGTTTTTCCAGATGAATTTCTTTCTATCCACATCCCTGATGTTGGCTAAAGGCTCAGCTTCAACCCATTTGGTGATGTAATCTGTGTCAACCATCAAGTATCACTTGTTCCCTGCTGCTTTCGGGAAAGGGCCGACAATATCCAGACCCCATTGAGCGAACGGCCAAGGACTGGAAATGGGGTTAAGGACTCCTCCCGGTTGGTGGATATTTGGGGCAAATCTCTGGCATTGGTCGCATTTCTTTACATATTCTTGGGCTTCTTTCTGCATGCCCAGCCACTAGTACCCTTAAGTGAGGGCTCTGTGTGCTAGCAATTTTCCTCCCGTGTGGCTCCCACAAATTCCTTCATGTAGTTCTTTGAGCAATGTCTCTGATGCTTCTGGGTGTACGCATAATAAATATGGCCCAGAATAGGAGCGCTTGTATAGCTTGTAGTCCTCTGACAACCAGAAACTAGGAGCCTTCCTTCGTACCTTCTCGACTTCTAATTTCTCTTCGGGCAATACATCATCTTTGAGAAAACTCACTATGGGATCCATCCAGCTCGGACTCACTCTGACCTGATGGATTCGAGCTATATCCTTTTTGATTGCATCTGTCTTGCATAAATTCTCGGCAAGTTGAAAAATTCAAAGTCTGATTGCAAGCATCTGACTTGACCAAGGTATTCCTGCATTCTCACATCCTTAGCCTCCAACTCGCCCCTCACCTAGCCTACGACCAGTCTGGAGTCCGAGAACGCTTCTATCGCCTTCCTGCCCATTTTTTGCACCATGACCATTCCTTGCAGCAAAGCCTCATACTCGGCTTCATTTTTTGTAGCCGAGAACCCAAGTCTTGATGATTTTTCAATGGTAATCTTCTCGGGCTATATTAGAACCAACCCTACCCCAGATCTCCTTTGGTTTGCCGCGCCATCAATGTAGACTTTCCATCGTGAGGCTCCTTGTGCAGAGATTGTGCCAACCGATTTTCCATCCATGTCTTCCTCCTCTGCTACTGCTTCTACTAGGGGTTTAGTAAATTCGGCAATTAAATCAGTGAGGACTTGGCCCTTGACAGAGGTTTGAGGCATGTACTTAATATCGAAAGCCCCTAGGAGCGTACTCCACATGGCGGCTCTTCCTGTGTAATCGGCACTCCGGAGCACCGACCTGAAGGGAAGTTGAGTCAGGACAATGACCATGTGTGCCTGGAAGTAGTGGGGGAGTTTCTGTGTGGCATGCACTACTGCAAGAATTGCCTTCTCCAGTGGTAAGTAACGCACCTCAGCCTCATGTAACGATTTACTTACATAGTACACTGGCCGTTGTATGCCGTTATCAACCCGTATTAATACCAATCTCACAGCGTGAGGGGCCACTGCAATGTAGGCGAACAGAACTTCGTCGGCCTCAGGGCTAGACATGATGGGTGGCCACGATAGGTATTCTTTAACTTGCTAGAAGGGTAGGGCACAGTCCTCAAACCATTCAAATCCTTTCCACTTGTTCATCAAGTGGTAGAAAGGTCGGCATCGGTCTGCAGATCGGGAAATAAACTGATTTAATTCCGCGATCATTCCAATGAGTTTCTGGACTTCTTTTGGGTTCCGAGGAGCTTGTAGGTTATGAATTGCTTTGATTTGGTCTGGGCTCACCTCTATTCCCCTGTGAGTTACCATATAACCCAAAAATTTGCCGGACCCGACACCAAATAAGCACTTAGAAGCATTGAGGCGCAGCTTGTGCTCTCTTAAGATGCCAAAAATGACTTCAAGATCTCTCACGTGCTCGGATACCACTTTACATTTTAGTACCATATCGTCTATGTAGACTTCAATACTCTTGCCTAGTTGTGGTTCGAACATTCTGGTCATCATCCTTTGGTAGGTAGACCCTGCATTTTTTAAACCGAAAGGCATCACCTTATAGTGGTAGTTTCTAACAGGTGTCATGAACGCTGTTTTCTCTTGATCTTCTAGGGCCAGTGGTATTTGATGATAACCCTGGAAGGCGTCCAGGAAGCTCATTCGGGGGTGGCCTACAGTTGCATCTACCAATCGGTCTATTCGAGGCAATGGGAATGGGTCTTTCGGGCATGCCTTGTTCAAGTCTGTGAAGTCTACGCAGACTCGCCACTTTTCGGTTTTCTTTTTTACCACCACTGTATTTGCCAACCACTTGGGGTAAAAGACTTCTTTGATAGCCCTTGCCTTTTTTAGCTTCATCACTAACAGCGTTGGCATGCTCTTTCGACGGGTGCCGGGGGGGCTGCTTTTTGGGAATAGAAGATGGGTTAACGTTTAGGTAATGACAAATGAGATTTGGATCAACCCCCGGGGCATCATAGGTGTCCCATGCAAAAACGTCAACATTTCTTCTCAGAATCCCAATCAGTTCCCCTCTCTCTTGGAGAGGTAGTTCCGAGCTGACTTGGAAGAATCTCTCTGGGTCGTTGTCAACAATAACCCTTTCTAGACTTTCACATTTTATCTCCTCAGCTGGTTTACCAATAGGTACTGTCGAGGTGGCTGATTGCTATAAGTCCTCTTTCTCAGATGCCGAGGATTCTGTACTGGACAGGCGTGAGATGGCAGCCACCATGCATTGCCTAGCCATGGCTTGATCTCCCCCAATCTCCTCCACTTGGCCCCTTGACGGGTATTTTACCTTCTGGTGAAGCGTAGAAGAAACAGCTCCCAGGGCGTGGAGCCAAGGTGGCTACTATGGCCGTGTATGGTGAGTAGGCGTCGACCACAATAAAATCCACCTCCACCACCTCTGATCCGGTCTGTATGGGCAGTCTGATCTGCTCTTTTGGTGTGACAGTGTTCCCTTCGAAACTTACAAGAGGGGAATCGTACGCCATTAGGTCCTTGGGCTTTAGGTTCAGCCCATTGTACAGATCAGGGTACATCACCTCCACAGCACTGCTCGGGTCTACCAGTACTCTCTTCACGTCGAACCCTCCAATCCTAAGCGTAACTACCAAAGCATCGTTGTAAGGTTGGATGGTTCCAATCTTATCCTCGTTAGAGAATCCCAGCACAAATGAGTTCCCTTTCTTAGATCTTTTGGACTCCCTCTCACCGTCCTCGGTGGAGAGCCAAGCCACAGACATTACCTTGGAGGGAAAAGAGCCAGTCCTCCTCAGAGCGGCAAGGATGACATGTATCGTACCCATGGGAGGTCTCAGAGATACGTCTTTCCGGGGTTCTTGGACTACCTGACCCAGATGACCGCTAGAGGGGTGTAAGAGGTGCCGCAATTTTCCTTCTCGGACCAACTGATCCAGGTGGTTCCACAGATTCCTGCAGTCCTCGGTGGTATGTCCGTGGTCTTGGTGGTATTGACAATACAGACTCTGGTTGCGCTTTGAGAAATCTCCGGCCATTTTATTCGGCCATTTGAAGAAAGGCTCGTTTTTTACTTTCTCTAGAACCTGTTGCACCGGCTCTCTGAATATGGCATTAACCGCTTGCATGTTGGTTTGTCCAGCTTGTCTCGCAAAATCTCTTCTCGGCTGGTTACTGTTGTATCGTTCCGACCTGTAATCATTCCCCTTGTGAGGGATGATCTTCTCCTTTCCTTTCCCTTGTAACTGATCCTTTTCCACCCTTTTGTATTTGTCAATCCTGTCCATCAGTTGATGAACGCTGGTAACGGGTTTACCAGTTAGGGATTTCCTTAAACCATGCTTAGTGGGGAGACCACTTTTAAACGTGCTGATGGCGACGTCGTTGTGGTTTTCATCCATCTCGTTGTACATCTCACAATACCTATCCGAATACGCCTTTAAGGTTTCCCCTTCGTGCATGGATAATGATAATAACGAACTCAGGGGCCGAGGAACCCTGCTGTTCGTAATAAAACGAAAGCAAAAAACTTGGGTGAGTTGCTTATAGGAATCTATGGAGTTCATCTTCAAGCTGTTGAACCATCTCATCGCTACGGGTCCCAGGCTTGATGGAAAAACTTTGCACATCAAAGCCTCATTTCGAGAATGAATAGCCATTCTTTGGTTAAATTGGCTCACATGCTCCACAGGGTCTGTTCGGCCATTGTAAATGGTAAATGTAGGTTGATGGAAATGCCGTGGTAGTATAGCCCCTTCTATCCTGTGCGTGAAGGGTGACCTAGAGATTTGATCCAGAGCTTTGTTCATGGCATCATTACCCAGACCCTTACTAGATGGGCTTTTATGTCTCCGTTCATGACGCTGCTCCTTTTCATAGGAAAAGGTTTCACTTGGGGGAGTTCTTGATCTCCGCCTGTAACTGACATCCTCTTCCTCATTAGAGGATATGTCGGAGCTGGAAAGGGACCGCCTTTGCTGTGCACGGCGTAACCTCTTTTTCAGGTCGTCTATCTCTCGCTGCATGGCCTGATAGTTGTTTCGCCTTTGGGATATGCGATTACCTATTTAGGAATGGCTTTGGCTCGTTTGAGTAGTATATACGCTTCCCTCTCGATTCCTTCCATTGCCCAGATTTGGCTCAGGGTCAGGAGGATTATTTTGCCGCTGAGGCCCAATAGGTTCTGTCCGTTGAGGATCGACTTGGCGTGGATTTTCTTGGTGTGGACCTAATCCTGCCATGCTTACCGTCATACTCACTAGCACTCGAGTTCTTCCCACAGACGGCGCCAATTGTAGGGACAAAGTTTGGAGCCCAAGCCCACACCGTATGGAATCTTGGTCCAAAATACCCAATACAATGAATTTGTTAGAGTATGGGTCAAAGAACTAGGTTTAGATGAGTTGAGCAGTGGCTTACATGGGATTAAGGAACACACAGACAAAAACAGAAACTATTATGATCAAAGGACCTTCTATCCGAGGAGACGTAGAATTTTATTTATGAATACAGATTACATTAGGGTTCTTTTGCATGCTACAGTATCCTCTCCTTCTTTTTCTCGCCTCCCTTCTTGTGGGAGCTTTCTTACATTATATAAGCTATCTCTGATCATCTGGACCTTACACTTGTTGGTCATCTGGACTCATATCTAAGCATCTATCCCATCAAACACCCCTTTCAGTCCTTTGTGAGCTGCGGCAGCCAAGGTAGTATTGTTCAGGGGTCTTCTCCACATTAATGCGGCCAGGAAAGCAGCTGTATTGTATTTAATGTGCTGGTGGCAGCTTTTCCTTAAATATTTTGAGTTTTCTTCCATTTCACGTGTTTAGGGAGTGTGCCTTAACAGTATGAACGTACGTGTGCTCCGGGTTTTCAGTGTCCGAGGAGTTTGTCTCCCATGATAAGGCTTGTAACGTAGATCATCCAAGTAATGTTATCTCCTCGGATTCGCCAGTGTCCTCAGACAGGCCCAAGGCCCAACTCTTTACTTTGGGCCATAGCCCCCACAATAGATTATCAATGTTTGAGTTTAAGTTGGACTTATTAGAGAAATAGAGTTTCACTCCTTGTTAAAAGTTTGAATTAAACAAAAATAATTTTCTTTTAAAAAATGATAATGATGAGTTTGAATTTAAGTTTAAGTTTAAGTTGGATTTGTTAGAGAGATAGAGTTTCACTCCTTGTTAAATTTGGATTAAATAAAAATAATTTTATTTAAATAAAATTATCATTTTATTTAAATAAAATTATTTTATTTAAATAAAATGATAATTTTATTTAAATATTGTGCTGAAGTAGAAAATTGTGAGAGTTTCAGAGGTTTCGGTTTTATATATATATATTTATAGATAAATTGTACATAGAAATTGTATCTTCATTCGATTGAAAAATTGACATAATTTGTAATGAGTTCCACAAATATCAATAATTTTAATATAAAATTAAAATTAACACTATTTTTGGGTGTAATGGTGGGTTCTATGGTACGGTGATTTCAGAAAAGTTAATATATACCGAACCTCCATAGAGTTTAGACATTACCCTTTTCAACAGATGGACTCTACACTAGCCCTATTGATTTCCAACCTCCATTTTAAACGATGCAAAACTAAGACGCTACAATCAACTTCACAGTTTTGTTTTTGATACGCCCGACCAAAATTGTAATCGTCCATACAATGCAGGTCATGGATGGACAACCTTAATAAAACCGTCTTGAGGGAAAAGGTCGTCGCTCAAAGACATGAACACTCGTTTCCACTCCTCGCGGAGCTGTTACAAGACATTAATCAACCTTTAGACCGTTGGGAAGGGCAGCTCATCATTAACACCCTGCAAGGGCGTTACCAGGCAAGATTAAAGCCTCCATCAAGACTCCACCAACGGCTAGAAGAAATCACCTGTAAGCACACATATATAAAGACTGAACCCCAAAAGGGGTAGGGTAAGAAAAACACTCTAATATATTATTCTCATTGCTCTCCTTTGTCAATCTTTCTAACTTTGGCATCGGAGGCCTTTTTGCAGGCACAACGCCGGCGAACTACTTCCTTTCTTTCGTCCACGAATTGCAGAAGATTGGATTGGTCAGGGACGACTTCCATCTGGACGATCATAATAGACTGACGATCTGCTCATCATCAGTTTGGCGCCGTCTGTGGGGAACGACGATTCAACACGTGATCTGTCCCCAGTCCAAATGGAATCCAGTACAAACCCAGATCCTGCTGCGCTGGCCCTACAAATCCAGTCGCTATCAGTAACCGTGGAAGAACTCACAAGACAGAACCAAGAGATGAAGCAACGACTGCTGCAGGAAAGTAATCGTGCAAACAGGGGGGACGACGAAGACAGCAACAGAAGGCGAACCAGCACCCCGGAGGAAGCAAGCTCGAATCTCTTAAGAGAAATGAGGAAAGAGATGGACGAACTAAGGAATGCAATCAAAGGAAAGACGGACCAAAGCTTGGAGAGAATCGTCCGGAAGACGGATTCACCCTTTACCATAGCCGTCCAGGAGTGCTCTGTACCCTCCAAGTTTCGTCTACCCCAGCTAGAACCTTTCAACGGGCTGAAAGACCCCTTGGATCACCTGAATACCTTCAGGACGACCCTAGGCCTTCAACAGCCACCCGACGAGATCTTGTGTCGCTCATTCCCTACGACCCTCAAAGGAGCAGCCAGGGAATGGTTCAACAAGTTGCCAACATCGTCCATTGACAATTTCGAATAGTTGAGCAGTTCCTTTGTCCGTCATTTCGTAGGCAGGCAGCGACCAAAGAGAACTGCCGACCACCTGCTTACCATCAGACAAGGAGAGAAGGAACCACTGAGGTCTTACGTGACACGTTTCACCCGAGGAATGCTGGAAATAGATGAGACAGATGACAAGGTACATCTCACGACCTTCAAAGCAGGATTGAAGTTCAGGGATTTTGTGGCATCCTTGGCAAAGAACCCCCTTAAGACGATGGTCGAGGCACTGCTAAAAGCTCAGAAGTACATGAACGCAGAAGAAGCCCTGGCAGCTATTGACGGGGCAGATAAGAGCAGGGAAAAGAAGAAGGAAAAGGAGGACGATCGAAGAGGGCTAAAAAGGGATCGGGCTGACAAACGGAATGACGATGGAAATAGGAGGAGGGACGACAAGAACCCTCGTCCATCAAAATTCACTCCGCTGGTGATGCCAGTTGATCAAATTCTAACAGAAATAAGGGACAAACCATCCCTAAAGTGGCCAAAAACACTCCATTCAGCGCCTGGATTGCGCGATAAGAGGAAATACTGCCGTTTCCACAAAGATCACGGGCATTACACGGAGGATTGCAGGGACCTAAAAGAACAGATTGAGGAGCTCATCCGTAATGGGAAGCTACAACAGTATGTAAAAAGGGGAGATTTCGGCAGGTACTGACAGAAAAGCCAGCAAGTTAATGCACGGAGAGACGAAGACCGCCCCCAACCTCGTCCACAAAGCGCACTAGGGGAAATAAAGACCATCGACGGGGGACCAACCACCGGGGGATCATTCAAGTCTCTCAGGAAATCATACCAAAGACAGGTAAACAGCGTTCACAGTATACCTCCATCAAAGCAAAGACGCACCAGTGAAGACTTGTATTTCTCTGAGGAGGATGCCAGAAGTGTGAAGCAGCCCCATGATGACCCACTCGTCATTATGATCATGATCGAGGGGTTCAACACGCGAAGAGTCCTGGTCGACAGTGGAAGTTCAGCAGAATAATCTATCTTCCTGCCTTCTAACAACTAAGGCTGGACCCAAAAAGGCTCCGTCCTTTTGAGTCTCCCCTCGTCAGTTTCAGCGGAGACAAAGTATACCCCAGAGGAATCGTGGCGTTGACAGTAACGGCCGGGTCATACCCCCTTCAGGTAACCAACCAGCACAATTTCCTGATAGTAGACTCACCCTCATCCTACAATGTGATCATAGGGAGACCGATGCTTAATCGCTGGAAGGCTGCTATCTCCACCTACTGCTTAAAGGTGAAGTTCCCAACAGAACACGGTGTCAGGGAGATTAAAGGAGATCAAGTACTGGCACGAGAATGCTACCATGTCGTCTTAGCCTCAAAAGAGAATCATACGTGGACAATTGAAGAGAAAACACCAGAGATTATGGAGAAACTTGAAATGATAGAGCTGGCTGAAGGGAATCCTCCAAAGACGACCCAAATAGGGACAAGCATGAGTCAAAGGACGAAAGGTGAAATCGTCAGCTTTTTGAAGAGCAACCTCGATATATTCGCCTGGAGCCACGAGGATATGCCAGGGATCCCAGCAAGCCTCATCCAACATCACCTGAATGTTGACCCGGAGAAGAAACCCGTCCAGCAGAAAAGGAGAGTCTTTGCTCCCGAGCGAAACAAGGCAGTGATGGACGAGTTAAATAAGTTGCTTGCAGCAAAATTTATCCGAGAAGTCCACTACCCAGAGTGGTTGGCCAACGTAGTCATGGTCAAAAAAGCAAATGGGAAGTGGAGAATGTGTGTCGACTTCACAGACCTGAACCAAGCCTGCCCAAAAGATAGCTTCCCACTGCCCAGAATCGACCAGCTAGTAGACTCCACAACAGGGCACAAACTTCTCACATTTATGGACGCGTTTTCGGGATATAACCAGATACAAATGGCTGAAGAAGACCAAGAGAAGACCGCTTTTATCACCAGCCAGGGACTTTACTGCTACCAGGTCATGCCTTTTGGGCTCAAGAACGCAGGTGCCACCTATCAAAGATTGGTGAACCAGATGTTCGAGAAGCAAATCAGGAGGAACGTGGAGGTTTATGTTGATGATATGCTCGTCAAGAGCAAGGAGGAAGAAAACCATCTGGACGACCTCAGAGAGACGTTCAATACTCTCAGGCGGTACAGCATGAAGCTCAATCCATCCAAATGCGCTTTTGGAGTTTCCTCGGGAAAATTTCTCGGGTTTGTGGTATCGCAGAGAGGGATTGAAGCAAACCCCGAGAAGGTCAGGGCAATCCTGGAAATGTCCTCACCCAGGACGGTCAAAGAAGTGCAATCCCTCACAGGGAGAATTGCGGCCCTCAACAGGTTCGTCTCGAAGGCTACAGACAAATGCCTTCCATTCTTCAAGACTTTGAAGAAGGCGTTTTCCTGGACGGAGGAATGCGAAACAGCGTTCCAAGAGCTGAAGCGTTATCTTAGCAACCCGCCCCTCTTAAGCCCGTCCAAAGAAGGCGAAGATCTATTCCTGTACTTAGCCGTCTCGGTGACGGCTGTCAGCGCGGCGTTGATTAGAGAAGATGATGGTTTGCAACTTCCTGTGTATTATGTTAGCCAGGCCTTCCAGGGTGCCGAGGCGCGGTACCCTCGTATAGAGAAGATCACCTTCGCCCTGATCATGGCTTCGAGAAAACTTCGTCCATATTTTCAAGCCAATCCCATCATCGTGATGACGAACCAGCCCATCAAAAAAGCCATGAACAAGCCCGAAGCAGCAGGAAGAATGGTGCAGTGGGCAATCGAACTCAGCCAGTTCGACATAAAATATTGTCCAAGGATGGCGATAAAAGCACAGGCACTGGCCGATTTTATAGCAGAATTCACCATCCCTGGGAACGTAGAGAATATCTGGACGGTAAATACTAACGGATCGTCCACTCAAAGGGGAGGCGGAGCAGGCATCGTCCTCACTTCCCCTGAAAAAAATGTCCTCAAGTATGGAGTCCAGCTTAAATTCCCTGTAACCAATAACGAAGCGGAATACGAGGCCTTATTGACGGGATTGAGAGTAGCCCGGGCACTAGGAGCTGAGAATGTTTTACTCAAAAGCGATTCCCAACTCGTCATTAGGCAAGTAAGAGGGGAGTACGAAGCAAAGGAGGCTAGGATGCAGAAATACCTCAAATTGACGAACCAATTGATAAGCTCCTTTAATTACGTAGAGTTCGTCCAGATCCCCAGGGATCAGAACGCAGAAGCTGATGAGGTGGCCCAAAGTGCCTCAACGGATAACGAAAGTAAAAGGTTCGATTGGAAGATGGAAGAACAAAACTATCCTAGCATCCAGGAACTTCAAACTTTCTCCGTCCACATCGACCGTGGTTGGACGAGCCCGATATTCACATTCCTTCAAGAAGGACGACTACTGCCAGATCCAGAAGAAGCCAAAAAGGTACGGAAACGAGCAACCAGATTCACAATACTTAATGACGAACTCTACAAAAGGGGCTACTCCCAACCGTATTTGAAATGTGTGGAAAAGGAGGAAGCCAGATACATCCTTGAAGAAGTACATGGGGGAATCCGCGGAGATCACACGGGGGCAAAGTCCCTCATCAGGAAGATCATGAGAGCAGGCTACTTTTGGCCAACAATGCAACGAGATGTAGCTGATTTTGTTAAGACATGTGATAGTTGCCAAAGATACGGGAATGTTCAAAGAATCCCCGGGGAAAAGATGACCACAATATCGTCTCCCTGGCCATTCGCACAGTGGGGGATCGACATCATGGGTCCCTTACCTCCAGGAAAGAGACAAGTGAAGTTCCTACTCGTCGCCATCGACTACTTCACAAAATGGGTGGAGGCAGAAGCTCTGGCAACAATCACCGAAGCAAAGGTACAAAATTTTGTTTGGAAAAATATTGTTTGCAGGTTCGGGATACCAAGGACGATCATATCAGACAACGGTCGTCAGTTTGACAGCCAAAGCTTCAGGTCATTTTGCTCGGGCTTGGGCATTAAAAACAAGTACTCGTCACTAGGTCATCCTGAGGCCAACGGACAGACGGAAGTAACCAATCGGACCCTGCTCAAGATCATCAAGTCCCGGTTGGTGGGGGTAAAAGGAACGTGGCCTGAAGAACTGCCAAGCGTCTTGTGGGCATATAGGACGACAGCGCGGACACCAACTGGAGAGACACCGTTTAGTCTGACATACGGCACAGAAGCAGTCATACCAGTCGAAGTTGGGCTCACAAGCCTTAGGAGAGAATTCTTTGACGAGCAAACCAATGACGACCAATTGAAGGAAAACTTGGACAGTCTGGACAAGATTAGAGACCAGGCAGCTGAAAGAATGAACAAGTACCAGCAGAGGATAGCCGAATATTATAATCAAAGAGTGAAGCTGAGAAGATTCAACATTGGAGACCTCGTCCTTCGAAAAGTCACACCTGCAACAAAGGATCCAACACATGGCAAATTGGGACCGTCCTGGGAAGGTCCCTACAGAATCGTCCATTATTCACGACAGGGCAGTTACCATCTGGAGGACTCAGAAGGAAAAAGACTACCTCGTCCATGGAACGTCGAACATCTAAAGAGGTATTACGAAAAGGAACCATAAACTCCAGTGTAAAACCAATTTGATACTTCTATCTTATGTAAGCAATTATTCGAATCATAAGTATTATCCAGCATCCCTTAAGTGTTATTGAGCAAATCATGCGCCGCAGTTTTCAAAGAAAAATACAAACAATCGTCCAAAGAAAAGAAATGACGATAAGATTCCTTGAATGGATGTACATCGTCTCAAAAAGCTAAATGACGATAAGATTCCTTAAATGGATGTACATCGTCTCAAAAAAAAAAAAAAAAAAAACTTAATGACGACAAATATTCCTTAAATGGATGTACGTTGTCTCAAAAAGCTAAATGACAGTAAAATTCCTCAAATGGATTTACATCGTCTCAAAAAAGCTTAATGACGATAAGATTCCTTGAGTGGATGTACATCGTCCGAAGAAGACGACAAAATTCCTTAAGCGGATACGCATCGTCCAAACTAATCATGTAAAATGATTTCATCCATACAACAAAGCAAGAGGATCAAACTCCTCAAGTTGATCAAGGTAACCTCGTCCATACAGGACGACCAAAAAGTCAGTAAGTGGGGAAACCTCTATAAAACCCCCAGGAAGAGACAAAAATCCTCACACAACTCATCCAACCATGAAAAGCAAAAATAAACACACAGACGTTTATAGCCAAAAATCAAACATAGAATTAAATTGTTCTGAGGCAAAAAATGGGGGCCCCAAAAAACAGGAGGGGCATCCAAACATCAGCTGTTTTTAACTTGGTACACAAAAAAAAAAAAAAAAAAAAAAAAAAAAAAAAAAGAGAGAAGAAATTTTCTTTAAAAGCAGAATCAAGCTGGAGGGGCAGCATCATCGTCCTGAGTAGCCTGGGATGGTTCAACACCTGTAGACGCCACTGCCTGAGCTGCTTCGTCCTCTTCAATCTCCTTGTCGACGGCCTCAAAGTCTAAGTCTTCAAGGTTCACGCCAGGACCGTGCTTGATCAAGTACCTCCGCAGCAGCTCAAACCCCTTGAAGTACCACTGGAAAAGGATGGTGTTATATTCTTCCGTGGTCTGGAAGGCAGTGACGGCCTTGGCCACTGCAACCTTCATCTTCTGAGCGACTGCCGCCAGGAGTTCGTCTTTCCGCTTCACAGATTGCCTCTCAACGTCCAGCTGCTCCGTCAGTACTCGAACCTGCTCCTTGGAGGTGTTGAAGGAATCCATGGTCGTGATCAAGTCCTTCCGCAAGCCCGAGGCCTCAGCATCCAAAGCTTCCACCTTCGAGTTGGCCACGACGGCCTTCTCTTCGTTCGCTAAATACTGCGTGGTGATGTGCATGGTCTCCCCCAACACCTATGGACGAGAACAAAGTTAATGATAATTTGTTCAATCAAAAGCAACAAAAATGGTCAAGCAGTTAAAGACGAAGAAAAGGACAAGAAGTATGATGGATCACCTGCACGAGCTTGTCAGCGTGACGGCTCACCATCTCGTGCGAAGGAACGCTCGTGACTTCTCTCATCTCACCAGGGGTAAAAAGCTCGTTGGCACGATCCATGGCCGTCTCGGCGTCCGACCAAACGCTAGCACCAACTTTCTCTTTCCCCTTACTGGCCGCCTTTTGCTTCTTGAAAGGACGAGCCACCTCCTCAACCGAAATGCCCGGAGATGCAGCCACACCCTCGTCCAGGTCAGGGGCAGGTGTGGACGACCCTCTCTCCACCACCTCTTTCTCTTTCTCCTTTTCTTTATCCGTGATCCTCAACCTCTTCTGGCCTATACTAGAAAGAGGCTCATTCTTTTTGCCCTTAATTTTGTTGTACATCTCTTTGTTAAACTTCGACGTCATTTCTACACAAAAGAGATCAAGGACGAATAAAGGAGGGTAAGGACGAATAAAAAGAATGAAGATAAACACGAAGAAAAGAGATGACAAATTTATCTTGAAGTACAGCTTACGTTTTTTCTCTTCACGGTCGAGGGTACTGAGTACGTAGAGGGAAGGTTCTGGTCCCAGACAGTGACGAGCTAGGGTACGTGGATCGATCAGCTCACCAAAATCTTCGATCGTCCTTGCGTACTTGATCGCGGCCTGAACTCGCTCTACAAATTTGGCCTCAAGCTCTGGACGATCTTTCACTGCAAAGGACGACATCAAAAAAAAAAAAAAAAAAAAAAAAAAAAAAAAAAAGAGAGAAAGAATGGGCAACAATATTGGGGTAAACGCACCAATCAAAGGGGTCTCCCATCGGCGCAGCAACCTAGGTACGTTCCCCCACAAATCATCAGGCAATGTTTCCCAACCGTCGCCAGATACAAAGAAGTATCTTGATTTCCAGTAGCGAAAGGACGACTGAAGGTCGACTACTAGACGAGCCTTCCTATTCCAAGGTACAAACTCATAGTACCCAAATTCTCTGGACTCTTTTAGACAATACAGATGGACGAACTCATTAACTGTGATCATATCCCCGTCAGCAATGGTCGTCCAGATCACCATACAACTAATTACTATTCTCCAGGAGTTAGGCATAAGTTGCCCTGGTGCAAGGTTAAAATGGTAAAGAAGCTCCATTATGAACGAATGGACGGGAAACCGGAGGCCACACGAAAAAGCAGCCTCGTAAAAGCAAACTTCTCCTTGGGCAAAGGCACAAGCCTTTTCACCCTTCCTAGGGAAACGAGCCTTGGTCCCCTTTGGAAACTGGAATCTATCCTTAAAATTGCTAAAAACCTCAACTTTCAAGGAACAATTTTCCTTCAGGGCATGAAATTGATGGACCGTCGCTGGAGCGGGAGAATGGGAGGACGAGGGAGCACGGGAAAGCGCAGTGGTCGTTGCATCGATCCCGGCCTCTTCCTCAACTACGTTAGAGGACGAACCCTTCTCTAAATCACCTAACCCTTCCTCTAAACCCATACTTCCCTCTCTTAGGAGCCCTCTAATAGACCGGAACCAAGCTTGAGACTCTAACAATAAAGGGTATAAAGCACCCAACGCCAAATCTAACCCGGTACCCCTACTAACAAATTCCTCAACTAGTGGGTACGAACCGGCAAGCGAAGACGCACCCAATGGGTCATCGGAAAGCTCTACCAAGGAACCTAAGCGGGCGAAGAGAAAAGCTACAGAGGGGAAGTTACGCCTAACTTCGAAATTATCCACCATTAAAAAAAAAAAAAAAAAAAAAAAAAACTAACACCACCACTCAGTAAGAAGAAAGGATAGTGTAGAGAGAAAAAGGAGCTTAAGTGACACAAATACAAGGAAAATTCAGAAAGGAAAGAAAAGCGTAAATGGGGGTGGGCGTACCTGGAAGTTAGGGAGAAAACTGAGGAGGTGAGGAGCAAAATACGCGTAGGAGAGATCAACCGCACAGAGAATGGGGAAAATGGGAAAAGGAAAAGCCAAAAAAATCAAAGGACTCTGCCTTGGAAAGTGCGGGAAAACTAAAAAGGCACTCACCGGAAACGAGACACTCCAACCAATAGAAATCAAACACGTGGCACTGAGATGAGCCACAGCCGCCACTACGCAATCAATGCGGAGCAGAACTCCAAACGCCATAACTGAAAAAAAAAATAATAATAATAATAATAGCAATAAAATAAAATATAAGCCTATAAAAACCTTTTCATATTCCTATAATCGTCCAAGATATGGACGACCATGGAATAGGGGGGCAGCTGATACGCCCAACCAAAATTGTAATCGTCCATACAATGCAGGTCATGGACGACCTTAATAAAACCGTCCTGAGGGAAAAGGTCGTCGCTCAAAGACATGAACACTCATTTCCACTCCTTGCGGAGCCGTTACAAGACATTAATCAACCTTTAGACCGTTGGGAAGGGCAGCTCATCATTAACACCCTGCAAGGGCGTTACCAGGCAAGATTAAAGCCTCCATCAAGACTCCACCAACGGCTAGAAGAAATCACCTGTAAGCACACATATATAAAGACTGAACCCCAAAAGGGGTAGGGTAAGAAAAACACTCTAATATATTATTCTCATTGCTCTCCTTTGTCAATCTTTCTAACTTTGGCATCGGAGGCCTTTTTGCAGGCACAACGCCGGCGAACTACTTCCTTTCTTTCGTCCACGAATTGCAGAAGATTGGATTGGTCAGGGACGACTTCCATCTGGACGATCATAATAGACTGACGATCTGCTCATCATCAGTTTTATTTATTCAATTAAATTAATTTTTCAAAATGTAATTAACAGACACACAAATTTATAGTGTTTCGACATTACTCTTTATAACAGATTAAAAATAAGCAATGGTGGTATACATTTTACAATGGAAAGGAATACCAAATACCTATTTATAATATGATATTGATACTTCTCGGCCGGAAATCATGTATCTTGCTGACTTATTTCCTAGGGCAGGTTGCTGGCAGTGACTTTAAATGTGTTATACGGACTTGGTGGCCACCGCTTGCATTCATATTTAAATGTGTTATACGGATTTCAATTTAAGTTGTTTTGCTGGGATTAGCTGATGTAACACACACCTTTTACGCCAGATTTTGACCCAATTTATTCTCTTCTTTAATTCCTATCATTGTCTTTTTAGTGAATACTAGTGTACCCAACTACCTGCTTGCCTCAAACCGTTAGTTTGTAACGTTAAATTAAGTCCATTAGTTTTAGTCAAATAGGTAGACAATAGAGTTAAGTAGACGATAATACTAAATTAAATTAAGTCCATTACGTGTGCTTTAATTTTTTTTTTTTTTTTTTTTGATACAAAGCTATGAAATACAACCAACCAGACAAAACAAATTTGAAATACAACAGAGAAAACAGACTGAAACTAGCACAAACAATCAGATACACTCCGCCCGAGTCAACTCAAGCAAAGAAGGAGGACAAACCCCCACCCACACCTAAGAGGTTTCACTTCTTCTAGCTAGTTGGGCTAGCTCATGGGCAACTCTATTTTACTTCCTATACAAATGTCTGATTTTCCACAAACTTCTCATTAATGTTGCTAACGGTAGTGGCAGCATCAGACTCACCTATCATTGTCTTCTGTGTTAATGAATGCTAGTGTACCCAACTACCTACTTGCCTCAAAACTATTGGTCTACTGTGCAACAAGTTGAATCATGGAGTTTAAACTGGAATCATTTTTATGTTCTTTTAAATAACTGGTATAATAGTAATGTTATTATAAAATAATTTCCATTCTATTCCTTTCAACGTCACTTTCAAATAATGTTATTTATATTCTATTTCCTTCCATTTATTTTTATTCATTTATTTTAAAACATCCAAATAAGATTTTTTAATTCCATTCCATTCATTTCCCTACTAAATATATTCTATTTGGTATCATTCCTTCAATGATCATTCCATTACATTCCCTTATGAACTCTCAAACAAAGCCTTAAGGTCTCCTCTATCGACCAATAGAATGCATTGTTTATCTGTCATATGGTGTAAAATTTTTAATTGAATTACTTTTTAAAAAATCATTACCTTTTTAAATGTAATGCATTATGTTAATACGCTGTACTTCATTTGAAGCTTCTTAAGAGAGTAAAAATTTTCAGTCATCTAAACATATAGAAGGTGCACTGAAATCCAACATGATCAAGAGAGAGTGGCTACCCAAACATGAAATTTATTCTGATATTAATGGTTTAGATTTCTTTTTTTGTAATTAACAGTTTTAAAAGAAAATTCACAAAATTAATGAAAGTACTCCAATTAACATATTAAATTATATAAAAAGAAAATATTATTATTTTAATACATGTATTGCTTTGAAAATATTACTAACAATGCCTTTTATAGTTGAGACTACGGAGTGAAGTTTTTCAAAATTAAAAATGATAAAACTTTATTTAAGATTGATTATTTATGTCACAACATAAATATGAAGTGATTGGACATTTTACCAATGAAATTGAATTGTTCGTGAAGAATAGATTTTTGCATCTTAGTATGCAAGAAAAATAGATTTTTCCCAATACGTTTAGCTGGCCCTGAACAATGATCATTGATTTTACGTGTTCATCCCGTGGAAAAGCATTTTCCATTTTCCTAGTCAAGAAGAAGGACTAAAGATCAATGAACATAAATTTCCAGGCATAATCTGGGAAGCACGGGTGTCGCATAATAAATAGCTGACGTTGAGTCTTCTCTGTTTTCTCAGTCAAGAAAAAAAATTAAAGACCCACGAACGTAGAATTCCAAGCATAATAAATAGATGATGTTGAGTCCATAGATGATGATACATCAGAAAAGGAAAATGAGAAGAATTTTTCCTTTATATTTGAAAAATTGCAACCCTATAAACATGACCATTGAAAAAAATGCATTAGACGACCAGACCTCGATATGCACATGTCTTCGTTAATCAATTTCATCGTAAACAGGAAACAGAAATAGGTGTTTGAACTTTGAAATTGAAACAATGACCATTGGATTTTGTCTGCTCTTCTTGCGGAAATCATTTTCTATTTTCTCAGTCAAAAAAAGGAAAAAATATCCAGGAGGATAAGCATATTATATAATGATTAGACGTGGCAAAACGGGCGGGTCGGGTCGGGTCAATCGGGTTTGCGGGTCAAACAGGTCACGGGTTGAGTCGGGTCGAGTTGACTCGTATTTTTCAAACAATTTTTTTTTTTTTTTTGAAATAAATGCAATCTGTCAATTGTTTATGAGTTCCTTAATTGTGATTAGATTCTCACTAGTGATATTGTTACCAATTACCACTAAACACTTGAATTGATACCCAAATTTGGTGCAACTCTTGTTCCAGCTTTCTAGAAACTAATCTTAGTATAATCTTCGATCTATTTAAAGTAGGAAGAGAAAATAAAGGTGGCAAGTAAAGAATGACAAACTATAATGGAGTACATAACATATTAAGTAAAAAAGAATAAGTAAATATTTTATAAAAATTATACCTCAATCTCAATCTACTCAACGTTGGTAGACGTGGCAAAACAAGTGAGTCGGGTTCGGGTTTGGGTCGGGTCAATCGGGTCGCGGGTCAAAACGGGTCACGGGTCAAAATGGGTCATTTTTAAACGGGTCAATCGGATTACGGGTCAAACGGGTTGCAGGTCAAACGGGTCTGACCCATTTTGCCATGTCTAATAATGATACAACGGGTAGGAAAATGAGATTTTTCTTTCTTCCTAAATTACTAATTGTAAAAAATAATACATTGCTGTCTAAATAACATATTGTAGTCTAAAATGAATTTTCTTATAAAATTGAATTGACTAAAAACTTGCATATGATTAGCGGTGGCATACTCAACCAAATGAGAAATTATACAGTACGCCAGCGGTCCTCTTTTATAATGAACGACAGAACGAGTGACGTTTGTTTTAATAGGCTGACTCTATCCTAGCAACTAATATCATATAAGCTTAATGGTTGTGATTTCTTGATTAGGCAACTAATCATTAAATGTGAAAAATTAAATTTAATAATTTATTTATTGTCATATAAACTTAATGGTTGCGATTTCTTGATTTGGCAACATACTTTTACAATTTTTTTTCCTTGTATGCATTTTGACCTAATTCTCATTGAATAAGAAAATAAATTTTACCATTTTTGTTTACATTATCACTAGGGCTTAGTTTGGAAATATACTTTCCAATAATAAATAAAATCCTTGGTATAATTAGGACTGAAATAAAAACTTTTTTAAATAACAATTTGACTTTTACAATGGAAAATATTATTATTAGAGTTATTCCTTTTTTGGGAAGTCCAACGAGCTTTAATGAATCTCGACAGATCGAGCTTCTATCGAGAAGGTATCGAGACTTGCAGCTTGCACTTTTCTTAAGCAGTTCTTGAGTAATCTTCATGTCTTCTATATAACCATTTGTAATAATCATCTTACCCAAATACAAGTAAAGTGCGTTTTGTCAAAGGATATGCCAATTACATAAAAATATGTCCCTTACAGAAATTATCATATATGGTCAATATTGTGCTACCTTCAACCTTCAATGGAATTCAATACCAAAATTTGTGATAGTTATATGTTATTGTGGCATTGCCATATGGAATTTATGAATAAACCCTGAAAATTTTTGGCATAATTTTCGTAACTTACAACACCTTAGCCACAGATTTTTTAACCTCAGTTCAAAGGGAATTTTTGTGACCATAAAATTTGTTCTTGTATAACCATGTTGGAGTAGAAATTTGAAATTTCAAGAATGCAAAGAGGTCTACATGGAAACTTTTTTTGTGGTCATCAAGTGGATGACATACATGTTTGGCATATGTCCTAGCAGCCACCCCCACAAAGGAAAAGATGAAAGCTTGAAAGCCCATTTTCAGTACCTACAATGTATGAAGTAAAACATATCTTATCAAGAACAAATGCCTACACCATGAGAAACCTAAAAATAAACATGACTGTACTATGCTTAATTAAAATTTTCAACATTTAAAGAATGCAAGCTGTAAACAAAATTTCATACCCACTCTAGTATCTAGATTTAAAAAAAAAAAAAAAAAAAAAAAAAAAAAAAAAAAAAACCACTAGGTTCTAGTGAGTGACAGATAAAATAATAGAAATCTTTTTATAAAAAAAGAAATGAAAGAAAATTTAAGTTGTCAAATCATTAACGCAAGTTGTACAGCACTATACACTTATCAAAACATTACACAGTTTTAGTCTTTCTTTTGTTTTGGTTTTTCATTCACATATCTAGACTCAAAGTCAGCTATATTGCAAAACAAACTTGTAATCTCAAACATGATTAGAGAAAGCAAGAGGGAGATACCAGTATAAATGCATACTGATGAGCCGACACCAGTGAGCGAGTGGAGACAATTAGCCTACAGCAGAACGGTGAATTTTGGAGCTGTCAAACACTCGAGTCTTTGGAGAATGGAGGCCGCGACAGGGTTTTCTTATTTTTTATTTTTTTATAATCAAATTGGGGTTTTTTGTTTAGTAAACTGCAGTATATATATTAATTTTTTGGGATATTGAAAGGGAGAAGGGGAGATCTGTAGCTTTGTTTAGGGAGAGAGTGGCTACTTATGCACTTGACGAAATTTTGTAGTCGGTTTTGGGATTTAAAAACTTGCGTGTATTTAGTTAAAAATTAAATAAATTAAAATGAGGTGTAAAATTGTGAAAGCAATAAAGCTTATGTGTAAATATATTATGAAGTCAATAGAAAGTCAAAAGTTTCGGTTTTATAGTACATATAGATTATAGGTAAATACTGGGGATGAGAGTTGGGGTTGGAAGCACAGATATTGAACATCACAAAAGATGCTGTTAATTATTATGGGATTATCATTTCATCCCGTAATTTAACTAATATAATTATACCACCAATTTAAAAATAAAAAATAAAAAATACCATGTGTGAAATTAAATAGAGTAATAACTTGCTAGTTACAAGGCAGTATTGATTTTTCTAGTCAATAAATAATTTTTCTCCCCCATTTGGAGGGTGGCCCTTTCTAATCAATTGGTCTTGTGTGCGTGAGCCTGTCATAATTATTGCATTCTCGAATGCATATAGGGTAGGGACTCTTTGTTCTGGTTTACATTATCTAACACGCCAAGGTCACTATGGTCAAGGATCATATCTTCTTCAACCAACTACCAACTAGCAACTAGCAAGTGAAACTTCTTACCATCCTCGCAGTTGACGTAGGACTACTTTGACGAGTTACCCGTTTGTAAGAAAGGGTGTGAGTTTGTGTTTTACAACTTGTTTCATCTAGAAAGTTTACTAAGTCTTTTGCAATTACAAAGCAACACAAAAACTAATAAATAAAATAATTAAGAAAACTTATGAATATATGTTTTCTAAAATGTCTGAGCATGTTTATTTTATTTTTTATTTTTAGAATCGTGTGTGGTGAACTTGATGAACACTTGTGATTTTTCCCCCTTATAATATGATAATAGAACTCTTTTGAACAGGAAAATTATCAATTTAGAGAATGTGTTTTTAACAAGCTCCAAAGTTACATTATTTTCAAGATAGTTATCAATTTCCTATACAATATGCAGTACCTTAAAATGTCATTAGATCCCATGATGTGGTCCGCATGTTATCAATTCCTATGCAGTATGTGGTACCCTAAAATGTCACTAGATCCCATGATGTGGTCAGTATTGATTAGAAGTTTAGGGAGTCCATCATGGTAATTTAAGATGTGACGAAGGAATAGGGAACATGTTGACTAGCTAGTCATGTTTAATCAATTTCATACCAGCTTTCTTCTCAACAAAATAAAATTTCATACCAGCTTTTGAAGAGCTATTTGAGGATAAAAGACTATGGTATTTCGTATTTGATAATAAAATGCTCACAAACATTATGTAAAAGTTTGATGTGGGATTGTGCATATATTCTATGCACCTTCGTATTAAATTGAAGCCGTGACTCAAGACTCATGAGTTATGAGTCAACAACTAGCTTCTATGAATTTGTGGTTCCATATACAAACTTGAAAATGATTTTTGCAATAAGAGTTATCCCTGTTATTAAAAAAAAAAAAAAAAAAAAAAAAGTCATCCCTTTTTTTGACTCTTTGCTGCTTTCTCACTGGAATATCAATGAAAAATACAACTTGTTGTCCCAACTCCCAACCTCCAACATGTTAAATTACATAACTTCATATGGTCATAAAGTGTATGAAAAGTTGAGCAAATTCTTTGTTCGTCAACCAGGACAAATTATTAGGTCCACCGGAGTATAGCTGAAATAGTCTTCCAACCAATGAAATGCTATCAACTATACATGTGTGTGATTCAACTTCCTACTTAGCATAATATAAATATATATATATATATATATATAAATATATATATATATATATATAATGGAGAGAATGATATAAGTTTGAAATTATTGTATGTATCTTAAAATATAGTTAAAAGATAATTTTATTAACTATAAATATTTTTTGGACATGGCTTAGGTCCATTGCAACATTAATACACTGGACCCAATATGATTCAGAGATGTTTGAATTGTGTGAGTCCATTGCACTAATGAATTGGACCTAACCTTAACCTACTTTTTAATTAATAAATACAGTAGCTTCATAAAAAGGACACCAATTTATTTTGGGTAAGCAGTTTTTTTATTTTATTTTATTTTATTTATAGGAAGGGTAAGCGGTATTTGAATTTGCCCTTTATATGAGAATATATATTCCCAACTAAGCTAACAAAAACTCATGAATGTATCAACAAATTTTTTTTTTCTTTTGATTTGACAGTGGAGGGTAGGGGATTTAAAGTTAAACCTCTGATTTTTTATAAAAAGTGTGAATTTTAAATAAAAAATTATAAATACAATAAAATCTTAATTTATGTCATTTGCTTCATAATAATTATTCTATTAGAGTACATATAAGAATAAGAATAAAAGACCGTAATATTTGATAGTAGAGGCTCATTGATGTTATGGATAAGCTTGGTGTGGGTACTGTTTACGATGTGCCATGCATTTTTGTGTCCAAATTGAGTGGCACAACTCATGAGTCAACTTTCCATAAAGTTGATTAAAAAAAAAAAAAAAAATCTTTCCATAAAGCTGTTTGTCCTTCCTGTGGTCCATGACAAACTGTGAAAATGACTTTTGCAGGCCAAGTGGCATGTATCTTCTCTATATTTAATTATTTATTGCTTTCTCACATAAACGTCAATGGAAAATTAGTCATGTCCTCCCAACCTCCAACACGTTAAATTGAGTGGCACAACTCATGATTCAGCTTTCCATAAAACTGTTTGTCCTTCATGTAGTCCATGACAAACTATGAAAATGACTTTTGCAAATAGTATGTATCTTCTCTATATTTATTGCTATCTCACATAAACGTCAATGGAAAATACGACTTGTCCTCCCAACTTCCAACACGTTAAATTAATAGCACTGTCATACCCTGTAAGAGAAATTGATCAATTTGTCTTTGTCCGTCAACCACAGGTCAAGAATGTCAAGAAATAGTTGCTCAAATTAATGCACCAAGTGATTGTCGTTTCTTTAATTATTTTTATTCCATATATATGTTATTATTATTAAATAAAATAATTCAAGAAGAAAGGGATATTGATGGCCCAATCACTATGTTCTAAAAGCCATCAACCTTACAAAATCAGCCCATCGGACTTATAGAAGTAGCCCATGACAAGATTGTGAGCAATGAAAGTTTACATTCCGATCTAATAAAAGAAAATAAAAACTCAAAAAAAAACTCCGAAGGATGAGCTTTACATCTTCTATAATAGGCTGTTAGGCCCAGTTGATATCGGAGTTCTGATGTGTAGACCACTGACCTGGAAAATAGCCATACACTCTTCCTATGAATGAGCCTATTTCTAGTTCTAGTTCTAGCAAATTAAAAAACTCAGATGAACAACAGAAGTTGAGCGCAACAATATTTGTTTCATACACAAGTATTGGAAATCATTCATATTAATTCTGTAATAAGTTTCGCTACGATCTCTCTTTTAATGTAACCTCTCCAAAAAAAATGTTGAAATGGCCAAAAGCTAGAAAAACCTAGCCCTTCTTGTCATGGATTCTTACAAGTTACAAGGTCAAGAAAATGACAACATTTACTACTTTCAAATCCACACCGAAGCACCACTCCACAGCACCAGTAATGTAGAAACATTTCTTGAGAGTTCGTTTAGACCCCTTAAACCAAATTGTTTAATCTAATATATTAACCAAGTGATTATTTAGATTAATTTTCAGATCTAAGTTAAACACAAATAAATCATATCATACAAAATTGCAGAAAAGTAAATAACACCACAATATGATTACCTAGGAAAACCAATGAAACTAATCCATTTCAATGTAAAAACCTGGGGAAGATTTGACCTAACTATTCTCAAGGTAAACCAAAACCACTATAAGAGAATCGAAGTTTTTACAAAAGATTTAATCCTAAATCTAATGTTACCTCATGTAGTAACTTACTAACATGACCACGTGCAATTTTCGAATCTACGGACTCCTTCTCTTCTTGGATTTAAAGTAACACAAGCACACCCTTGCTTGTGACTTTGAGACTCCACTTAAAGGTTTCAAATCACCTTCACTTGTTGATCTTGATGCAGCAACTAATTCTACCAATCCTTGATTGTAGTTTAAGCTCCGGTAGATTCTTGTGTAGTTAGAAGGTACAAAATCTCTCAAATCTCACAAAGAGTAACACACAAGTCTTCCAAAAGTTTTCAAAACGTAACTAGGGTTTTCCTTTTATATGTAGAGAAGTTTAGATAAAACCCTAATTGTTTTTGTAGAGATTGGATTGAAATAAACTTCTGCAGAAAACTATGTCTGCGATTTTCGATGGGTTGGGTCTATTTCTCGATTGGTCGAGAAAGGCAAAACATGACTTTTCTTTTCTGCAATCAGTTGGACTTCAAATCTTGAAACACACTTATTTAAGCACACCTTAAAACACTTAGACTAGACATGTTTTACTCTCAGTTTGCCAACACAATACAACTATGATTCTAAACATTTAATCTAAATCTTTAAAACCTAACATTTCCTATTTTCAGTTTCATATTTGGGTCCCTGAATTTGGATTCTTCTTCAAAGTTATTGATGGTTGTTTCACCTAAAATTGTTCCATCCAAATGTAGTATCACTGAAGCTTTGCAAACTCCAACTAGCCTTCTTGGTTCTCGTGCAAAATATATGTAATATAGATACTGCTGCAAATGGAGACAAGTTTGAAAATTTTGAAAAAAAAAAAAAGAAAAGTTCGTATTAATGAGAAATCTCTGGTGGCATTGTCAAATTTTGCATTAATTACATGCGTTCTACATTTTTTGTTTTTTTTTGTTTTCCCTTAAAGAAACGTGAACTATTTTTGTTTTAGTTATAACGCTATCGGACAAAAAAAATATCAGCAATGGTGTCTACTTCAGGCTTGGTTCTATAGGAAAAAAAATCTGCAATCCTTCATTTTTTTTTTTTTTTTTTTTTGGGAAATGAGGGTACAATTTAACCTTTTTCTAATATATGTCAAAGAAAAAAATTGACCTACGTAAAGAGAGTTATCATAAATCAAAGGAACGAATAATTATTTGTTACACAGAGATATGAAGCATTATTTCACTATCAATTTAAGAAGACTAATTGCTCCAATTCAGCGAAAATGTTAGCTTTCCCATGTAAATCAACCGCATATCACTTGGTTTGCATTTAAAATTGAGTTGAATGACTTGATTCACCTAAATGTATCGATGAACAAGTTGGATTTAAGTTGTCTCTTACATTCCCTATTGATCTCTTTGATGAAGTTAGGAAAGTCTTGGTAGGCATTTGTAAGCATTTAATTTCTCCCTCAAGCATTTCTACAACTTTTTTCATTGAAGGACAATCACTAGGCCTTATTTGTGTACACCATAATGCAACAATGATCATGTTCATAGCAATTTTCTTCTCCTTAGTGGCATCTTCCATGTCTATGTCATTTTCTTCAATAAATTGGTCATAGATCCAAGTTGGAAAGTAAATTTGGCTTGAATGGTCTGCAAATGCATTCACGTTCTTTCTTCTGTTTGTCAAAAGATAATTTGGTAACTTTTATATTAAATGATTGACCAAAAAAAAAGATTATTTCTAATAAAAATTATTATTTGCTACCAAATAAAATAAAATAAAATAAAATAAAAACTGAGACAAAAAGTAAAAAACTTTTAGCAAATAAGCAAAAGACAAATGCAAGTGTTTTGCAAAAACAGGGGAGAGAAAAGGGAAATAAAAGGAGGAGAGGAGAGAGGAAGGAAAAGAGAAATGATAATATTTTTCCTTTCACTTGTTTGGTTTGCACAAAAATGGAAAAAAAAAGAAAAGAAATATATATATATATATATATATATATATATATGTATATATATATATATATAATACTTCATTGATTAATCTGACCATAAGAACTTTTTCTTCCTCTCTCTTTCCTCCCAATTTAGAAGGAAATAATATGGTGGGCCATGAAGGAAAATGAGTCTCTTCATTTTCTATTTCTTTACCCCAATCCATTCAATATAGTGCTTATATATATAATTTTTTTTTCAATCATTTTGATCCTTAAGTTTTGAAACTATTTTCATTTTAGTACTTGTCATCTCCCTTGACACACAAATAGCTAATAAAAATAATTAATTGCAATTAAAAAACCACATCAGTATCTAAATATAAAAAAAAAAAAAAAAAAAAATCCACATCAAAAAAGAAAAAAAAATGATATAATTATTTTCTAAAGAAAAAAAAAAGAAATAAAATGAATGAAAAAACACTCAAGTTTCCTTTTATATATTGTTTTTCATTTCTTGCGAAAGTTAGCGTTGCTTGTGATCAAACCATTCCAATTCTTGGAACAAAATTCATTGACATTGTTGTCACAGGTAACTAGAAGACAATTTGAGGTATGGATTTTGTAGTTTTTACTAAAACTTAAAATAAATATAATAAAACAATGTTACAACATCAACATAGCTTATCAAAGACATCAACATAGCTTTGCTCAAGAACACAAGCAAAACATGAGAAAGAATGTAATATGTAGTTTCATTGAATTGATTAATTATGTTACAACTTGCAAGTTACAACATGACTCTGAGATTTATACACAAAGATAGAGCATGAGGAGGGAAAAAATGATGTTCCTAATTCCTATCTGATCAACAAAGTTACAAAATAACTATCTCCTCTACTGCATCAAAAAATAAAAAAAATAAAAAAATAAATAAAAACCTATCCCCTCTACAAACCGGATGCACCTATCAACCAATGACACCAGTGTGTGTTAACCAAATATCCATACGGTGACGTTTTTTTTTATCAAAGCCAAAACAGTGTCACTTGAATTAGTTAGAGGACACAGTTTTGGTCTGTGACTTAAAATGTGAACTTATAATCCTTACACGTGAAGAGCTGGTCTTTCACTCAAGCACACGTGCCTAAGTCTGTTTCCAGTTAGTCTCAACGCATAGTGTGGAGGATAACATAGACTTAATTTTTCCTTTATTAATTAATCAGAGCCATTAGTGCTCACTTGTATACTATATATATAAAGTTTTCTTTGCTCTCAGTTATTCATTAAGCAAGATAATATGAATCACAGATTTTTCTCTCAATCTTTCTCTCTGTTTCCTCTCCTTTCCATTATATAGAAACTCATCCAACTCTTTCAACCAGGCCACTAAACATTTGTTAAGAAATGAGAAAGACTACAAGTCGTATAATTCTAAGTAAAGAGAGCTATAATAAATCAAGGGAATAATTATTTTTTATACAGAAATATGAAGCATCTTTGTAAATTGCAAATTGCACTCATTTAGTGGAGACGTTTGCTATCCCAATTAAAATCAATAGTTTGTTTGCATTTAAAGTTTAGCTGATTGACTTGATTCAGCTGATTGAAATGATGAACTAGTTGAATTTAAGTTGTCTCCTACATCCCCTGTTGGTCTCCCCGGTGATGATGATAGGAAAGGCTTGGAAGACATTTGTAAGCAATCAACCTCTCTTTCAAGCATTTCTACAATTTTGTTCATTGAAGGACAGTCACTAGGCTTCATCTGTATACACCATAATGCAACTATGATCATCTTCTTAGCAATCTTCTTCTCCTCCTCTATGGCATCTTCCATTTCTATGTCATTTCCTTCGCAAAATTGGCCATAGATCCAAGTTGTGAAGTAAATTTGGCTTGAATGGTTTGCAAGTGCATTCAAGTTCTTTCTTTTGCTTGCCATTTCCAACAATAACATGCCAAAACTATAAACATCAACTCTATAAGAAACCCTTCCAATGTTTTTATAAAGCAACTCTAGAGCTATATATCCTAGTGTTCTCCTTGCAACAGTCAAAGACACTATGCAATCATTCGTTGGATAAAGTTTTGCATGCCCAAAATCAGAAACTTTGGGAATGAAGTTCTCATCGAGAAGAATGTTATGAGGCTTGATATCAAAATGCAGAATTTGCATGTCACATCCTCGATGTAGATATTCAATCCCACGAGCCACTCCAAGAGAAATCTCATATGTTTTCTCAATACTTAAGGGGATACTTTCTTCTCGAGAAAAAATGTATTTTTCAAGAGAAACATTAGGCATGAATTCATATATAAGGGCACGCTTTGGCCCCTCAGCACAGAAGCCAATGAGTTGCACCACTTCACGTGGTGAATCCTTCCAATTGTTGCAACTTCGTTGATAAATTCTTGCCCATTAGCTTTGGAGTTACCCAACATCTTTATAGCAACAAGAGGACCACTTTGAAGTTTTCCTTTAAATACAGTGCCATAGCCTCCTTCACCCAATTTATCCTTAAAACCTTTGGACATCTTCCTAATTTCTGAGTAAGAGTACCAAATTGGCATGAGGTTAATTTGGCTTTGCAAAAATTCTTCAATAGCATCATATGATGATAAATGCCTCCTACACCACTTATATATCAAAAAGGCCACGACACAAGAGGTCCCCAAGACAATTTTTGTAGCAAGGTATAATAATACACATCACAAAAATAACTATAAGTTTTAGGGACATATTTATGTAATTGGCTAATTTTTTGACAAAATGCATTTTACTTGTAATTGAGTAGATCTAAGATGGGTTTGGTACTTCAAGAAACAAGTGTTCAAGTTTAGTATTGAAGCCATACAAATCTGACCAAGAAACAAGTGAAGAAGTGTTGTTCATTAAAGCTCGACAGATGTCTCAATAGAGGCCTTTCTATCGAGGTTTAATGTTGAAGCTTGACAGAAGCTGAATCTGTCGAGAATTACGAAATCAGACTTTTCAAATCTAATTACACGCATATCCTTGAGTATTTGTGTAGGGTTTCTTTTTTCACAACTCTAGACATATATAATGATTATTTTAAGGGTCGTCACATTTGATGCAACTTGATGCAAAGTGATGATTGATGCATATTATGACTGGAGACAATTTGCCCTAGTTCATCGTATTTATGTAGAAGCTACTGCGTCTTTATGCCAAGGGTTTTGTAACCAATGAGCTTCCTGTTCTTCATCGTTGATGAACTGAAGAACTTTGCAGCCAACAATCCTTCTCAAGTTGGTGTGTTAGTCATGTACTAGGATCTGTGCATCATTGATTAGTCACGTACTGGGAGTTGTGCATTAAACGAAGAGATTGCCACTACATCACAAGTCCAATTGGGTATTGGGGTAAAGGTTTAAATTTTAGGTTGGTATTAGGTATTGAGATTCCTTTTACTTGTAACCGTTTGTTTTGATAATAGTAGATTCTCAGGAATGGTGACCTTAAATTAAGCCTGTGGGGTTTTTCCTCGATGGTTTTCCCCATTCATAAACAAATCACCTATGTCAAATTTATTTTCCACTGCATTTAACTTAGTTGGTGATTTGTTTGTGCTACCACGCTTATTGCATGTAATTGAGTCTAATTAATTCATGTGGATAATTAATTGATTAATTTACCAAATGGGTCAATACATTTTTGGCCTATCAATGAGAAAACAAATTTGTTGTAGCATTGCTATCAACTTTTTTAATTTTCACAAAAATACATGTTTAATATTTATATTTTGGGTTGTTTTCATTTTAATCCTTATGTTTTGAATTTGTTAAATTTGGTCCTTAATCTCAATGATGGAAACTACCTGCGTGGTCAAATGTTTCCACAGCTATCATGCTTAAAAGATGACATGATTAATAAAATAAAAATAATAAATTAATTGGCATTAAAAATAGCTAAAAATCCACATAAAAAAACAAAAAAAAAATTATAATTCCTCAATTTTAAAAGAGAGAAAATGAACTTTTTTTTTTTTTTTAATTAAAATCCCAATGGCATTGTTTGAGTAGAATCCAGGTTTTATGTTACTTGAAGTGATTCTAAATAGTTCGAAGTAAATATTTGTCTTCGAGGATTAGAATTTGGGATTTGGAAACGCCTAACTTAATAGGACCTTTTGAGAAGTGCATAAGTTAATAATGAAGATGAGAAAATACCTAATAAAGCCTACATTACCAAGCAAGAAATGTAAAAGATTAAAACCTACTCGATTAAATAAGAACACAAAGGAAATAAAATAAACTTACAAGCCTAAAATCTATTACAAACCTAAGGACTTACTTGATTTACCTTCATCTGTATATAGAAATCGGACGTTTTGTGTTGTGTGTGGTCTTTGTTGTCCCTTTTCATCAATTAAAATGCATCATCTATTTTTAGGCTAGAATGGTAGTTATTTTCATTTCATAACTACCCCTCAAATTAAAGGAGATGTTGTTATTTGTAGTAATTAACTACTTGTACTGTCACAAAGGTTAGAGTCAAGTGATTGTTGTCTTTTAAAAGGCCAACATACTTGAACCATTCTAGCCCTACACAAGTACAATTACAATAGCAGTAGAATAGAAAGATAGAGCAGAGAATTTTGTAAGTAATCTATAATGGAGTGTTTGGATGACATGATTTGGGCATTGAAATTTAGATTTGGATGATTAAAATCTAAATATCTTGTTTGAGAAGTTTAAAAAATGTCAATGATTTAGATTTGACAACTTCACCAAGGATTTTAAACTTTTAAAATGTTTGGATTTGAAATCAATGTATTTCAAATCTATTAATTTAAAATTCAAATCTAAATCTAAATTTAAGTTTCTAAACGCAACTTAAAAGTTCATCTTTGTTTTCTTGGTAAAAGTATCCTCAGGACAATAGAGTCACCGTGATATTTCTACCACTATTCTAGGGTTTTTTCTCACATATATCATTGTGTTTTTGCATGTGTTCTGTTTGGTTCATTATTTCCATTCCATTCTAAAGCCATTTCTAGCTAAAGATAATGGTGATTTAAGTGTGCTAGTAGTTTTGGTTTAGGTGTTTATTCCTAAGATAGACCCTAAAACCTTACTCCTACGTACGCTACTATTATTCCCTTATCATTACAAACATCTTCCAAGGGCCATAAATAACTACTAAAATTCATGTACTTTATATAAATAACTCAATCTCCTTCAAATATTTGAACTATTTTCTTAGCAATTAGCAAACTAACAGATCTCAAAACATAATTCCTCACGTTTGAATCTTTCCCTTTCTATTAAGAAGGAAGATAACAACTAGAGAAAACAGTGTCATTTTTAAATAAAGAAGTTAGAACTTTTCTTATGACGGTGCCATATTGTTTAAATGAAAAATGCAGTTATGAAGGAACGACACCGCATCTATTAAATGAAAGGAGTGGAACGCATGTGACTCTAATACCCGTCCATTAAGCACCTCCTCTACGTGTCACACTTAGAGATTCTTTTAGTTACAAATATACATATTTCATTGTTTCTTCTCTCTCACTTCTGCCCGCAAGTATATATAAAAGAGCATACTCGTAATCTATTATTCAAACTCTCTATTTTTTATTTTTAACTTTGAGAAGTAATAAAGCTTGCATTCTAATAAGAGATTTGTTATTAATATGGGATTAGAGCTTTGGTAAGCTCATGAATGGCTTCCACCAAAGAAAACACTTCAATTCCTGCACAATCAACCTCTTCAGATTGATCTGCTTCTTCAATGGCATATGATCCAAACACTAGCCTTTTTGTAGATTGCAAGGTAAGTGGCTTCTTAATATAAATTTTGAAAGCTAATCATATTGCACAAAACGTTGTTTTAAAGTTAAACTAATTTTGGAAAATTGTTTGTGGAAACTATAGTTTCTTAAAAAGTTTCATGTTGTAACTTTAATATATGATTATTTATGAAAGGTGCACCATATTTGATATTGCATAGAGAAAATGCATGTATTGTTGGCTGGGAAAGGAAAACATCTTAATTTCCTTTGGGTTCTTGGGGACTAAATCTCCTCCTTATCCTACTGAGAGCTTCTTTTTATTTCTCCTTCAAGCACTTGAGTGCCTCTTCAAAGCTCCAAGTGTGAAGTCATTTGTAAAAAAACTTGTGCGCATCTATATGTGAGGTTTATGTATCCTATTTATAGCCTTCGTATTTTGTTGAGAGAGTGGAGATCGGATTTCTCTTCCAATCTCCCTTAGGACCCATTGCATCATTCACCAGTGTAGGATTAAAGATTAGGTCCAAGATTCGAGTAAAATCGACCTTCCCTCTCATCTTAGGGTGAGGCAAGGAATTCAATACTCCGATCTTACTGGGGATTCATCACTGGCTAAGGCTTTCGAATCAAAGCATGGGCATTTGCAACTAAGAGGGAGTGGTAGATTGTCGATTGAAAAGCCAGGTAAGTAAACTTCTATTGATTATTGATTCGACTAGAGGGACTCCTAGCAACAAACTTGTATGAAAGGGCCCCATGGAGACGTAGGAGATGCAGGAGCCGCTAGCCGGATCAACCAATAAATGACATATAGGTCAGAGGGATGGACTCATTCGACTAATTAGTGATCCCTGGCCCTACCTAACAAAGAGATGTCCCTAAAATATGGGATTAATTGATCGAAAAGCTCAGGCAGGAGTAGGACATTCCATAAAAATCTTTCTGATCCACTAGCTGGTAGTCCTCTCAAATCCCATTTTTTCATCGACAAGTAGGGTCACTGATAATGGACTCCATGGATTTATCGCATTATTTTGACAAAGGGAGATGATTTGTGACATACTCGTATGCAGCAATTGGTAGTAGAATGAAGCAACAAGTGTCCAAGGGTCATGCGCAATGCACATGGCCAGGTGGATTTTTAGACACTTGTCACCTATTTTTTGTTGCCACCTAACCTTGTATGTAGTAATTGCTACATATAGGTATGCAGCAAATCCTCTCGCTTTGACAAATTAAGTTAGGCTTTGTGTCGACGGATTAGTTCTGGCTAAGGTTGTCAAAATCGGGATCCTATGTAGGATCGTGAGGGGTAGGTGGGATCATGGATGGTAAGATCCTACATATTTTCATATTTAAAGTAAAAAACATATTGATAATGACTTTGTATGTTGAATAATCACGTAAATTGTGAATTTATCCATAAAAAACAAAGATTTGCATTATATGATGTAATTTACATATCATACATCGCTACGTCTATACTAACGAAAAAAAAATATATTTAAGTTTTGACCCAATATATCTAAAAGGTCAATAAATGTTTAATTAGCAACCAAATGCTAAAATATTTATCAACACATATGGAAATATTTTCCAAGTTCTAATTTACAAGTTCCAAGTTTAAAATCCAAAATAAGTTATCAAACGGAAACTAGCTAGCTAAAATATGAAATCCAAAAGCAAGATTAATATTAAGGTGAAGTGAACATTTAATTATTCTCATTCTAGGGTTCTTATGACCACCATCTTAATCATCATCATCCATTTCATTATCTATGTAAATATTGTATATTTGTATACTAGAGTTGCAAAAGAGATCAAGATACAACTTCACACTCAACTATTCAAGTTATACCACTCGACAGCAATTACATAGCATGCTAAAAAAAATCAATCAATCAATATACAAATACAAGTATACTAATAAAATTATATATAAGATAAAACATTTTAGTAATATTATAACACAAATTAGTATATTGATCAAACAAATTTAGTAGCATTATAGCTTAAATATAAATTATTCGTTTAGAAATGATGAAGCATTCTTTCATTTTGATTACAAGTGAACTAAAAACTAGAAAACATTTGCTTAAGTGAACATAATTTTATAAAATAAAAATAAAAAAGTCATACCATCACAACATAGAAAAATAAAAACCCTTATAGCTTCATCAAAACCAAAAATTTATCCCTTAAAAAAAAAAAAAACAAAAACAAAAACAAAAACTAATGTTTTGGTAGGATCGGTAAAATCAGTAGGATCCTATACAATCCTACGATCCTATAAAATCCTACACGATCCTACATACAATCTTACCATTTTTACGATCTTAGTACAATTCTAAATATTTTGGTGAGGTGACATTGTAAAATCATGCGATTCTATAATCTGAATCGCGATTTTGACAACCATGGTTCCAGCTTTGTGTTGGCATTATCATGTGGTCTTGGGTTGGATTTTTCGATGGTGTTTTGATAGCTCACATTATATATATATATATATATATATATATATATATATATATCATGTAGTTTTATGGTGATTCTTCTAATGAGTTTTGTTCTAGATTATTTAATCATTCTTATTATGTTATTACTGAAATTGATTTTGCATAAATCAAATTGAAATTCCTAAATTATAGCATGTTTGAAATTTATTCATAATCATGAAATTTGTATTTCTCTCACTTCCATTAATTATGTTACTTACTGGGCTTTATCTCTCATCTCATTCTTTTACCAAACTTTTTAAAGTAGGCAGTGATCATTTTGAGATATATTTTTGGGAGATTCTGGTATTTTACCCTTAATTTTTTTAAACATTGGCAATATGCCCCTGTTTGCAAACTATATAGGGGCGTGCCCCTGTTTCGATACTTGATTACCCTAAAATCGAGTTCAATTAAATACTCGATTCGTAGAAAATCGAGTTATGCCTGATCAAACTTAAAAAAAAAAAAAAAAAAAATTGCATGGAACTCGACTTTCAGGAAATCGAGTTCCATGCAAAAAAAAATTTATAAGTGTGATCGCCACATATTCAGGGAACCCTATAGTGGCGTTTCTAAGCCCTATAGTGACGTTTTAAAGCCCTATAGCGGCGTTTTCCTACAAATGTTTTTATAAGTGTGATTGCCCCATATTTAGGGTGCCCTATAATGGCGTTTTTAAGCCCTATAGTGACGTTTTAAAGGCCTATAGCGGCGTTTTCCTGCAAAAAATTTTTATAAGTCCCCATAAGGAGCCCTATAGTGGCATTTTTAAGCCCTATAGTGACGTTTTAAAGCCCTATAGCAGCGTTTTGGAACTCGACTTCCCTAAAATCGAGTTCCATGCATTTTTTTTTTTTTTTTAAGTTTTATTGGGCATAACTCGATTTTCTACGAATCGAGTATTTCATTGCAACTCGATTTTAAGGTAATCGAGTATCGAAACAGGGGCATATCCCTATATAGTTTTGAAATAGGGGCATATTGCTAAATTTTTTAAAAATTAAGGGCAAAAGGCTAGAATCTCCTATATTTTTGTGGCTAGTAGTAGTTAAATAACTACTATGGAGGCTAGATTTTTGAGGTGATGATCCTTAGGTTTTGTACATCCTAAAGGAGACTTGACTTATTCTTTTGTATAGAATAGTGTTTTGATAGCTCACATTATATATACATATATATATATATATATATATATATTTCATGTAGTTTTATGGTGATTCTTCTAACGAGTTTTGTTCTAGATCGTTTAATCATTCTTGTCATGTTATTACTGAAATTGATTTTGCATAAATCAAATTGAAATTCCTAAATTATAGCATGTTTGAAATTTATTCATAATCATGAAATTTGTATTTCTCTCACCTCCATTAATTATGTTTCTTACTGGGCTCTATCTCTCATCCCATTTGTTTATCAAACTTTTTAAAGAAGGCAATGATCAGTTTGAGATAGATTTTTGTGGCTAGTAATAGTTAAATAACTACTAATGGATTCGATTTTTGTGGCTAGTCGTAGTTAGACAACTACTAATGGAGGCTAGATTTCTGAGGTGATGATCCTTAGGTGTTGTACATCCTAAAGCAGACTTGACTTATTCTTTTGTATAAAATAGTGGTGATGACTTTTATTCCCGTTAGGACAAGTTATTGACATGTAATTATATGTAGACCTCAATTCTTTTGTGGCAAGTGGTATTTGTAATTTTTCATAGAGCTCTAACTTACTTTGGGAGCATCTTTAATGAAATTGTTACGAAAATTTCTTGATGTTTGTAAAAATTCTTTGGATTGAAAAAATTTATAGATACCTTTAGGTTGTAATTTTCTCATATTTTGGACCATTTTTAAGTTTGGGGCGTGACAGATGGGAAAGCACAATATACGTTGTTTTCATGTTAATGCAACTAATATTTATGTCTTGTTTGCAGATATAACTAACTAACTATTTTTAAGCACAATGTTAATGAATCGCGTGCTAAAAAAAGTTGAAGAAGAGATCAGGTTATTACCAATGTAATGAACTGTATAGACCCAAAAGAGTTGATAATTTGCTAAAAATTCATCTATAAAGGTAAAATTACTCTCTGACGAAAGATGAATTACTAATTAGTGAAACAAGTGACCCGAATAACTTGAAAAGTCTTAAGGCCTAATAAAACTGCATTAACAACTCTCAATTTTCAACACCATGGCTTTGCGTCTTACGAACCAGATGCTAAAACTGTAACTGCCCTCAATAACGGCTTCTCAGCTAACTTGCGCTGCAGAGAAAGCTGAGTTGAGTTTGAATGACCATGACCCACTCTAATCGCCTTCTTTCTCTGATTACATTCTCTCTCTGATTGTATTCTATCTCATGACCGTTGAACTAGGTTGTTTGAGATTTTTTTTTTTTTTTTTTTTTTTTGAATGGGTTTGATTTGATTGTATTTGTGTGTTTGATCTGAATGGGTTGAGTTTGAAAGAAATTATAAGGATTTGATTTCTAAATGGGTTGATCTGAAATTGAGGAAGAACAAGGGAGAACGGAAACAATGTAACACCAAAAAAGTGGTTTGCATTTGGGGACCATTGGATTGGAGTTATTGGTAGTGACTGAGTTTTTATGTGAAGGATGAAAATGGTGGAAGAGGTTGGAGAGAGAGTGGTTTGTTTTTGGGAACCGGTTGGAAGGAGTGAGGAAAAAAAAATTTAATAGAGAAGAAGCTAATTTCTTAAGAAATTCGTTTATTTTTACTTTCCATCTCCTCATGCCTAAAAGATTGAGATTAACCAATTACCCAAGTACATCAAGCTCAATTACTCATGCAATTCTATTTCCTTGTCCAATCTATATTAATTATTAGGGATAATTACAGTAAACACACCTGTGGTTAGGTCCGTTTTTACTTTGCCTACCCGTGGTTCAAAACTTAACACTTTGCCCACCTGGGGTCCGCTCTGTTAGAACTCCGTTACCCACCTCTATTAAAATCAAGGGTAAATATGTATTTTTGCTTTTCTTTTATGTCTCTCTCCTCCCAAAACAAAAAATTCATACAAAATCAAAAGAAAACAAGATTAAAAAATGTCATTATGTAAAAATGGTCAAAAGTTGCTTAAGAACTTCAAAAATGCAGAAACTTCAAGAACTATTCAGCAAGAGGCAATGTAATCATAGGCACACCATAACAAACTCCCTCCAACATATGAAGGTTTTTCCAACAACCCAAAAGAATGAACAATTGGAAGCCTCAATAGCATGAACAATCTCAAAACTGGGTTTGCTTTTGCGTTTGCTTCTAAAGACCCAAAACTGGGTTTGCCATGTCCAAATTTGTCTCTCTCTCTCTCTCCCGTCCACCAACAGTCACCACAACCACTTTTGAAACCCATAACCAATCGCAAACCACAACACACAACCACCGCCGAGAAGAGTGCATATTGCGCCTCCTAGTGTTGTAGAAGTTACTACCATCACTAGACATCTTAGCTGATGATATAAATCTTTGAGTGGAGGTCTTAGAGTCACAAACTGGAGTGTTTGTGTGCAATAGATTCATAATAGAAGAGTCCATAAATTCGGAGCTACGTGTGGTCATGTGAGTAAGTACTACATGAGGAAGGAGTAGAATTAAGGTTAAGTTTATTGAATAAACTTCCATTCTATTAGTGAATTGCCTTGTGGATTGTTTAGGATAAAACCCTCCCTAGGTTTTTTACCTTGAAACTGGACTATTTCATTGGTTTTCCTAGGTCATCATATCACTTGTGTTCTTTACTTTTCAGCTGTTTATAATATGATTGATACTTGTTTAACCTAGATTTGCTTAATTGCACTAAGTAACAACTTTGCTATAAATTAGGTTAAACAATTTGTGTTTTCCAGGGGTCTAAAATCCAACACTATCATCTATATCTATATAATATGTTATTGATTTAACAAATAAGTATAGCATTGATTTTTTGAAGAATTGGCTGCTTTATTAGGAAGGAGAGTTCGTTTAGACCCCTTAAACAGATTGTTTAACCTAATATATTAACCAAGTGATTACTTAGATTAATTATTCAGATCTAGGTTAAACAAAAATATATCATATCATGCAAAACAGCGGAAAAGTAAATAGCACCACGATTTAACCTAGCTATTCTCAAGGTAAAACAAATCCATTATAAGTGAATTGAAGTTTTTACAATTAGATTTAACCCTAAATCTATTGCTACCTTTAGCAGTAACTTACTGACACGATCACGTGCAAGCTCCAAATCCACGGACTCCTTCTCTTCTTGGATTTACACCAACACAAGTCACCTTGCTTGTGACTTTGAGATCTCACTCAAAGGTTTAGCAACACAAACTCTCCAGTTTATGACTCCAAGACCACCCTTGAAGGTTTAAAACATCAGCTATTGTTGATCTTGTTGTAGCAACTTCAGATCTACCGGTTCTAACGGTATCAGAATGATTTTCGATAGTGACTTTGATAGAGGAAGACACAATACCTTTTAGATCTCACAAGAGCACCTCCAAAGTCTTTCAAAAGCTTGAAAAATGCAGTTAGGGTTTTCCTTTATATACTAGAAGTGTTTCACTTGAAACCTAAAATGTTTAGGCAGAGTTTGGGTTGAAATAAAATTCTACAGAAATTTCATGTCTGCAATTTTTGATCGGTCAAATTTCACTGAATTTGAACTCTTCTTTCTGTAGCTTATATTTTCTTGTGTTCTGACTTGTAATACCTTGAGCATTGTCTAATAAACTCTATAGACTCTAAGATCTATACCTAGACAAGTTTGTGCTCATGGTTTTCCAATTGTTCTAAACTTTTAGAACCTAACAATCTCCCCCTTTGGCAATCCGTGACAAAACTCACATACAAAATGAAATGCTCAAATACAAGAATAGCCCTATTACAATAAAATTCTCAATTACATCACAAATCCCAATCTAAGACTTCAAACCTAAAAGTTGCTAGAAGAGGCAGAAGATCTTGATCAGAATGTACCTGTCTTTCCTAAAACACTCAAAAGAGCACATCACCGCATGTGTGGAAATAAAGATAGATAAACAACAAATAACAAATATGCAATAACAGCAAATAACAAACATGTAAACTAACTCTCCCCCATAGTTAGATACATAAAAAATAAAAACTTTTATTTTCTCCCCCTTTCAAAGACAATTTCATCTCCCCCTAAATAAAAACAATTATAAACCTTTTCCAAATTTCATTTCTCTCCCTTTTTGTCACGTATTGACAAAGACAACCCAATTAATAGGTAGACATTAAACAACCATAACAGAGATCAAGAGAAAATAGAGGATCAAGAAACAACTCCCCCTATGAACATCATAGATTTATTATTATTATTATTATTAAATTTCTCCCCCTATAAAAATAGGAAAAACAAAACCGTTTGGGAAAAATTGTTTAGGCGAAAATTTAGGAGGTGGGGAAAACTAAAAAGACATAAACCTAACCAAAAAAAGTTGAGGATACACATGAAATTGTATTTTTGATATCATTTTTTTTTCATTTAAAATTTGGCTTTCTTGGTTTTTAAAATTCAAAATTATTAATTAAGTCTTTGTATTTAAATTCTGCTAATGTTTCTCTTTCAATTTATAATATGGCTAATCCACTTAATCTTTTGTATAACATATTTGATCTTCTAATGGAATTTTATCAATTTTAATTTTGAAAAAACTTATTTTTATAAACACACTAGCCTTATCACACACGCTTTGCGCGTGCGATAAAGCTTTTTTTTTGGCTCTAGTGTCATAATTTAAAAAAAAAAAATTGGATAAGTTTGTTTTGAATACATGGATTAGTAGAAGAGTGTCCTATTTTGTAGGCATTTAAAGTGGAGTTGGAGATATATTTTTACTTGGTTGTCCTCAAGTTTTTGCTCTATTAAATGTAAGGTTTAGGGGTATTTTTGAAGCACAAAAAAGTCCAATCCAAAGAGGGAAATCCTCTTATAAATAGTATAGATTTGTAAAGTGTGTTGTTTTCAATATTTTTTAAAAATTGTTTCATAACCAAATTGATATTTTTTTTCAATTGACACTTATAAGAAATGCAATCTACACTATAAAATTATAATATAACTAAAATAAAGCAATTTTTAAAGTGTAGAACAGTAACGCATAAAATATAACAAATAAAGAAAACTTATTTACATTAAATATGACTTTTGACCAATATGATTTTTGATGATAAGTTTAGGGGTAAAAGGGACAAATAGTGGTTTTGCCAGTGAATGCTTCTAACTAGAATGAGCTAAAAAAGAAATGGGTAAAACTTAGATACATAAACTTATGTGCAATACATTAAGTTTTTCAATTGAATTCAAATCCTTGGTTACATTAAACAATAAGATAAGGATATGGTTAGCATAGAGCTTCAAGCGCAACACTTACAAAACCATTTTACAACAAAGTCTAGGTGGCAAGTTGTTACCAGTTTTCATTTGGACTTACCACTGACATCATTTCTTTTTACCTTCCATTAATAGCTTGTCACTTAGGCTTTGTTGTAAAAATATTGTGTCACTGGCTTTATTGATGTTGTGTTTAGATCCCTATAATATCTTGTTATTAACTAGTTTTAAGGCCAAGTTGATTATTAGATTTATTATGAGAAGCCTTAGGTTAATCAGATAAACACCAATATCATGCAAGTGCGAAAAATTAAAAAACACACAATATGATGACCTAGGAAACTAGTGAAACAAACTAGTTCCACAGGAAAAACTTGGGAGGACTTGAGTTATTAATCCCTTGGTAAACAGATCCACTAGGGACGAAATTTGGATTTCATGCTAGGGGGCTAGAGTATAAGAAAAAAAAAATTAAAAAACTCCAAATAAGAATCTATATAGTATTACCCACTACCGACACTATGAATTTATAATGCACTACTAACACAATTACACACACTTTTCCTAATTTACAATTTTTTCCCCTCTGTCTATTGCCTCATCCCTATTGCTACCCCACTACCAAAAAAAATTCAAAGTGTCAAACGCCAAACATTATTATATATTATCTACAACTCTACTCTCTCTATATAGTATAACTTTATTCACAAATCATAACTCATCGGCTCACACTCTCAACAGCTACAAAAATAATTAACGGTCTTGGAGATAGAGATTTCCAAATACAATCACGAATCACATATTCAAATTAAATTCACAATCACCCTCAGCCAAAAAAAAAAAAAAAAAAACTACCATCATAGATTCACAAACATTATGAACATATGGATTGGAGAGGGAGAAAATTCGTATCAATGTTAGGTTTTGAAGTTGAAGGAGAGAAAAAAAACTTGAAATAGGAAAATTAGGATTCAGGATGGATGCCGAGAGTTGTAGCGGTTGGCGTTAGAGGTGGGGTGGGTAGAGCAAGCGGTTGTCAACAAGTGGAGGTATGTGTGCCGCGTGGTGTGTAGGTCTATGGGACTAGGCTGATCGACTAAGTTGCGCGTGGTGTGGGTCTGTGATGGGGAGGTGAGTCTTGCATGGGTTAGTGTGGACGGTGTGGTGGTGATGTGAGTCTCACTCTCTTAATCTCTCTCATATATACTAACTCGTGACTCTTTCTCTCTCTCTCTCTCTCTCTCTCTCTCTCTCTCTCTCTCTCTCTCTCTCTCTCTCTCTCTCTCTCTCTCTCTCTCTCTCTCTCTCTCTCTCTCTCTCTCTCTCTCTTGTTTTTTTCTTTTGAGTATGGTTTGTAACTATTGAGCTAATAGGTTTTTTAAGTTTTATTTTATTTTATTTTTATTTTTGGGTTGTGAGGCTGCTAGTTGGGCTAGGCTGATTGGAGGGGAGCGGGACCTATGGTTTTGGAAGAGGGAGCCAAAACTATAAAAATGATAAAAATATGCCTAGTAATTTTTTTTTCTTAAGGTCAAGGGGGGCTCGAGCTCCTTCAAGCCCTCCTGGGTCTACCCATAATATCCACTATCAAATAAAAGTTCATAGACTAAATAAACCTATTTTTCATAAACTTAACTACACTTACCAAACTGAGGTTTGAGATCCACAAACTTCTTTGATAGCAACTTGGTGCAACATGAACCTCCAATTTACGACTTCAATATCCCCTTGAAGATTTAGATCCAGCACCTTTGATAATCTGTGTGCAACAACTTTAGATCCACTAGTTTAGAATGTATAAGAATGAACATTGGTAGTAACTTTGTGACCTGTAGGCTCAAAACTTTTAGATCTAAAAATAGCAGCTCCAAAGTTTTAAAAAAATATGCATTAGGTTTTACTTATATAGTAGACCAAGTAGGAACCAAACCCTAATCACATAGTGGGTTGACGGGCTAAAAGTCTAAATATGCATAATCGTAGTTCAATTTGTTGAAAATGTAAGTTCTTGATCAATCAAAATGAATCAAATTTTTGTTCTTGCACATTGAAAGCCAAAACCTTGAGCACTTATCTTGACATACCTATAGACCCTAAAGACTATTACAAGGCTAGTTTTGATCCACTGCCATATAATGCTCACGTAAAATAGAATATTTAAATCGTAACAATCGTTTCTCAAAAAAAAAAAAAAAAAAAATTCTAACAATTGATAGTGTTATCTTGTTCAAGAATAATTAAATTCAAAACAACCAAATGCTTGATTTCAATTGGAAAACCTAATATAACCCAAAAATATGGGATTCTCATTGACCATAGATAATGTCCAATGTTCATATAATTTTCTGAAAATAAAATACTTTAATTAATTAAAAAAACATCGTACAAAATGGATTCTAGGGCATAAATTCAAGCCATGGGGGTGCGATGTATTTTTAAGGTGAAAATTTTTTCGCATCAATTTAAAATAGGACATGAAGAGATCATGAAATTTCACGGGTGGTGGTGGTGGGGGCTGAAATTTTTTTTTGGAAGACCATGAAATTGCACCAGTGGAGAAAATTAGTATCCATTTGGATACACGTCCGCGTCCACGTTTGGTTCTTCAGCGCGTTTTTTTTTTTTTTTTTTTAGCTGCAGTTGTTGACCAATTCTCCCATGAACAATACACCCGTGCACTGTTCATGGGACCCACAAACTTCACTTTTTAGCAACTTTTTCATTAAAAATGGGCCCCACGGTACCATTCACACATTTAAACATTATTTTGTTACAGTATTTTCAGTTTTCAATTTCAGTAAAATAAGTTTTATCCAAACGGACCCTTAATGTCGTAAAGTAAATTGTGTAGAAATAGTACGAGATAGCGGTATTGACTTGCTTTTCTAACTGACTTTGTCTTTTTTGCTTTTAATTGATTGAAAGATCAGACAATATATGGTATGCTTTTCGAAGCGTATATATCACAAAATAGCATTTGAAGTGTTAATTGGTACATCTTCCAGCCAAAAAACATGTATGCTAAGATAGCTTCCATGAGGAATATCATAATCCCGGTGCTTCTCTTGTGGTTTCTCTTATCTACAACGGTGGTTGCCGCGCCAAACAACGTCTTCCCAGTCCGACCAGCCAGTGAGTTCCTTAATTCGTGTCCTCTTTTGAGTATACATCTTGCGGGTTTCATTTCTTAAATTAGAGGTTTTAGATTTATGCAATTCCTTGTTATGTTTGCAGAGAAGAAGAGAAGCCCGCGAAATATTTTTGTTGAAATCAAATTTACGTTTCCCGCGCCACATCGGCCACCCATGAGCAAAACAGGCACATTTTGTCCTCCTAACTACCTGTGATTGATTCCCATTTAAAGTCACTACCAATAATTATAAAGCGTAATTCCCTGGAAACCTTCCCTTTGAAATACGTTAGCAGGTTGATTCCGGTGAGTATCAATATCATATGTAGCTATCCCTCTTCATTGTAAAATGTAAACCACCATTATGTCAGTTACAATTTGCAAACTCTACTAATATCTACAAATGTGTCTGTTACTTTCAATTTGCAAAGTCATTTAGTATCTGTTTGTTTCACGTTTTCAACCCAAAAAACCCGTTTTGAAGAAAGCTGAACCACAAAGCCCATTTGGTTAGGTATAAAATGCAACTTTTTCCAAAAAGTTGCGTTTTGGGCCAAGGCTGAGAACGTGCAAGCCATAAAGGAGCTCTGGAGGTCCATTTTAGAAAAAGTCCATGCGCGTTGATCAACTATCCGTTGGACTCTTCAGGCAATTACCAAATTACCCTTCAATAAATCATGCTTATGTCCTCAGTTCTTACGCCTGTTCCTCATTCCTCTCATCTCATCTCTCTGCTCTACCCTTTGCCCTGAAGTTCACTCACACCTCTCATCTCTTCTCTCTGCTTTGCCCTTTCCGTGCTGCTACAAACACAGCACCACCTAACTATCACCGGTCTACCACCACAACCCATTTCAACATTTGATAATCCAAATACAAAATCAACAAAACCAAACCAAAAATAACTCAAAATCAAATACAAACCCAATGGTGGCAGAGACTTAAGGGATCTGAGAATTAAGGAGAGAGATGAGGGATTTCCTTATGTTTCAATCATCTTCATCATCATCATCATCATCTTCTCTCTTCCTTGTAGCTTTCGAACTGTCAAAAAAAAAAAAAAAAAAAAAGAGCTCTGCGGCAACTGGAACGTTTTGGAGGAAGTGGTAGGAAAAAGGGGGAAATAAGGAAAAAGAAAAAAGAAAAAGTGGAACGTTTTGGAGGAAGTGGGAGGTAAAAAGGGGAAAGAAGGAAAAAAAGAAAAAAGAAAAGAAAAGAAAAGTAGAACGTTCTGGAGGAAGTGGTAAGGGAAAAAGGGAAAAAAGGAAAAAAGAAAAAAAAAAAATTGGAATGTTCTGGAGGAAGTGGGAGGGAAAGAAGGGGAAAGAAGGGGGAAAAAAAAAAGAAAAAAGAAGAAGAGAAGGGTAAGTGTGTGGAGGAGAAAAAAAAAAGAGGGAAAAAAAAAGAAAAAAAAAAGAAAGAAGGAAATATGGATGAAAAAAAGTAAAGAAATAAGGGAAAAATAAAATAAAGAATGAGAAATTAAAATTGAGAAATTCTATCATAATATTTTCACAATAAATCTTAAGTGGTAGGTTATTATTAGTTAATATTGGTAAGAAAAAAATAATTTTTTTAGAAACTTTGAAAGTTCTTTTTAAAATAACTTTTTAGAAAGTTTTATAAAAAAAAAATTAGAAAGTATTTTCACAATACTTTATATATACATTGTCATTTTTGGTAATTTACCACTCAAACCGCCACTTTTATAAGTGCTAGCCAAACATTCAGTTTTTTCAAAAAGCACTTTTTAATAGTTTTTACCAAACGCTCAGCTTTTTGAAAAAACACTTTTTCATTATGTACTTTTTAAAAACTCCACTTTTTCAAAAAGCTGAACCAAACTCAGCCTTATTTGAAGAAATAAAATAAAACTATGAAGTTGATGGTAGGTTTTGCGATGCTTGGAAATCAGTTAACCTTGTGAAATCTGTTGAAAATAGTAATTTCTGGGTGTAGAACCAGCCAATAAACTCAAAAGGCTTAAAAAAAAAAAAAAAAAACTTTTTCTTATTATTATTATTATTATTATTATTATTATTATTTTGAAAAAATGAACTTTTTCTTGGATGGGCAAACGTCAAACGCACTAATATATCTAAAGTGAATGCGTTCATAGTCCAGACTCCCAAGTATGTCGGTGTGGAAAGCTTGTAATCACAGTGATGCTGCCAATTTTGTAATGTTTGACAGAAGTTACTGTTGATTTATTGAATGCACGGTCTTATTTTTCAAAAAAGAAAAAAAATGAAATAGTGAATAATTTTCTAAGATCACTCCAATATTAATTAAGGTAGTAGTTATCCAAGGACGGAACTAGGATTCAAACTGAGGGGGGCCGAAGTTCTTTGTTCAAAAATTAAAAATAAAAAAATAAAATATCAATACTAGAGGTTGACAAAGTTGCATTAAATTATTATTTGTATTTTTTTTGTTGAAAAAATTTAATAATAGTATTTTCTAATCAAGAGTTTTGTAAGTTAATTGTCATATCTTAATATTTTCAAGGTCTAACTAATGTGTGGATGGGCAATCAATATGTGGCATAGAAGTTGTCTCTATGGCTATGAGGGTGTAGTCATTTGAGAGGGCATAAAGCTCTCAAGTGAGAGAGAGAAATTAGGTAAAGGTTATTGGGCTTTTGTGATTTTTTTTTTTTTTACTAGGATTTATAATTGATTTGTTGTTATTGTTTTTGCTTAGACCAAATTTATGATTTGTCCAAAATTTTTTCTTATTATCCGGATATGTGCATTTTTTATTATAGATTTTTCTTGTTATCTATTTGTTGGATTTCTTGGGTCAATTTGTAAATTTGGGGGGAAGGAGGGGGGGGGGGGGGGGGGAAGGAGGGGGGGGAAGGGGGAGTATATAAATTTAAGAGCCAGAATTTAAATTCTTTTTGTTAAAATACATATTAGTATATAATTTTTTTCAAAGGTTGAGGTGGGCCATGGCCCCCTCAGCCCTTGAGTAGTTCCGTCCTTGTAGTTATCTATTAGTTAGACTAAAGTACATATTTGGCCTTAAGTTTACGTTATTTTATTTTCTACCACACACCTTTGGTACGGTGATTATTCCACAAGTATAAGTACTTGTGAGGTGTAGGGAGATAAGGGTTGGAGTTCAAGTTTTCAGGAAGGAGCTTCACAAGCATATATACTTAAATTAAGTTAGAGTAGAATTTTTATCTTGTATAAAAAAAAAGTTTTTATTTTTTTATTTTGACCGTTTATATTTGAAAATATTCATTTTGGCCATTATGTGTGATTCTATTCTCATATTGACCTTCTTGTTGATTTTCATTAGTAATTTGGTGATTATATGGGTGACATCTCTTAATGAACAATACTTATTTGGCCCTTAATGGTCAAAATACTAATAGAGACTTATCTTAATATACAGTACTTATGTTGTATTTAATTGTCAAATTACTAGCATAAATAGATTTATACGGAGGACGTACGTGTCTTAGGGGGTGTCATTTATATGACGATGGACCAAATTTACTAACAAAAATAGATAAGAGGGTATATAAACAAAATCAAATTTAAGGGCCAAAATTTAAAAATTTAAAAATTTAAAAAAATAAAGAACCAATATGAAAATCATATACTATATAATAAAAGTTAGGATTAAAAGCCGTGGTTATGTCAAGTGGCTGCACCATATTGCAGAAATTTTTTTAGATTTTTAGATTCTTAAAAAAATATATAATTTTTCTTTCCTATAATTTCTAAGTTGATAAATATATTAATTTAATTACAATTCAAATTCTTCTTCTGACCCATCTAATTCTTATTTTATTATTATACTACACGTAAAAGAAAACATTTATATAAATAAAAAAAAGGTAGCAACGTGTATTATTAAAAAAAAAACAAAAAAAAAGCTACGTGTATTATAAAAAAAATATATAATTTTTCTCCTCCTATAATTTCTAAATTGATAAATATCTTAATTTAATTACAATTTAAAATTTTCATCTGATCCATCTAATTCTTATTTAATTACTATACTACACGTAAGAGAAAACATTTATATATATATTTAAAAAAATGCAGCAACATAGTGTAATCTAATCTTTCTCAAATTCTTTATCTAATCCATCTAATCATGATATAAAATAAAAAAAAAAAAAAAAAATTAGCAACATGTATGTAGGGACTGGGTTTGAGCATTTCTTTTATTAGATGAGTGGACTCAGGCCCAACTAGCCCAATACAATAATTTTGTAGAGAATGTGTTTAAGAACTAGGCCTTAGTGAGGGTTACAACGACTGGACATGGTTATGAATGGATCGAATGACAAGGATGTAGCCTGAAGTGTGAAATTCTGTCCTCAGCCCTCATCCGAGAAGCTTGTTGTTCTTATTCTTTCTTCAATGCTTGGTTACAAAGGTTTCCAAGATCGTGCCAACTGCTTCTGTATTCTCTCCTTCTAATTTCCCGATCCCTTTTCCTGGAGGATTTCTCTCATTATATATCCCCTTCCAGTTGATTTTGGTCTTCCATCTGTTGATCATGCAGGTCACTACTCAAGTGTTTGTCCCATCAGCCACCTTCTCAAACCTTTTGTGAGTTGCAGCAACCAAGGAGGCACTGTTTAGGAGTCATTTCCTCATTAATGCTGCCAGAACGTTAGTTGTGGGCATTTAATGCGGAGGTGACAGTTTCTCCTTGAATTACTCCTCCACCATGCTCTCATGGCTGGCCCACTGTACTTGTCCTTTCTCTTGGGATGCTCTGGGAGGCTGCCTTCGATGGCGTGCCGTTCTTTCCTTCTAGGATCTCGGTTCGCCGAGGACAGGGTTGTCCTCGGCGATGTTCCTTGGCAATTTGGGCTTTCTTTGTTCGTCCTCGGGCATTTCTTCCTCCTCGGTGTGGGTCTTGGGCTTAGTATAAGGTGGGCCGGGGTTGTCAAATTCTTTGACCCCACAATGTATTATAACCAAAAAAAAATGTTGAATTCAGTTCTATTTTCATGCATATACACAAACATGTAGCATGATTTTTACTTTCAATTTTTTTACTTTTGATTATATAATTGTAATTCATTTAGCTATTATTTTTTTAATAAAATTATACGTTTTATAAGTTTATACTCACGGGACTTAAACTTCAAGTTTCAGTGTTTTCTCTCATGCTTTCAAGAACAAAAATTAAATTCTCATGTGAGTCTCTCTACTTCCAAAATTTAAATATTTAATAATTTAGATTGTTCTTAATGATTGAATTGAGGTTTCCACTTAAATATGATTTCAATTGTTGCTTTCGATAGTTTTTAATTATTAAATTCAAGGTTTATCTATTTAAATACGTGATTAATTGAGTCTTAAAGTTCAATGTATTATTGAAAATCAATTTATATATATATTTTTAAAGTATTTCTACCATCTTCCATTCAATTATATATATATATATATATATTATGATTCCTTAAGTCTCACACAATATACATTCATTATATAACTTAAAAGTAAAATATTCATTTATTTTTATTATCTACTTTTAAGTAAATTAATAAAAAAATTATTTACATATGAATTTTGATTAAACTGTGCATCACACGGGCATAATGCTAGTAACTATATAATGCATGATTCCCAAGAGCTCTTTGACCCGGCGTGGCAACCTGCCTTTTGAAATAAGTTCGTAATATGTTTCCCGGGAAATATATATATATATATATATATATAGAGAGAGAGAGAGAGAGGTCTTCCATCTCATTGTTAATGTCAACCACCATGGCTTATTTGTGAATTGTGATCTTCGGAAAGAGTAGCAATTTCTAAACTCTATAAATGTTTCTAACCTACTCTATAATTGAATAGAGAAAATAAGAATACGAAATTTATAGCTGAGTGTCTTAATTAGTTTGTGTTCATTGATGTAATGGAGTTTAGAAATTAGTATTTTCTCCAAAAAAAAAAAAGTTTAAACTTTTTTTGGAAATTAACAAAGTAGTGTAATAGTGTCTGTGTTTCGGTATATCAACGTGAAAAGCTTGTAATAATAGAAATTGTGAAACTTGATGGGGCAATGTCACGCTCACCTGTAACAAAATTCTTCACTAATAATAAGTTTGGGTGCATTTCTTTGTGAATTTCTAAAGTGCATGCTTGAAATTTCATTTCGCCTTCTTTGTTTCTTTTCATGTTTGTGCGCAAGAAAATGAACCCCAAGAGCATTAAGCCACAAAACTACGGAACTTTTTTCTTCCTATATTATCATTTACATTTATACATATTCTTGTTCCTCAAAAAAAAAAAAAAAAAAAAACATTTATACATATTCCTGATGTGCAGGTCAGAATCGTCAGATGCCATCTTCATTTTTCCTTTTCTTGCCTTCTTTGAATTTGTATGCTAAAGGTTATTTTAATTTTAGGTCAATTTGTTCATTAAAAGCAGAAAAGTTAGCAGTCCTAAGCCACTCTCCACGGTCCACTGTACATTCTTCCTAGAGACTTCGATTCTCTAATGACATGACACCTGGAAGACGAAAATTTTTACCCTCCTCTATATGAAAGTTTTAAGTTTCACACCAGGCACATATGCGAAGCACAAAGTGCAAACTGAATAATCCTATTGCTTTTTTTTTTTTGGGTTTTTTTATAGGCCTTATATATATATATATATATATATATATATATATATATAAATTATTAGTCGAAATTTAAAGTTTCTAAAACAAATGCCTAAGGTCATTAGTATAGATCCTATAAATCTCTATTTTACATTTCAAAATCTATAATGCATTCCAAAATAGCAAACCAAACATATTACCTACTTCATAAAAAATAAATTAAAAAAATCATTAAAAAAAACATGTGTACCTGTACGTACAGTACCAATAAATCTGAGTGTTACCAGCTGCAACTATGGCTGTGTTTGGTTCATGTAAAATATTTTCCGGAAAATAAATATTTTCCAGAAATGCTATTTTCGGGAAAGGAAAATATTTTCAAGTGTTTGCTTGCATTTCAAAAAATGTTTTAAAAAATATTTTCTGGTGTTTGGTTGTGTTCTTGAAAATACCATAGAAAACACATTTTCTACTTGTTGCTCACATTTTCTCAGCTGCCAAACAAATATATAATATCATTCCTCAATATAGAAACACAAAAAAAACAAAACCCAGAAAAAAAATTCATCAAATCCGGTAAAATTGAGAGAAAAAGGAAGAGAGAGAGGCGACTAGGTTCGATCTAGAGGCGAGATCGCGCGGTGGAGGCAAAGGCGAGATCACGCGGTGGAGGCGAGATCGAGCGGCGTTGGAGTCGATCTTTGCTTGATCGGCGCGGTGCGATTGGCGCAGTGTTGAGATCGACGAGACCGGTGCGATCTGGTGTGATCGGCACGGTGCTGCGATCGACGAGACCGGTGGAGTGTGGGTTGTCGGACTGGAGCTCGGTTTGTGGTCATCGGACTGGAGCTCGGTCTAAGGAGTGCGCTTCTTCCTCTCTCTCTCTCTCTCTCTCTCTCTCTCTCTCTCTCTCTCTCTCTCTCTTTACGCGTGAGTCCGGAAATGGTTTGAAGTGAAAATTTTGACTGAAACCAATTTCCGGGTCAAAGTCATTAAAAAACTCGGTCAACTGAAAAATATTTTCCGAAAAATTTATTTTCCATGCGCAACCAAACACCCGCATTTACGGAAAAGCATTTCCGGAAGTGATTTGAAGCCAAAACAAACATAGCCTATATACTTGCTAATTGCTATGAAAGGTTATAGTATTACTCATGTTATTACCTTCTCTTATGTTAAGATTTAAATCAGCAAATATTCGTAAGAATGTAATTGATAATTGGGTTGAAATTCTTGGTCCAAGAAAGCTGTCATGAGAGAAGCTTAGAATTATCCCAACTAGAGATGTTACCTCTTGCTCACATATAGCCCACTCAAGCAAGCTCACACAAGCAAGAGAATCCCGCTCTAGAAACTTCACTTCTCCTTCACCTAAAAGGCTGTGAGAGATCTGATTTAGATCCCACCAAAGTTGATTATGCAACAGAATTGTGAATTAAGTACCGGCCAGTTAAACCAATTATACGACAACAAAACTAATGATTTAAAACATACTAGATGGAAAGTGGCGGGGACCCACACAGGTTGTTTTGTTCTTAAAACATCTATGTATAATATTTAAAAGTTGAAACGTGGCATTTATTGTTTTTATGCTTCTATATATTGAGCCACATCAGTGAAGCATTTTGGTCTAGTTCTATTAACTTTGGTCCACTTCAATCCATTAAGTTCAGTTTGGTCTAGTTTGGCCCACCTCGATCGAGTTTGGTCCATTTGGTCCAATTTGATCCAATTACAAATAATTCGGTCCATTTCAACCCATCTTAATCTACTTTGGTTGTGCTTTCAAAGAAGAGGTTTATGTAGAAAGATTAGTTGCTTCATTGACAATTATGTTACATTCTTAATGTAATGTTAGTAAGTTCCTGATAAAATTATATTTTTCTTATGTTATTAAACTCTTTAGTCATTCAAGACATATAGATGATGAATTATTTGTAAGGAGTACTAGACAAATTCTAATCACATATTACATTATTTAAAAAATATATCAACTTATATAATAATTGAATGTAAAATATATTATATTTCATTTGAAAATAACTTACAAAATTTAAAACACTTTCAAATAACAAATATAAGTAGTTTAATTTATAAAATCTAATATATTGTATCAATTATACAATGTTAGAAAATAATGGAATCATTTTAAAAAGGTTTGGGACTAAATACTTATAAGTATCATTTACTATTTTCATTTTTCACTTAAAAAAGAAAGCAAAAACACCATTTTGGTCCTTACATTTTGGAGTCACATTTAATTTGATCTTTACATTTTAGTAGTAGTCAATTTGTTCCATATTATTTTCAACTTGCAGTTAATTTAGTCTTTATTATTAACTCAATAACGAAAAATGCTTATGTGCCTAACAGATTACATAGTTAGCACATTAGATGCTTACACGACTACTAAATAATAATAATAAATTAATTTGACATCTAAAAAATGCCATGTCTGATCTAAATAAATAAAAAAACCAAAAATTAGTTTAGCTTCTCAAAATATTTTTAAGAAGAATTTGAGAAATTAAATTAGAGAGAAAAGAAATATGAGATTAAGAATTGAAATACCCAACAACAAAAAAAAATTGTTCTTAAAAATATTTGGTGAAATTAAATTAAATTTTATTATTATTATTTAGATCTTATTTGCCAATGTTTAAATGTCAAATTAATTGTTTATTATAATTTTAGTAGCTATGAATCTAATGTGCCAACTATGCAATCTATTAGCCACATAAATATTTTGTGAAATAATACTAGAGATACAAACTATTTTATAAAAAGATTTACAAATTGCTGATGTGGTGAGTGATTATTGGTAAATGAAAAAGTGATATTAATGATGGACTAAATAAAAACTAATAAAAGACTGTCCACATCAACATTTTGTAAAAATGTTATAAAATAATTTTTTTTATTATAAATATTATAAAATAGTTTGTATTTGTAATATATATCATATCATATTGAGTTATCTATAAGAGCCAAATTGGTTCCAAATAAAAAAATGTGGCTCAAGAACAAAACATTGTTCCCCCGCCCCAAAAAAAAAAAGTTTTGCAATATCACGTGGCTTGACTGTGATTGGTGTTTTTAAAAACGGTACCAAACAAAAATTTGGGGAAATTGTGTCCGTCTTTGGGGAGATTTAACCGTGACTGAATAAATTTATGCAAAAGAAGGAGGCCGGTGGTTTGATACAGCCAGGGAGGACCCACCTCGCTTTTCCTACCGTATTAGGTAGCGTTCTCTCTCTCTCTCTCTCTCCGATTCTTCTATGAAATTTTCTGTTTCTTTTCTGGGTAATTAAACTTTCGATCTTTGTCATTCACATGCTTCTATTTATTTGGATCTCGAGTTTATGTTTCTCTTTTGTAAATTTTCTGTCTGATTGTTTAGAAAGCTTGTGTGTTTGTTTGATTGCAACGTCCAACTTAACAAGAACTGTTTCACAGTATTCTAGTATAAGAGCATCTGATATGCAATTGGGTATTGTGCATAAACTATTTGACAAACGCCGAAGTCACCAGTTTACTTTGGATGGACTCTTTTATGGTAACTAGTCCTTTGAATGTGCAGTAGACTCATTTTGGGTCGCACGGACATATTGGTTGTATGGCACTTGGAATTCATTTAATAGCTAGCATTCTTTCGTTTTATAATCCAACTATGGTACAATAACATCTTGCTATGCATGTCAACAATAAAATTTCTTTGCCTTCTGAATTCACGCATGTCATTTATAGATCAATTTAGTTCATGGACATGCTAAAATTTTGTGCACTTGATCCTCATTTGTCAATGGCTTTGTTTTATTAAGAAAAAGAAAATTAAAAGCATGTGTAAATGGGCAAATAAAATTGAAAGCATGAGTGAACAAATTAAACGGATACTGATCTTGCATCGAAATATGTGATTTTGACAATAGTGCAAACTATGAATAAAAATTTTTCCATTACTTTTTATATCGCCTCAGTTGGAATATAAATGACTAAAACCAAAGATCACTATAATACGTCCCTAATCTGTATTTTATTTTTGAAAATTTGATAAAATAGCCAATCAAATATTAAGTTGGATACTTGCAATTATTGATACTTGCAGCTAAAGATCTAGTAGTACTCTAGGCATTACATAATCTTAAACAAACAATTTCCTTTAGTTGCTTAAATTTGACAAAATTTAGTGTCCCATATAATTCATATCCTTGCTTGTCTCAGTCAATCTGTGGATGGCTCTAGGAAAGTGCACTTAGGCTTTATAACACTTGAGAGACCATGAGTGTAGTTGGTCTAGATTCTGGATTAGCATGTAAGCATTCAATTGCCAGCTTGTGAGATTCTCAGCCTGAAGCATGGGAGGTGGAATGCATTGGTCTAACAAATCTTTCGACTATAATTTCTCCTCCACGGATGAAGTAGATATGATGGAGATGATTTTGCTAGGATGCCTTCTTTGATCACTTCAATTTCCAAAACTCCAAAGCTAAACACGTTGCATTTCTCAGTTATCTTCATCATAGAGGCAAGCTCTACAAAAAAACATAATATTATGGCAATGTATACATATGATCTATATTCTATATTGATTAAACAAATAAGTACATTACCTGGTGCAACATAACCATATATGCCAGCAAGTGAAGTTCAATTGGATGACTCTTGATTAAGAAGCTTAGCTATGCCTAAGTCTGAAACATGAGCCTCATATTCTGAATCCAGCAAAACATTTTTACTTGATATGTCCATATGAACAATTAGTGGTGACCAATCATGGTCCATGTAAGACAGAGTGTGAGCCACACCTTTGATGATATTCACCCTCTTGTTCCAATCCAATTCTTTTGCTCCTCCATAATTGCTCAAAATTTTGGCCAAGCCCCCTTTCAAGGTACTTGTAAATCAAAATTGAGAATTGTGAATGTGAATAAAAGCCATGCAGTTTTACAATATTTTGATTCCGGATTTCTGTTAATGCCTTATGTCATTTAAGAACTCTTTTTGCTAAACACGTTGCATTTCTTAGTTATTTTCATCATACAAGCAAGCCCTACAAAAAAGCAGAATATTATGGCAATGTATACATATGATCTATATTCTATATTGATTGAACAAATAAGTACATTACCTAGTGCAACATAACCATATATGCCAACAAGTGAAGTTCAATTGGATGAGTCTTGATTAAGAAGCTTAGCTATGCCAAAGTCTGAAACATGAGCCTCATATTTTAAATCCAGCAAAACGTTCTTACTTGATATGTCCCTATGAACAATTAGTGGTGACCAATCATGGTCCATGTAAGATAGAGCATGTGCCACACCTTTGATGATATTCACCCTCTTGTTCCAATCCAATTCTTTTGCTCCTCCATAATTGCTCAAAATTGTGGCCAATCCCCCTTTCAAGGTACTTGTAAATCAAAATTGAGAATTGTGAATGTGAACAAAAGCCATGTAGTTTTACAATATTTTGATTCCGGATTTCTATTAATGTCCTTATCTCATTTAAGAACTCTTTTTGCTATTTAATCCCACCATCATGCAAGGATCTAAGTTCTTTCACCGTGATTTTGTTTCCTGATGTTAGATTTTCTTTATAGACAATTCCTTGTCCTCCCTTCCCAATGCAAAACAAAGCATCAAAGCCCTAGGTCACTTCAATGATTTCTTTGTACATTGCTCCTCCATCAAAAGTTGATATTGAAAACACTTTTTCTTTATCCATGTTATGCATATGGTCTGTATGAGGGTGCTTCAATTTTCAAAGAAAAATGAAGAAAATTCCAAGAAATATCAATACAAGTGAAAGTGTTCCTAAAAAAGGGAGAATGATTTTGTGTCCCTCTTTCGAAATATGTCTTCCTACTAGACAGGGTTGCAATCCTGTAACAATTCCACACAACCCTTTATTACCTTGTAGTGCTTCTATGCGATCTTGTTTAAATGCTTTGCTATTGGGAAGAGGACCCTCCAACTTATTATAGGATATGTATACATATGACAACCAACGCATTTCTTCAAAATCAATTGGAATAAAACCAGAAAGGTTATTGTGTGAGATGTTCAACATCTCTAAGCTTTGAAATTGCCAATTTGTGAAGATATCTTTCCTTTGAGCCAGTTATGACTTAGATCTAGCCGGGGCAAATGAGCTAAATTACATATTTGAACTGGAATGTCATGGCTAAACTTCTTGTTTCTCATGTTCAAATAGTTTAGTTTTAAAAGGTTCCCTATATTTATAGGGATTGATTTGTCAAATCTATTATTAGATAGATCTAGATACTCAAGATTTGTTAATGATCCAAACTCTAGAGGTATATTTCCGAAAAGTTGATTTCCATTTAACATCAATGCCAACAAAGCAGTCAACTTCCCAAATTCATTTGGTAGCTTCCCAACTAAGTGATTAGAAGAAAGATCAAGTACATGAAGTTGAATGGAGTTTCCGATTTCAAGGGGTATGCCACCACTAATATTGTTTCCAGCAATCTGTAGGGTACTTAGCTGTGGACACCTACTCCAATTGTGAGAGATTTCACCAAAAAATCTGTTGTAACTTAGATCATTGTACTGCAGGTTTCTATAGAGACCAAAATCTTCAGATATATTTCCAAAGAGTTGGTTTCTTTCAAGGCGGACTCTAGATAAGCCTGTGCAGTTATTTAAGGTTTATGGTATAGGACCTATGAGATGATTGTTGTTTGCAGTAAAATTTTGAAGAGAGCCACTTTGACATAAGTTTTGAGGTAAAAGACCAGTGAAGTGGTTTGTATCTAATTGCAGCACAGCCAACTTCATGAGATTTCCTATCTCTTGAGGAATGGGCCCAGAAAGTTGGTTACCCAAGGAAATTGGAACATTACCATTTAACTGATTTTTTCCTAGTTGAAGACTTGTTATGGACTTCAAGTTTCCTAATACATCAGGAATGGTGCCAGAAAGTTTATTGTCGTATAGGTGTAAGAAAGTTGGGTTGTGGAGTGTACCTAATGATGTAGGAATTGAGCTAGAGAGATTATTTTTTTCAAGACTTAAAGAGATGAGGGATTTTGAATTCCCTATTTTTGGGGGAATGTAGCCTTAGAGTTTTTTCTTGATATGCTGAGAGTTGATTGTTGTATATATGCAAAAATGTTAGCTATTCTAAGTTTCCAATAATAGAAGGGATTGGACCAGTTAGACTGTTGGGGAGCTTTCCTGATTTCTGGAGGAATAGAACTAGAAAGTTGATTATCTAAATTGCTTAAATTACCTAAAGAAATGGGAATGTGACCATTGAGATGGTTGGCATACAAAAAAAGGTTATTAAGAGACTCTAATTGACCTGCTTGTTGAGGAATTGAGGACAGAGCAAGATATATTAGCTTGGATAGGTAAGTAATTCAATAGGGACTGTACCATAGAGTTCATTCATGCTAAGATCAACACATGCAAGGCTAGGGAGAGATGAGAATGAAAATTCCTTTTAAGTCTGTGTTAGTCAGGTTTAATTTAATTACACTTCCTGCATGGCTGCAAGAAATGCTGAACCAGCTGCATGGGATTGAGCTGGTGTTTTGATCATTAAAAGAATTGGTTGCATTGTTAGGAGGGAGAGTCCATGAAGACAGGAGTGGCTGGGTTTCATTTTCAAGACTGGCTTTCCAATTGAGTAAAGCATCTGTCTCTGCCTCTTTATTTACAGAAACAGAATTAGCAACAAATGAGGAATGTAACCATGGCCAATACGACTAGAGAAACAGGGGAAAGTAACTTATTCAAGGTAGACAATGCCATGGTCTTTGTTTTACAAATTGCAAACATATCCGTACCATTGTATATCAAAGCTCCCCCAGGAATTTCTTACACTACTATTTACAGGATCTAAGATTTGGTGAGTCTCTGAGGTCAATTTCCATTGTTAAATGCAAAGAGAAACAGGGATCTGACATAACTGATGACTTACTTTTTGACTGTTTTGATGTGGACTGTCATTTTCCTCCCAGTCAAGAAAAAGGAAAGATTCAACGTGAAAAGTCTCCAAAATCTTTTTCATTATATCTCAATAACTAGGAAGAAATTCCAAGCAAAATATACGATACAATTGCCAATGGAGCATAAAAATGAGGAAGCTTGTATTTCAAGTCATGGCCTGGGAGTTCTCTCTGGAAAATTTGGAACCATATGCACTTGAGCATTGAAAAAATGGATTCAATGGCCACACGTTTTCCGTATGGTGCTTTTTTCTTTTTCTGTTCTTTTCCCTTTATGATGTTGAAGAGATATCATATATATATTGCATGGGTTAGGTAGGTAGAAGTGGAAGTTGAATCAACTCTATTGTCCAGTAGAATGTTTAAATTATTTAGTATTTCTTTTCATAGTGGCAACCGGTGAAACCGCAAAAGTGAATTTCTGAATATGATAATTCATCAGTTAGGTTGAGACCCTTATTTGTGTCTGTCCCACCACAAAATATCACACAGAAGTTTTCCGATGCAAATTATACGATTGCCAACCATATAACAGCAATGTTTTCCAATGACTATATCTCATTCTTTAGGAGATCTAAAAATTAAACGCTTGAGTGTTGAAACAAGAAGTTCAGAGAAATGTAACCACTAACCACCTTCTGCAACCTATTTTTGTAAGTAAGAGAAACAGACAAACTACAGTTGTTTCAGTCGTTAGAAGGGTTTACTAATTGAAGTCTTACCTTTCGTCAATTAACAAGACCCTTATTCATTTAACCCAAAATTTATCACTATTGGACTTAGTATCCTGTTGTTATAGTACCCTTCTAAGTTCTAAGCCTCTCTATGCACGAAGTACAGTTTACCCCTGACATGAAGTATGTCAACAAAGGCTATGACCTGTGAAGCTGGTGCTTATGCTCATGACAAGAACTACGTTGGGCATCATCTGTGTAGAACTCGAGCATAGTCTCAGCTGCCCCTCCAGTGCGCCACCACTTGTTCTCCTCCTCCTATGCTTTCCCTTAGGGGAGCTGGTCCACTCAGAGCCTTTTCTGCAACAGCCCTTCTAAAATATTTAGTGGGAAAAAAAATTGTATGAACTATAAGATTTCCAAAACATTATTATAATTATTTGATTATTATACTGATCTAGTTTGTATAGGAATGGACAAACAATTAAAGGGTAGATGCCTTATACTTGGATCTATAGGATAAGAACAGCTTGACAGACTATTAAAGAGTGGTTGACTTATGGGTGGACATATAAGAATCAACCTCTTTAAATTGCAATTTTTTAAAAGAAATTCCAAGATTGGTCTGGGTAAATTTTATATTATATTTATTTTAAGTGTCTAAAAAATTAAATATTTAGATGATAAAGTGTACCTAGTTAAAAACGTATCCTATAGATCAGAGTTTTGAAGTCAAAAGCTCTAATTTTGGGAGGATAGAGTGGTTTAGAAAGAGAAACGAGGAATTTATACTATCACTTTACTTTATTGTTTATATGTGAAATTATGATTATTTATTTATTTTTTATTTTGAAGTTGAAGTTAGCCCAATATCCTAGATTTTAATATTTTTTCGTTCTTTATTATTATTTTTAATTTTTGGGTGAGGAAGTTACTATAGTCACACATTTTTGTTAGATAAATTCTATGTTCACAATACTTTCACAACAAATATTAGGTGGAAGGTTGTTACTGTTTGTTATTGGCAGGCAAACTAGTAACAACCTGCTACTTAAGATTTTTTGTGAAAGTATTGTGAAAATTTTGTTGATGTAGTAATTCTCTTTTAATTAACAAGTTAATACTACAATGATTTCAAGTACTTTTTACTTTTTAGCAATTGTTAATTACAATTTAAATAATGACATATTGTTGTCTAAATTAGCTTTTCTCATGCAATTGAATCCACTAAAAATTTGCATTTGATTAGTTGTGGCACACTCTTATCAAAAACCCTAGCCGAGAAGACAACATGGGCCTTACCTATGGATCGAGGTATGAACATGGTGTCCATAAATGGAGGGCTTCTGATGGCTCCACTTCATTTAACAATCAAAAACCTATATTTGAAAGGAGCGGCTGAGGTGTACGAAAATAGCGTATTTGTTACTGTGGACCTCAAGTTCATTGTGGACTCTCACATCTGCAATATGCATCTTTGAAAATGTCCAACCTTATGGAAGATATCTCTGCTTTAACCTCGTCATCAGTTGCAACAAAGATGCCATTAAGCTTGCCCACATATTATTGCCACCCTCTGAAGCTGAAGCCTCCCCTCCTGAACAGTTTGCATTGGTTTTGGTCATCTCAATTTGTATTGGTTTTGGTCATCTCAGGTTCTCAATTCTTGTTCAATGACTCATCTTTTCACAGGGTATCAATATCGTGGCTAAAATAGTTTATTTAGTAATATTAGTTATTGACAGTGGTAGAGGCCTTGAAAATCAATTCGTACAGTGTCATATTATTTGATAAAGTTACTTGAAAGTTCAGAAAAAGGGTAAATATATTAATAATTAAATAAAATTAAATAGCTTACTAAACACTATGATTATTGTAAAGAAAAAAAATTTCTTATCTTTCTTATTGTAGGATATTTTAACTCATCAATATTATATTTGTAAAGGTTAAAAGAGAAAGTTCATGGATAACTTTTATCATAACTCTGATGTGGTCGACTATAAGTGGCAGAAAAAAAATTGATAGACCGCATCAAAGTTATAACTTTTGAGTACTGAAAAACAGAAGCTAACTTGAAGAGTTAATTAAGGGGGGTTAGAGTTCACTCAAATCAAATATTTAAAAAAAAAAAAAAAACTATTTCCTGCATTACCATGATAAAGTGATAGACCGCTTCAAAGTTGCAGCCTCAAGAAGCAGATGCCTTCTTAACATCGATCTAATTTTGTTATTAAAAGGTTAAAATCTAGCTCTTTGTTTTTTTGAAAGGGTGACAAGAGGTATTGGATTGCTTGCATTCCTTCATTCTTTGATGAAACCTTGCAGACAAGAAATGTCACCATCATTGGCCAGGAAGGATCTTGCATATAAATATGCGATTTTCACAACAGGGATATACGGAGCATTTTAAAACTAAAATCTTCCCAATTACTTTTTTTTTAATACGACTTAATTAAATCAGTTGAAATAAAAAAAATGACTAAATCCATCACTATATTAAGTCCTTACTCTTTATATTACATTTGAAATCTTTATAATGCATATCGAATTCAAAATAGCCATCCAAACCTGTATCATGTATTGTGCCCTGAAATCTGAGTTACACTTACCAGCGGTAATTTATTAGAACCTGCAATTAATGATCTAGAAGTACTCTAGCCATAACATAATCTTAAAACAAGCAATTGCCTTCAGCAGCATAAATTTGATAGATTATATCGTAATCCAAAAAAATCACTATATCCTTGCTGGTTCTGGCGAGGCCCCTAGGAAAGTGCATTTGGGGATAACCGTTGAGAAACCATGTGCATGATTGGTCTACAGGCTAGGTTAGCGTGCAAGCATGAAATTGCAAGCTTTGTTATGACCAGTAGTTGACTCTCAATCTGAACGGTGGGAGGTGGAAGACACATGTCTAACAAATCTTTTAACAATAAATTATTTTCCACAATTGAAGCAGATAGAATGGGGATCATTTCACCTGGATGTCCTCCTTTGATCACTTCAATAGCCAAAACTCCAAATCTATAAACATCACATTTCTCAGTTATCTTCATTGTATAAGCAAGCTCTACAAACAAACATAATATCATGCAAATGTGTTCATATACTCTATGTTCTACATTAATTTTAAACTGGAGTACATTACTTGGTGCAATATATCCGTATGTACCGGCAAGTGAAGTCCAACTAGATGAGTCTAAATTAAGAAGCTTAGCTATGCCAAAGTCAGAAACATGAGCCTCATATTGAGAGTCAGGTAAAATATTTTTGCTTGATATGTCCCTATGAACAATTGGCAGTGAGCAATCATGGTGCATGTAAAACAAAACAAGAGCCACACCTTTGATGATGTTCACCCTCTTATTCCAGTTTCAATTCTTTAGCTTCTCCATCATTCCTCAAAATTTTGTCCAAGCTACCCTTTTTAAGATACTCATAAATCAAAAAAGAGTATTGTGAATGTGAACAAAAGCCATGAAATTTAACAATATTTTGATGTCGAATTTCTGTTAACACTCTTATCTCATTGAAAAACTCTTTTTGTTGTGCAATCTCGCCATCACCCAAAGATTGGAGTTTCACAACAGGGATATACAAAGCATATTGAAACTACATCTTTCTTCTTCTTCTTGTTTTAATATGCCTTAACTAAATCAGTTGGAATATAAATGACTAAAACCAAAGATCACTACAATACGTCCCTAGTCTTTATTTTACATTTGAAATCTTTTTAATGCATACCAAAAAGACAATAAAGCTTATATCATCACATTGTAGATACTTGCAGTGAAAGTGCTAGTTGTACTCGAGAGGCATTACATAATCTTAAACAGGCAATCGCCTACAGTAGCGTAAATTTGATAGATTATATAGCATTCCAAACAATTCACAATATCCTTGCTTTCCTGGTGAGACTGTGTGACCCTACGAAAGTGGATTTGGAGTTGATAACAGTTGAGAAACCATGTGCATAGTTGGTCTACATTCAGGATTAGCATGCAAGCATGCAATTGCCTGCTTTGTGATGACCATCAGTTGACTCTCAACCTGAACTGTGGGAGGTGGAAGGCGTATGTCTAACAAATCTTTCAACAGTAAATTCTGCCCCACAATTGAAGCAGATAGAATGGGGATCATTTCACCTGGATGTCTTCTTTTGATCACTTCAATAGCCAAAACTCCAAAGCTATAAACATCGCATTTCTCAGTTATCTTCATTGTATAAGCAAGCTTTGCAAACAAACAGAATATCATGCCAATGTATTCATATACTCTATGTTCTACATTAATTTTAAAATTGGTATATTACTTGGTGCAATATATCCATATGTGCCGGCAAGTGACGTCCAATTGGATGAGTCTGAATTAAGAAGCTTAGCTATGCCAAAGTCTGAAATATGAGCCTCATATTGAGAGTCCAGCAAAATATTTTTGCTTGATATGTCCCTATGAACAATTGGCAAGGAGCAATCATGGTGCATGTAAAACAAAGCAAGAGCCACACCTTTGATGATGATCACCCTTTTATTCTAGTCCAATTCTTTAGCTTCTCCATCATTCCTCAAAATTGTGTCCAAGCTACCCTTTTCTAGGTACTCATAAATCAAAAATGAGTATTGTGAATGTGAACAAAAGCCATGAAATTTAACAATATTTCGATGTCGAATTTCTGTTAACGCTTTTACCTCATTGAAGAACACTTTTTGTTGTGCAATCTCACCATCACCCAATGATTGGAGTTTCTTTACTGCCACTATGTTTCCTGATGGTAGATTTGCTTTATAGACGGTTCCTTGTCCTCCCTTTCCAATGCAAAACATAGCATCAAAACCATGGGTAGCTTCAATGATTTCCTTGTACATTGCTCTTCCATCAAAAGTTGCTATCGAAAACACCTTTTCATCGTGCATGTTATTTGCTTGGTTTGTACAAGGGTGCTTCCTTTTTCTAAGTGAAGAAAATTCCAAGAAACATCATTACAAGTGAAAGTGTTCCCAAAAGAGGAAAAATGATTAAGAAAATGACTTTGTGCCCCTTCTTTGAAACTTGTCTTCTTGCCATACATGGTTGCAATCCGGTAACATTTCCACACAACCCTTTATTACCTTGTAGTGCTTCTACGGAAGCATCTTGAAATGCTTTGCTATTGGGAAGATGACCCTCCAACTTATTATAGGATATGTCCACATAAGAAATGCCGTGCATTTCTTCAAAAGCAATTGGAATAACACCAGATAGGTTATTGTGGGAGACATTCAACATCTCCAAGCTCTGAAGATTGCCAATTTGTGAAGGTATTTCTCCTTCGAGCAAGTTATGACTTAAATCTAGCTTGGACAAATGGGATAAAACACACATTTGAACTGGAATGTCATGGCTAAACTTGTTGTTGCTCATATTCAAATAGTTTAGTTTCAAAAGGTTCCCTATATTTCTAGGGATTGACTTATCGAATCTATTATTGGATAGATCTAGATAGTCAAGATTTGTTAATGATCCAAGCTCCAAAGGTATATCACTAGAAAGTTGATTTCCATTCAACTTCAACTTCACCAAAGAAGTCAACTTCACAAATTCCTTTGGAAGTTTCCCAACTAACCCATTATAAGAAAGATCAAGTTCCTGGAGTTGAATGATGTTTCCAATATTAGGTGGTATGCCACCACTAATATTGTTCCCAGCAATCCGTAGGGTAGTTAGTTGTGGACACCTCCCCCAATTGTGTGAGATTTCACCATAAAATCTATTGTAGCTGAGGTCTACAAACTCCAGGTTACTATAGCCACCAAAATCGTCAGATATATTTCCAAAGAATTTGTTGGCTTGAAGGCGGATTCTTATTAAGCTTGTGCAATTCCTCAAAGTTTTTGGAATTGGACCTATGAGATGATTGTCATTTGCGGACAATTTTTGAAGAGAACCACTTTGGCATAAGTTTTGAGGCAAAAAACCAGTGAAGTTGTTTGTATCCAGCTGTAGCACAGCCAACTTTGTTAGATTTCCTATCTGTTGAGGAATGGGACCAGAAAATTGATTATCGCGGAGGGATAACCATTCTAAGTTGCTCAAATTGCCCAAGGAAATTGGAACAGTACCATTTAACTGATTTATGCTGAGATCAAGGTCAATTATGGACTTCAAGTTTCCTAATTCTTCTGGAATAGTGCCAGAAAGTTGATTTTCATATAAATATAAGATAGATATGTTACTGAGAGTTCCTAACGATTTGGGTATGGAGCCAGAAAGATAATTTGTATAAAGGCCTAAAGACACAAGAGACTTCAAATTTCCTATTTCTGTGGGTATGGTGCCAGAGAGCTGATTTTCATACATGTGCAACCATATTAGCTTTTCAAATTTTCCAATACTAGGAGGGATGGAACCTTTTAGATTGTTGTGACTTATTTCAAGAATAAGTAAATTAGTAAGGTTTCCAATTTCTGGTGGAATGGAGGCAGAGAGTTGATTATTATTGAGATACAAGTAAGCCAGGTTGCTCAAATTACCTATTTCTATGGGAATTGAGCCGTTTAACTGATTTTCACTAAGGTCCAACACCTTAAGGTGAGTCACTAGGCCAATCTGTGGTGGGATTTCCCCCGAAAAGTTATTAGAGGACAGATTAATATATACGAGTTTGGAGATGTGACTAATTTCAAAAGGGACTGTACCAAAGAGTTCATTCATGCTAAGATCAACATAAGCAAGACTAGGGAGAGATGAGAATGGAAATTCATGAAGTGTACCTTTCAGGCCTGAGTTCGTCAGGTTTAATCTAGTAACACTTTCTGCATGGTTGCAAGAAACGCCAAACCAACTGCATGGGGTTGAGCTGGTGTTTTGATTGTTGGAAGAATTGGTTGCATTATTTGGAAGGAGAGTCCATGAAGGCAGGGGTGGCTGTGACTGTGTTTCATTTTGAAGACTGGCTTTCCATTTGAGTAGAGCATCTATTACTGCCTCTGCCTCTCCTTTCACAGAATCAGAAGCAACATTGGATGAGGAATGTAACATGACCAACGCGAACAGATAAACGAGGGAAAACACTTTTTTGAAGCTAGTCAATGCCATGTGTCTTTCTTTTACAAGTTGCAAAAGCTGATTCAGAATTCTATCTAAAATGTCTGAGCTCTCCCCACAGCATTTATAAGTCTAAGATTTGGTCTGTTTTCACGGTGACGTGAAAGAGAAAAAGGGAATTGACTAATTGGATCATTGAATTTGACTATTCTTTCAGTCTTCACACTTAAAAGCATCATTGAATTTGGTTAGTTGGTGACACATATTTTAAAAGCAAAACCGCCAACCAATCAAAAAAACAAAAAAAGGAAAAAAAAACAATGGGTTTAAAAATCGGACCGGGACGGTTCAACCGGTTATAGAGCGGTTCGCTTAAAACACCAAAACGCAGCAGAACATCAAGCCATCATCCATGGCCTTGTTTGCCAATTGCCATTGATCTGAAGAAAAAGGCCCCCCAAAAAAAAAGTGGTTGAGGAGAGGGATTCAATGGAGCATCTAAGCAGCCACAAGCAAGCAAGGCAATGAAAGAGTCAGCTAGGGTGGCTTAGAAAAACTGGGGGATGAATGACACAGATGAGGTAGCTGGCAAAAAGAACAAGAAGAGAAACAAGTGGACGGTGGGGTAGCTGGTGGTGGGGTATTTAATGGCTATTTAATAGAGATTATAAAAAAACAAAAAAATTTATAAAAGAGTCGTTGTTCACTTTTTCTTTAGCGTGTATGTGTTTTCGGTTTTTGGGCTATTGGTCACCTTTGGGCTACTTTCAACTTTTACGTAAAGAAAATAAGACACCTTACATATAAATAAATAATATTAATTAATAATTAATGTAATATATTATATCTTTCTAAAAAAATTTAATATATTATATATGTGCAATAATGATTCATATAAATTAAATAATAAATAATAGTACAATTTTATTATTATTTATTTTTTAAAATAATTATTAATTTATTATGCTTTGCTAATTTCATACTAAAGCTCCGTTTGGGTAAGCTATGTCCACGTCCAACGCGTCCATGTCTACGTTTTTGGCTTTTTTTTTTTCGTTTTAGGTCCAGCGCCTGGTGCATCGTTCATCGGACATGACATGAACAATGCATCAAGGTAAATGCACAGTAAATTCATTAATGAACAGTAATTAAAAAATATTTTTTTTATTGTTTTCAGTTTTCAGCAAAATTAGTGGTATCCAAACGCACACTAAGGATCCGTTTGGATACAACTTATTTTGCTGAAAACTGAAAACACTGTAGCAAAATAATTTTTAAATGTGTGAATAGTATCGTGGGACCCATTTTTAATATTTTTTTTGAATAAAGTGATTGTGGGTCTCATGAATAGTACCGGAACAGTGTTAAACAGTACGTGAACAGTGAATTTTGTCCCCTCTGAAACGCGTGCAGCAAAAAAAAAGAAAAAAAAAGGAGAAAAATGCAAACGCAAAACTCAAACGTGGATCCAAACCCACACTAAGGGTCTATTTAGATACCGCTTATTGCTGAAAACTAAAAACTGAAAGCACTATAGCAAAATAATTTTTAAATGTATGAATAGTGCCGTGGGACTCAGTTTTAAAGTTTTTTTTTTTTGTTGAAAAAAGTACATGCAGGTCCCGTGAACAATGCACGAGACCCACTAAAAATGCTAAATGAATGTGCACTAAATAGTTATAATATCATATCTAAGGTGTGGGTTTGTTATTTTAATTTTCTAAATATATGATATGATAATTAAACTCACATATGTTTTTTTTTTTTTTTAATTGTTATGTATTCAAAACTAAATATTTTTATTATAAACTTATTATATATTTTTATAATTTAAAAATATTAATTAATTAATTATGACATCATTAGTTTGACCCCGGTTTGACCATAAAAGTGAGAACCACTTCCTTTTTTGGTTCTTTGACCATACTGATTTTTGAAATCATGAAAAAACAGGTCTAAAGATGAAAAAGTTTGAGTAAGTCTACTACCACAATAATTTTCACAATTTGTCTATATGACGAGTTATAAGTGGTAGAAAAAAATGGTAGGTCCATGTGGGTTTACAATTCCACCACTCATAAGTTGCCACGTGGATAAGTTGTGGCAAAGTTGTGGAAATAGTTTTGGTACCAAACTTACTCAAAAGATTTATCCCCAAACTAGTTTGACAAGAAATCCTTCAAATTCCCATTATATCTTTTTATTAAATCTGAATTTTGAAAATCTAACTGTTGGATTGCATGATCTTAGTATATGCTACATGCTTGTGAAATTTCAAGAAGATTAAAGATCAATAACTATTTTATTAATGACATGTTTAAATTTCAAGATTTTGAGGTAAAAAGTTATGCATAAAAAAGTTTATTGATCGAATAGTAAATAAGATCCAAATTGAAAGAAATTTGATATGTGTGTTAAGAACATAAAGAACATGCAATCCAACGATTAGATTTTCAAAGATCTGGAGAGAAACCTTATCCATTAAGATTTGGATAAGTCTCCTGCAATTCATTTTCACGATGGTGGGAAAGAGAAAAAAAGAATTTGATTAATTGGATCATTGAATTTGACTGTTTTTTAGTCTTCATTCTTCACACTTAAAATATAATTACACAGAGATTACTGTCACTAATTTGTTTTAAGCTAGTCAAAAAGATTTTTCATTAAAAAAAAAAAAAAAACCGGTCAAAAAGTTGGTGAGAAAGATAGTTTTAAAAAGGTGGAAATTATTGGTTTCTAAAATTTACTTAGGGTATGTTTGGTATGTTGTAATAACTTTTATAATGGAATAGTTATTCATGTGTAATAGCAATTCGGTCATTTGGTTGCATCTTTATCGTATGGTTATTTATTACACTAGAATAACTATTCTTTAAATTGAAGAATAGTTATTCCTCATTAAAATTGATGTAATAGTTATTCCTTAGATCATATAATAGGTTTTAAAATTAATATATTTCCAAAAATATAAATTTTCCTTATGCATCATCTCTTACTAGCTTTTCATATGTAACAATCAAACTTATGGATAATAATAGTTATTCCATTACAATGTCTTCTATTCCTAGTAATAAAGATTACTATTCCTATTGTAATCTACATTCAGTGTACCAAACGTACCATTAATGAACACTTTTAGTCATTTAAGTTTTAAATGAGTGTTATTGATTGATGAATTATAAAAAAATATGCATTATTAGTCTCTCTATTAACTTATATTAGTTGTGGGTTCCAGTTAGCTCAGCTGGTAAAGTCTCTAATAGTTGAAGAAGAGATTTGGGGTTCAATCCCCGCTTACACGAAAAACCAATTGGTGTCTTGGTTTTGGTGATAAGAGAGCTATCATTAGGAGCGGATGTTATAGGTTGAAACTCTCCCTCAAAAACAAATATATTTTGAAAAGATGTAGCATTTTTTTTTACTAAAAAAATTGCACATGTATTTGGTCTTATGGAGAATTTTTCTAGGGTAAATATTACTACCACACTGTTTGTTTTGAACTAATATACTTTTAAACTTAAAATATTTTACATGTAAAAGATTTTACAAGTAAAAAACTTGTAGTAAAATATTTCAAGTGTTTGGCATGACAAGTAAAATTTTTCAAGCAAACCACCAAAATTGGTGGCTCAACTACCGGAATCACTGGTGCGGAGGTCCAGTGTTTGGACTGCTGAAACTGGCAACCTTAATTGTGGCTCTGGTAACTACTGTTGGAGTGGTGTCTCCAATGACCAAACTGCCAGCATTGGTGGTCGAATGGTAGCTCTAGTGATCAAACTTGGTATTGGTCACTAAAGTGGCGGCTTCAGCCATTGGACTGCCAGCACCAGCTACTCAACCCATCGGATCGGTGACCTACCCACAAATGGAGTGAGGGAAGTCACTATGTGTTTTTGTAAAATGTTTTACCAAATTTTTAAAGGTAAAACATTTTACAATTTTTTATAAAAGATTTTACGATCAGCGGAAAATATTTTACAAGTTTGATCACATTTTGCATGAAAAAATAAAATTGAAAAATCATTTTCTAAAAATTATTTTACTCCAAAACAAATTAAGCATACATACATCCTGTTTCACACAAGTTTACACTTAGCCATAAAATGCATTGAAAATATCTTCACTTGTGTTGTTTCAATTTGGTCAAAAGTTAATTCATACAAGAGAAGGCTGGTCAAAAACTTGCTAAAAAGGGTTTTTTTTTTTTTTTTTTTTTTTTTGGGGGGGGGGGGGGGGGGGGTGGTGAACAGGTCTAAGATTTGGATGTGTCTCCTCTCCTGCAATCAATTTTCACGATAGAAAAGGAATTTGATTAATTTGGATCATTGAATTTGACTGTTAAGTCTTCACTCTTTACGCTTAAAATGCAATTGCACAGAAATTACCGTCACTAATTTGATTTTAGCTGGTCAAAAAGTTAGTTCATTAAAATTAAAAAAAAAAAAATGGTAAAAAATTTAATGAAAAATATGGTTTTAAAAAGGTGGAAATTATTGTTTTCTAAAATTTACTTACCAAAACACTTTTAGTCCTTTAAATTTTAAATGAGCATTATTGTTTGGTGAATTTTATAAAATGTGCAATATTAGTCTCTTCATTAACTTCTATTACTTCCTCACTTATGTGTCTAACAAAATAATGATGTTTATTTTTAAAAGACTTCGCAAAATATTTTTGAACAAAGTATAGCTACAAAACTTGTTGTAGCCTAGGGCTACAATTTTACTCAATAAAATAAATGTTACTATATATTTTGCAAATCTAATCGTTGAATTGCATGTTCTACATGCTCTTATTACACATGCCAAATTTTGTGTCAATTAGATATTATTTACTATATGATCTATAAACTTATATATTATGCATAATTTTAAACTACAAAAACTTGCAATTTAAATAATTTATTTGTTAGGTTTTAAAGGTTTAGGATTAAATGTTTAGAATCATATTTTGTATGTATTGGCAAACTGAGAACAAAACATGTCTAGTCTATGTGTTAGACAATGCTCAAAGGCGTAGGTTTCAAGCTTTAAGTTCAAGCTGACTGCAGAAAAGACAAGTCACAATCTGCCAAGCTTGATCGATCGAGAATTAGGCCCATTCAATTGAGAAATGCAGAAAAAGAAATTTTGTAGAATTTTAAATCAAGCCCAAGCTCGTGAAAACATTTAGGGTTTCAATCTAACTTGTCCACATATAAAAGGGAAACCTTAGCTACATTTTTCAGACTTTCTAGAAGATTTGTGTGTTACTCTTTGTGAGATTTGAGAGGTTTTGTACCTTCTAACTACATAAGCGTCTACTGGAGCAAGATCTACAATCAAGCGATGGTAGAACCTAATTGCTGCTACAAAGATCAACAACTGAGGGTGATTTGAAACCTTTGAGTGAGATCTCAAAGTCACAAGTGTGGGTGCTTGTGTTGCAGAAAATCCTAGAAGAGAAGAAGTCCGTGGATTCGGAGCTTGCACGTGGTCGTGTTAGTAAGTTACTACTTGAGGTAGCAATAGATTTAGGATTAAATTTGATTATAAAAACTTCGATTCTCAATATAGTGGATTTGCTTTATCTTGAGGATTGCTAAGTCAAATGCTCTCCAGGTTTTTACCTTGAAATGGTTCGTTTCATCGATTTTTCTAGGTTATAATATTGTGGTGTTATTTACTTTTCCGCTGTTGTACATGATATGATTTATTATTATTTTAATCTAGATCTAAATAATTAACCTAAGTAATCACTTGGCTAATATATTAGGTTAAACAATCTGGTTTAAGGGGTTTAAACAGAACAAACATTATTGATGACATAACTATTGATTTTTAATTTTTTAGAAATTTTGCAAGCATGGAGGATATAAGAAGAAGAATCCAATGGTGGATTTCTCAAAATTCACTTCCAATAAAATTATATTCAGTAAGTTTGTAGCCTTAGACTATAACCAATTTTGTGACTAAATTTTGTTCAATTTTTTTTTTTTTTTTTTACTAAAAAATTTATACATGTATTTGGTCTAACAAAGCATCACCTTTCTATTTGGATTGTGTCCCAAATTAAACCCAATAGAACAAAATCCTTAATTTAGGAAATCTATTATCGATGTGTCGTGCATTTGCTAAACTTCAATTTTTATGGATAGTATATTTTCAGAAGTTATATTTTCAAAAGGTATAAGGTTTTTTTTTTTTTTTTTTTTTGATACCATATAAAAGAAAATAGCTAAAGTTAGCTTACAACCTGTTCCATATTAGGCCAACAGTAGAGAGTTGGCACTTTATAGCCATCATGGCTAACTGCCAAACATTAGTAAGGATAACCTTAGGTACAAAAATCAGCTTAGAAACTAATCCAGTCTGTTGAAGGTGGTGTAGGGCTGTAAATGAACCAAGCCATTCATAAACAGCTTGGGCTTGACTTGATAAAAAGCTCGTTCATGTTTGTTTGTTTATAAATAAGCCAAGCTTAAACTTTAGTTTTAGACTTGTTTAATAACGAGCTGAGCCCAAGTAAAAAATATTGTTCATGAACAAGCTCGTGAACACCAAGGCTTGATACAAAAGTATCAAAACAAGTTGAGCCTAAGCTTATTTATGAGTTTGGTAATAAATTGATATGCATGAGCTTGGTAATAAAACTTTAATTAATTATAAGTTGAGACCACTCATCCAAACTAAATAGGCTAGATAATAAACTTGATATAGGCTTGATAATATACTTATGTTAGATCTCAAGCTCAAAAGCATAATATCGAGCTTGAGTTTGGGCTTGATATTGACCTCGAGCTTGGCTTGACTAATGAATCAAGCCAAGCCAAGCCAAGCCAAGCCAAGCTCAAGCTTTTATACTTTATAATGAGCTCAAGCTTGAACATTATTTGTAGGCTCGTATCAAGCTCAAGCCAAGCTTGACCATTCTATTTTTGCTGTCGGGTCGAGCTTGAACATTTACTACTCTACAAAGCTCGGCTCATTTATAGCTCTAGAAGGTGTGAAAGGTCTGCCATCATAGTCCTATCCTTTCAATCTGGAACTCTCATACTATTGAAGACTTGAACTAGCTTTTTGCAGTTACTTAGTAACAAAAGTTGCTGATATCCAAGGCTACTTGCTTTGATAGAGGCCTCCACTAAGGTTTCTTGAACTGCATCCGCAATAGAGTTCGCAATAGTGCTCCTGATGCCCTAAAACACCATCTCTCCTTGTCTGTTCCTAGCTTCATATGCATATGCACTACCAGAAGCTTTGCTCCTTTTTGCACCTGCTAGTTTAATGATTATCTGCCATTGCCCTCTAGCTGAGCTTTGATCTGTGTAAAAATTATGTTTCTGAGAGTTCTGAGGCTCTTCTTTGTTGAAGGCTTCCTGGTACCTGCAAGACAGATTTTGAGCCATTAAAACTACATCCAAAGGGTTAGGTTGTATATTATCATGGACCACCAAATTCCTATGGTTCCAAAAGGTATAAGGTTTGGAGAGTACATTTAGACTTGGCAAAATTGGATCCAATCTTGATAACCTGATTTGCACCCAAAGAAAAATACTTGACTCGAAAAAGATTTTTGGGCCTGGAGTGAAGTATAACAATACAAGCATAGTACCCAATTCTAATATTGTTAACTACAGTAGGACTTACTCACATGACCTCACGTAGCTCTAACCTAGTTTGGAGTCTTCTACTTCGTGAATCTCTTTGAGAAACGAATACCCAATTCGTGTCTGACTTCACCAAGAACCATAGGCGTATAGTCTTTGCAACAAGATCTCCGCCTTTGAAAATTTATATATATGATGACTTGACCTAATAAGTCTTTAATTATATCTTTAGATCATCTTAAAACATAGATTGAAAAACTGATACTTTGAAGCTCGATTAGTTGTGTTGCTATCGAGGCAACAAAACCTTCTTCTTTCTAAGAAATTTCTTGAGTTGTTTCTTTTTGTCTTCAATGTATAACTTCAATCACTATCTAGACACCACAAACTTATAACTCAATTACAATAAAAATGGTTTTAAATACGGGTTTTCCAACACTAACATAATTGACCCTACTTATAAAAAAAAAACATAATTGACCCTAACAGTACAAGAATGAAACATGTATTGTGTTGATTATATCTTAGTTGTTCCTTGGTTTTTGTAACAATTTTTTTATACACTTGAGATATATTGAAATATCTTCTTTTTATCTATCTGTTTCCCATGCCTTAATTTTTTTTTTTTGAGAGAGTTTCAACCTATGGTGTCCGCTCCTGATGACGCTCTTTATCATCAGACCAAGACACCAATCAGTTTTTGGTGTAGGTGGGGATTGAATCCCAGATCTTTTATTCAACCATTACAGACTTTACTAGTGTTGATGCTCATTTTGGGAAGCCCAGTAGGAGAAAAAAGGTCCAGCAACATGGGCAGAAAAGAGTTAGTAAGTAAAAAAGCCATTAAGCCCAAGTGGCAGGAATAAATGGACCATGGGCCCATAAAATGGGCTCTGAGGAAGCAAATGGGCCTAAAGGAGCTCGGAGAGAGAAAAGTAGCAAACCCATGGGCAGTCCGTAGAAAAGTGAGAATGGGCCACAGCAAACTCGAAGTAATGCAAGCAAAGAAAGTAAGGGGCTAATGGAAAGTCCATGAGCCCCAAGAATGAAGGATAAGGTAATTGCGCCAGGGAAGCCCAAAGATAAATGGACCATGGGCCCATAAAATGGGCTCTGAGGAAGCAAATGGGCCTAAAGGAGCTCGGAGAGAGAAAAGTAGCAAACCCATGGGCAGTACGTAGAAAAGTGAGAATGAGCCACGGCAGACCCGAAGTAATCCAAGCAAAGAAAGTAAGGGGCTAATGGAAAGTCCATGAGCCCCAAGAATGAAGGATAAGGTAATTGGGCCAGGGAAGCCCAAAAAAGTTAGTAAAAGCCCATGGGAAAGCAGAATTAGAAAAAGGGCCGAGGATGCTTAAGGAAAGCAAATGGGCCAAGGACGCCCAAGAGGAAATAAAATGGGACATAGGAGCCTACAAGCAATGTAAGAAAAGGCCCAATGATCATACCGAGTCATTGAGAAAAGAATAAACGGCAGGTCCAACGAGGCCCAACAGGATTGGGTCAAATAACATCACAGCAGGAATGACAGAGTGGAATGGCGAGAAATGGTAGTAAGGCTACAAAAGAAGTAAAAGAGTAGGTTGAAGGAAGGAAAGCCCACGATCCGGCAAAGCCCAGCCCCAAAGGGAGCAAGCCATAAGAAGTCAAAAATGTGTGGCAGAATGTGCAGACAAGCCTTCAGACCACGGCAAACGTATGAGCAACGAGCAAGTTCTTGGACATATACCGAAGTGGAACACACGCAAGGCCCAGACACCACCAGCCTATACCCAGCCAATACAAGAAGTGGTGGGTCATGGGTTAGAGGTAAGAGAGGGCATGGTCTGGCGGTGGGGAGAGAGATAAAACCTATTCTGGGGTTCCTGCTCAGGTTCTTTTGGGGGAAAGTCCTGCTGGGATGACATATCGCCCAAAAGAAGTAAGGATGAGTTGGAACCACTAGGTGCATGCCATGAGAGATAGAGAAAGAGAGCACCCATACCGTAGTAGATAAGAGGACCACGACAAACAAACAAACAAAATAGTCTCTTTTGTCTGGTAATGGGGAGTTGCACAGCCAGCACAGGTAAGTGGTGGTGGCTGAGCGACTGACAAACCAGCATTGGTTGGCAAGGATACCCAGACCAGACAAAGGTGGTTAAAGGCTAAAATAGTAAATACCAGTCACGGCAGGCATTATATAAAGAACCCTTGTTGTGCACAGCGGTGAGGGTAATAGTAACCCCTAGGAGAAAATCATAACATGAAAAGCAAGCACTAAGAAAAGAAGAGAGAAAAACAAAGAAATTCAGAAATAATGAGAGAAAATAGAGAGCATAGAATGGCATGCATGCACCAATAGGTTGATCTCCTCTCTCCCTCTAAAGCCCTACTCTCTATCAAAGGCACAGGATTCTTTTGGGCATAGACCATTCAGACCTGTTCCCTCAAAGTGATTAATTTTTTTTCCTGGGGAGATTATTCACATTGAGGAAGTGGTTCCCTTCTTGGTTTTAGTTCTGTAGCATTATTTGACACGGCAGACTGATATTTCCCTCTTTGATTCAACAAACTCATTACTATTTCTTTCCCATTTATTTCTGCTATTTTATGTATGGAGTGTTTCTTGTCGCTCCCCTTTATTTACTTTTTCTATGTAGCGAACGTATTTCTTGTGTTATCTTTATTACATATGTCTGCCATAACTTCCCCATAACATCTATGCCTGTCATGGGCATGTGACCACAGTTTAGCAAACGGGGCGTAGTTTGTGCACAAACCAGCCCAAGGTGGGTTACAATTGGACCGGTCCCAACTCTCTTATCTAGGTCATTTGGGCCTAGTACGACAGGAGGCAGCCCAACCCAACATTCCAAAAATGCCTACTACATTTAAATTGGCGACTCCGCTAGGGAGTTTGGAAATAGATGGGGACAGAACATAGAAGCCCTCACAAACAATGCCCCCAAAATCCAAGACCATGCGAAACATGAGCACCGTGCCCTTATAGGCAGAGTCCAGGCCAACAACGCCTCACCAACAATAGCCTAACCAGACAGAAGAAGCCAACAGAATAGGGGCTGAACCCCAACCACAGCTAAGCATCCCCATAGACAATGCCAACGTCTTCATTGAAGTGTTGCAGTCGTTGTAGCACTCGCAGCAGTGTTGATGCTCATTTTGGGAAGCCCAGTAGAAAGAAGAAGCCCAACAACACAGGCAGAAAAGAGTTAGTAAGTGGATAGAAAAACCATTAAGCCCAAGCGGTAGGAATAATGGATCACAGGCCCATGAAATAAACAAATGGGCCTTGATGAAGCAAATGGGCCCAAAGGAACTCGGAGAGAGAGAAGTAGCAAACCTATGGGTAGTATGTGATGTAGAAAAGTGAGAATGGGTCACAGCAAGCCTGAAGTAATATAAACAAAGAAAGTAAGGGGTTGATGGCAAGCTCATGGGCCCTAAGGATGAAGGATAAAGTAATTGAGCTAGGGAAGCCTAAAAGAGTTAGTAAAAGCCCATAGGAACACAGAATTAGAAAGGGCCGAGGACGCCCAAGGAAAGTAAGTGGACCAAGGATTCCCAAAAGGAAATAAATGGGACACAGGAGCCCGTAAGCAATGTAATCAAAAGGCCCAATGATCATACTGAGTCATTGAGAGAAGAATAAGCAACAGGCCCAAAGGAGCCTTGCAGGCTTGGGTCAAACGACATCACAGCAGGAATGGAAGAATAGTTCAGCAGGAAATGGTAGTAAGACTGCAGAAAGGAGCAAAAGAGTGGGCTGAAGAAGGAAAAGCCCACAGTCAAATAAAGCCCAGCCCCTAAGGGGAGCAAGCCATAAAAACCGGAAATCAGAAAACAGCTCACTCCATAAGAAGTCAAGGATGGACGGTAGACTGAGCAGATGAGCCTTCAGACCACGGTGAACGCATGAGCAGCAGACATATTTTGGACATACATAAAAGTAAAGCACATGCAAGGCCCAACATCACCAGCTTGTACCTAGCTAATACAGGACGTGGTAAGGTCATGGGTCAGAGGTAAGAGGGTATGGTCTAGCGATGGGGAGAGGGGAAAACCTATTTTGGGGTTCCTGCTCAGGCTCTTTTGGGGGAAATGACCTGTTGGGACGACATGCCGCCCAAGAGAAGCAATAGTGAGTTGGAGCCACTAGGTGCATGCCATGAAGGATAGAGAGAGAGAGCACCCACACCGTAACAGGTAAGAGGGCCATGACAGACAAACAAACAAAATAGCCTTCTTTGTCTGGTAATGGGCAGTGGCACAACTAGCACAGGTTAGTGGTGATGGCTGAACGACTGACAAACCAATAGTGGTCGGCAAGGACACCTATATCAAACAAAGGTGGTTAAATGCTAAAATAGTAAAAACTAGTTACAGCAGGCACTATAAAAAGGGCCCTTGCCGTGCACAGCAAAGGGGGAACGGTAATAGTAATCTCTAGGAGAAAATCATAACATAGGAGTAAGCACTAAGAAAGGAAGAGAGAGAGAGAGAGAGAGAGAGAGAGAGAGAGAGAGAGAGAGAGAGAGAGAGAGAGAGAGAAACCAAAGGAAAAATAGAGAACTTAGAATGGCAGGCATGCACCAATAGGTTGGTCCCCTCTCTCCCTTTAAAACTCTGCTCTCTCTATCAAAGACAAAGGATCCTCATTGGACATAAACCATTCAGGCCTATTCCCTCAAAGCAATTAATTTGTTTTCTGGGGAGATTATTTGCATTGAGGAAGTGGTTTCCTTCCTTGGTTTCAGCTCCATAGCATTACTTGGCATGGCAGACTGATTTTCCCCTCTTTGATCCAACAAGCCCACAATTATTATTTCCCCATTTATTTATGTTACTTTTTGTGTACGGGGTGCTTCTTGTTGCCCTCTTTTATTTATTTTGTCTAGTATTTCTTGTGTTATCTTTATTATACCTACCTGCCATAATTTCCTTGTAGCAGCTTTGCCTGCCATTGGCATGTGATCAAAGTCTGGCAAACGGGGCGTAGTTCGTGCACAAGCCGGACCAAGGTGGGTTGCAATTGGACTGGTCCTAACTCCTTTATCCAGAAAACTTGGGCCTAGTATGGCAGGAGGCAACCCGGCCCAATATTACAAAAAGGCCCACCACATTTAAATTGGTGACTTCACTGGGGAGTTGGGAAACAGATAAGGACAGAACATAGAAGCCCTTACAAACAATGCCCCCAAAATCCAGGATGACGCGAAATATGAGCGCCATGCCCTCACAGGCAGAGTCCAAGCCAACAATGCCTTACCAACAATAGCCTAACCAGACGAAAGGTGCCAACAGAATGGGGGCTGAACCCCAACCACAGCCAAGAATCCCCACAGACAATGCCAACGTCTTCATTGAAGTGTTACAGTCGCTACAGCACTCGTAGCAGCAAATGATGGAAGAAATCCGTCAGATGAAAACAGACAAGACAAAAGAGAAAGGAAGCCAGCATGTCCTAGAGCATGCGGCAGACAAAGAGGAGACACCAGCAGGAGGTGTCCCGCAAAATACGGACCAACGTTTCATCACTATGGCCGAAGTAGTTGCCTTCTTGGAGCAGGAGAGGGCCAGAGCACCTAAGGAAAGATTGTATGCACGGAGACCTCCATACCCACTAAGGGTACTAAGTAAACCATACCCTGAGAGGTATGAGCCGTGGGCCTTTGCGTAGTACGATGGTAGGAAAGGAAGTGCCGTTGAGCACGTGAGCAAGTTTATTGATACTCTTAGCCCTTACGCAGCAGACGAGGACTTATGTTTTTGGGAGTTTTCCAAATCACTATGTGACCGGGCATACACCTGGTACATCGGCCTAAAGTCAGGATCAATCCCAACTTAGGATGACATGGTGGACGTATTTTGCACTAAATACTTCCACGGGGAAGAAACAGTAACGCTTGCAACCCTGCAAGCAACCAAGCAAAGAAACGATGAGGATTTAATGGAATATATCAAAAGGTTCAGGGACATAGCACTCGAGTGCTATGATCATTGCGAAGAAAGAGCATTAATGGAAATGTCGATGACAAATATGATTAGGGAGTATAGGGCCGTCTTGGAAAACTTAGAAATCTCCCAATTTGCGCAGTTGCTGCAGAAGGCTAGGAAGACTACCTAGTCCGTAAAACCGAGCTCTAACAAAAGAATCGCTTTGCAGGCCATGGCAGTATCCACTGGTGAACGAAGAAGGAAGACCAATGGGAGGGAATACGATACTCCCCTACCCATACCATGTACCCCAAAGGAGTTGGATGTGCTGCTAGACAAGTGGATAGTAGACAAAGTCTTTAAGTCTAATCAAGTTTCTAGAGAACCCACGGAGGAAGAGTGGAGGGACCCACGTTTCTGCCATTTGCACAACTACGTACAACATCCTACCACAGAATGTTGGGCGCTTCACAGATTGGTACACTGCAAGATCAAAGAAGGGACTTTAGAACTATCCCAGCAGGAAGTTCAAAGAAACCCACTCCCAAACCACAAAGGGAAGGGTGTAGCAGCGGTAGTAATCTGTATAGATCTAGGGGAGGACGAAGAGGAGAATCTAGCCCTGCCTGCCGTAGCAATTACCACCTTACAGCAAAGCTCCAAATTCAAAAATTTGTTTGACCAGTTGGGGCTTACAGCAAAAGAGAGAAAGATAGCCACAGAGGCTTTGGTGAGCTTTGCCTCCGGAGTAGGAATGGAATGTTTATCAGCGGAAGTCACAAATGACAGAGCCCTCTTACAGGAATTGCTTGCTCACTCCCAAGTGCAGGAGATCGTAGCAATATAATTCTCGAAGTACCGAGGTCGAACCACAAGAAGCAAGGTAAATTCAAAGACAATATAATTAAATAACAATTTAGGTGAAGAAGAAAAATACTTTTGCTTGGTGATTGTTAACAAGAATAATAATAAAAACTGATTTAAATCAATAATGTAAATACTAGGGCATCGGGCTGTTTCCCTATATCGATATGAAATTCTTTGTAATCTAAGAAAATATCTATTTCATAATTAAAAACTTATGATTCGGTTGAACTGAGACAATTCAAGAACGCATGATAATCTCGATTAATAATGCGGTTAGAAAAGTTTTCAGAAAAACCCATTCACTTTAAAACCTGATTTCTATTTGAAACTATTAGAAATTCATCTAAACAATAAGAAAAACATGATTGAACTTATTGAAAGCATGGAAGAACTAATACATCAAAAGAAATCTAATTGAACAATCAAATATGTTGTTGATAAAATCCTAGAAAGAATCACATTGAATATTCATACCGTATAGAAGAAACATAACCCCTAGCCCTAGCAAAGAGTTTAGGTTGCCATTAGAGAAAGGAAAATAAAAGGTTTTCTCTCCAAAATTCGTTCTACGCAGCCTCCCTTCCAAAACCCTAATGTAAAAGGTGTCCAAAGAAAAATAACTTTTACTATTTTAATTTCCATCCAGGTTTACAGCAGTAAATTGTGAGTTAATTTCGGCCTTCCAAACTTGAGAATTTTGAAAAACTCAAAACTCTAAAGTTGTAGATATTTAAGTCAAGGTTCTAACCCATCTAGCCTTGTGTCAATTGGATTTTTGAGGAGAGAGATACGCCCAAAATACTGATCAGTGCTCAAATCAGATTTTTCCTTTTCAGATTCTGCCTCTTTGATTTCTTTCCTTATTTGAAGCTTCCAATAATGGTAGATGATCCAAGCACTCCAGCTGCACCTCCTTAGACATTTAAGCATGGTCCTTTAGCTCCACTTTAATTCTAGTTTGGCCTCCATTCTCTCACAAATTCCTATAAACTCATTTTTCTCACATGATTTCCTGAAAGTAGAAAATTATACACATTGAATAGCATCTTATTCAAGAAATTATGTAAAGATAAATAATAGGGACTAATGCAAATTAAGCATAGTAATAAGGAGATAACGCCCACATAAATATATAACAAGTATACATTTTAAGGCGTTATCAGGAATCAAGTGAAATCACTTTTAGCAATGAGGATATGGAGGTGGAGTACCCAGACCACAGGAGACCTCTCTACTTAGCCGCATCCATAAATCAAATCCCCATCAAGAGAGCCTTGGTGGATACAGGTGCTTCTGTAAATCTCATTCCATTGAGCACTTTATAAGCAGTAGGAATCTCAGAAAGAAAGATTCAAGGGTGCCTAATGGAAGTGACAGGGTTTGGCGGAAGGGGCGAATACATCGCAGGCCACATCCAGCTGTGGTTAAAGGTGGGCCTCATAGCTTCTTTAGTTTGGTTCCATATGGTAAAGATGGAGGTTTCATATCATGTGCTTTTGGGGAGGCCATGGTTGCACAAACACCGATTAGTCCCATCCATCTATCACCAGTGCGTGAAGGGAAGATTGAATGGCAGGATGATACGCATAACGACAAATCAATCGCCATTCGAGTAGGCGAAAGCCCATCTAGTAGAAACTATATTCTACGACCAATGGGCACCATTTGGGGAAATCTTAGTATCAAAACCACGAGGCACTTTCGTACCTAAGTGGGAAGACATCCAAAGTGACCCAGAACTTGATCTAAGAGAGTTGCTATCACGAAAGAAGAAAAGGAAGGAAGCACTCGCTGCAGAATCAAATGACACACCACAATGTGTTAAGGTCCGAGGCCCTGATGGTAGGATTATGTACAAATTATGAAGGTGTACAGGGCCCACGTGTGGAATATAAGCGGGTCCTAGGCAAGAGTGACAGCACAAGAGTTTGGAGTGTTGCGTGGCTTAAGAAAGTTCGAAGGAAAATGGTAATGAAAAGAAAGATGAAGAAGTTGTGGCAGAAAAGGATGTACAAGTTATGGCAGAAGAAGAGTTGGAGGAAGTTGACTTGGGGTTTGACTCACAAGAACCAAGGCCTATCTCAATTAGTGCAAGTTTGACGGAAAAGGAAAAATCAAAACTGATACTGTTGTTGAAAGAGTTCAAAGACGTCTTTGCAATAGATTACAGTGAAATACCAGGGTTAGATCCTAGGCTAGTGGCACATACGTTGAATGTAGACCTAGAGGCCAAGCTAGTGGCTTAGCCTGCCAGGATATTCCACACTGAGATAGAAGGGCAAATAGTTAAGGAGGTGCAGAAATTGTTGGCTACAGGATTCATTAAGCCTATTCAACACCCGTGCTGGTTATCTAACATAGTACTAGTAAAGAAGAAGTACGGGCAGATAAGATGTTGTGTAGATTTTAGAAATCTCAATAGAGTCTGTCCAAAGGACGAGTTCCCATTACCAAACATGGATTTACTGATAGATTTTGCGGTAGGAAGCGTCATGTTTTCATTCATGGACAGATTCAGTGGGTACAATCAGATTAGAATGGCACCAAGGGATGCAGAGAAAACTGCTTTCAGAACACCCATGGGCAACTTCTACTACATTATGATGCCTTTCGGGTTGAAAAATGCAGGTGCAACTTATCAATAAGCAATGACGGCCATATTTCATGACATGATGCATCAGGAACTAGAGGACTATGTGGATGACATAGTGGTAAAATCAAGGAGGAGACACTTCCACGTGTTGAGAAAGGTATTCGAGAGGTGTAGAGCTTTCAAATTAAGAATGAGCCTTCTCAAGTGCGCATTTGGGGTGTCCTCCAGGAAATTCTTGGGTTCTTGGTTCATAGCAGGAGAATAGATGTGGACCCGGCCAAAGCCACGGCCATAGCAACTATGAGACCTCCAGCCACGGTAAAGGAGTTAAAGAGTTTCTTAGGAAAGGTCTCATATATCTGAAGATTCATCCCTGGGTTGACATCGATTACTTCTGCTTTCACCAAATTACTCAGTAAATGGCAAAGCTTTGAATGGGGAGAAGCGTAGTAGACAGCCTTCAAAAGGCTATAACAAATCATGATGAACCTCCCTACTGTGCAAGCCCCAATCCACAAAAAGCCATTGCTACTCTACCTGGCCATCAACTTGTATGCCATTGGTGCATTCATCGCCCAAGAGGATGGAGGTGGCATTGAGCAAACAGTGTACTACATCAACCATGCCTTAAAAGATGCAAAAACGCATTACCCAAGGGCAGAAAGGGCATGTCTGGCTATTGTGTAGGCTTCGCAGAGGCTACACCATTATTTCTTGGCTTACGAAGTATGGCTGATGACTAAGTCTCATGCCGTTAAAGCTTTGTTGCGGCAACCAATCCTCTCTGGCAGAATATCCTATTGGTTGTTACAATTGTCACAGTACGACTTGAAAGAGAGAATGCCCAAGGCGGTAAAAAGCCAGGCTATAGCAGACTTGTTGGCATAGTTTCCAAGAGAGGAAGAATTCTCGCTGGATGATGAAGTTTCATGGGAAGTAGCCATGACAGAAGAAGTCAGAGAGTAATGGGTAATGAAATTTGATGGGTCTTTTACCGCCCAATCAGGGGAAGTGGGAGTAGTCTTGTACCATGAAGAAGATGAGGCAGTGGCGCTATCATTCAAACTGGAATTCCCCTGTTCAAACAACATGGCAGAATATGAAGCCTATCTAACTGGGCTAGCCATGGCTCTCAAAATGGGAGTCAAGCATTTAAGGGTAATGGGTGATTTGAACCTAGTAGTCTGCCAGACCAAGAGGAGATAAGATGACGGGCATATTTCACGACATGATGCATCAGGAACTAGAGGACTATGTGGATGACATAGTGGTAAAATCAAAGAGGAGAGAGGAACACTTCCACATGTTGAGAAAGGTATTCGAGAGGTGTAGAGCTTTCAAATTAAGAATGAACCCTCTCAAGTGCGCATTTGGGGTGTCCTTTGGGAAATTCTTGGGTTTCCTGATTTATAGTAGGGGAATAGATGTGGACCTGACCAAAGCCATGGCCATAGCAATTATGAAACCTCTAGCCACAGTAAATGAGTTGAAGAGTTTCTTGGGGAAGGTCTCATATATTTAAAGATTCATCTCCGGATTGGCATCAATTACTTCTAATTTAGGCAAATTACTCAAGAAAGGGCAAAGCTTTGAGTGCGGAGAAGCACAACAGACGGCCTTCAAAAGGCAACAACAAATTATGATGAACCTCCCTACTATGCAAGCCCCAATCCACAAGAAGCCATTGTTGCTCTACTTGGCCACCAACTCGTATGCCATAGGTGCATTGATTGCCTAAGAGGATGGAGGTGGCATTGAGCAACTAGTGTACTACATCAGCCGTGCCCTAAAAGATACAGAAACTTGTTACCCAAGGGTAGAAAGGGCATGCTTAGCCATTGTATATACTTCGTAAAGGCTTCGCCATTATTTCTTGGCTTACGAAGTGTGGCTGATGACTAAGTCTCATGCGATTAAAGCTTTGTTGCGGCAGCCAATTCTCTCTGGCAGAATATCCCAGTGGTTATTACAATTGTCACCAATATGACTTGAAAGCGGGAATGCCTAAGGCAGTAAAGAGCCAGGCTATAGCAGACTTGTTGGCATAGTTTCCAGGAGAAGAAGAATTCTCGTTGGATGATGAAGTTCCAGGAGAAGTAGCTATGGAAAAAGAAGTCAGAGAGCAATGGGTAATGAAATTTGATGGGTCTTCTACCACCCAATCAGGAGGAGTGGGAGTAGTTTTGTATCATGAAGAAGATGAGGCTGTGGCACTATCATTCAAATTAGAATTCCCCTGTTCAAATAACACGGCAGAATATAAAGCCTATATAATCGGGCTAGCCACGGCCTTCGAAATGGGAATCAAGCATTTAAGAGTGATGGGTGATTCGAACCTAGTGGTCTGCCAGACCAAAGGGAGCTTCTCCTTAAAGGAACCCAGCTAAGCCCTATATAGAGCAATGGCCCAGAAGATGGAGGAAAAGTTTTCAACCTTCGAAATAGAACATGCTCCAAGGAATGAAAACCGGTTTGCGGATGCGTTGGCCGCATTGGGCTCATGAATAATTTTCGAAGGGGATAGCACCAGGATAAAAGTTAGCAAGAGGAAAGAGTTTATTATTGAGACGATGAAGGAAAGGTTCCAGAAGGAACAGTGTGAAGGAGATTGGCGGATTCCCATAAGGGAGGCCTTGATGAAGGAAGAAGACGTCGCAGAACTAAAGGTGCTAAAGGACTATGCCTTGGTAAGAGGAGAATTGTACCGCAGGATGCCAAGTGGGGTTTTATCTAGGTGCGTAGGACTGGAAGAGGCTCAAAGAAAGTTAAAAGAAGTGCAGACAAGACTTACGGATCCTGTGGAGAGGTCAACTTTTACCACAGACTTTAAAGGGCAGGCTTCTATTGGCCAAGTATGGGAAAAGACACAGATCAAGTCCAAACCCAATGCGAGACTTGCTAACTTGCAACAGATAGAGAGAAAAGTTACGCTGTGTTGGCTAGCGAAGATTGGAGAAGTCCATTCATACAATACTTAACAGAGGGTATCCTGCCATGAAAGCACACAGAAAGATACAAGCTTAAGAGGTTGGCAACACGTTACTTTTTGCATAATGGAGTCCTTTTCAAGAAAGGGCATGATGGGGACCTCTTAAGATGTTTGGGTCCCGAGGAAGCAAAAGGGATGATAAAAGAAGTGCACTCAGGAGAGTGTGGGGAACACCAGGGGAAGAAAAAGTTGTACAGATGCCTGCTACAAATGGATTACTACTGGCCCACCATGAAGAAAGACACGGCAAAATTTGTAAAAAGATGCCATAGCTGCCAAGTACAGGCCAACCTGATTCACACTCATCCGCAGAACTTACACAGCATGGTCACCCCATGGCCATTCCACACTTGGGGGCTTGATTTGGTGGGTCTAGTTAACCCCCCATCACGTGGATACATATGGATTTTGGTGGCTATGAAATACTTCACCAAATGAACAGAGGCAGTGCCATTCCGTAAAGCCACAAGAGGAGCAGTAGCAAACTTCATCAAAGAAAACATAATTGTGAGGTTTGTGGTACCCCACAAGATTATCAGTGACAATGGCACACCCTTTGTCAATAGTGAAGTAAGGAAAATGCTGAAATTCTACCAAGTCAAGCACCATCATTCATCGCCATATTACCCTTAAGGAAATGGGCAAGCAAAGGTGACAAACAAGACCTTCATAAAGATCATCAGTAAAATGGGCCAAGAGTATATAGGAGGATGGGCAATGCACCTGCCAGACGCTTTTTGGGCTTATAGAAATTCACCAAAGTCAGCCATAGGGTTTTCACCCTTTTCCTTGGTCTACGGGACAGAGGTAATAAGCTCGGCAGAAGTAATGACTCCATCTTTGAGAGTTATGCAAATGCGGGAGAAGAAAAAAGAAGGGAAAATCTTTGCAGCAGAAAGGTATGAAGACCTAGAAGGGCTTGATGAAAGAAGGGAAGAGGTCCAAGGGCCCAGCCGTAGATACAGACAAAGGATGACTGAAGCATATGGCAGAATGACTAAAGAGAGAGTGTTCACGGAAGGGCAACTTGTGTTAAAAGTAGCGGATCACATCAGGCGAGGCATGGTAGGACCATCTAAGTTTGCACCAAGATGGGAGGGACCCCTTGTGATAAGAGAGGCACATCTAAGTGAGTATTACCGTCTGGCCTAGATGGATGGCAAGGACCTGATAGATCCCATCAATGGGAAGTGGCTAAAGTGTTATTATGCTTAAGAAGAGGTTATGTAGTTATCCCTTTTTGTTCAATGAGTTTCATGTTTCCTTGTTTTTTTTTTTTTTTCTTTTTTTTTCCCCCTTTAAATGACTATGTCACAAGACAAGTTTGTAACGTGCTTTCATGAGTATGTAATGGAAAGGTATGAAGTATTATAAAAGCATTCTATGTCATAAGCAATAGCAAAAGTAGTAACAAAGTGTAGCATCTTATAGTTACAAACCCAAATTGTAGCAATCGTATCAAACTTACCAAATAAGTGCTATAAAAAAATAATAATAATAAAGTGTACTAGATGGGGCAGTAAAAGAAGGAAAAGAAAAAAAAAGAAAAAGAAAAGGGAACCACATTATCATCAACGAAGCCCAGAAATAAGAGGCTGATCTCCAAAACGACTGAATCACTAATGTTGGAAAGAAGGCGCTCACGACGACCCTCCAAGTCTGCCACCTCCTTCCTCAGAGTCTCGATGCGTGCGTCAATGGCATCAACAGCAGGCTGAACCTTCTTCATGAAGAAGGCTCGGGCAATCTCACGAAGATGGTCTAGAATGAACTCCACGGCAAAACCCACACTAATAAGCTCCTGAACCGCAACCCTCCACTATAGGATCCTCTTGATGGAGACAGTGTCAACAAAGTTATGCTCAATATCATTCATCACACTCCCCAGCAACTTCAAAAGTGCTCCTTGGCAGAACGGCCAAGGTAGAATCCTTGCATAAAGTCACCATGGCTACTATAGACCGCCTCCAGATGAGAAGCACAATCCTCGGGAACCCTAAAGCCATGGAAGTCTACATAGGGAGGCCTAAAACCCCAAAAGTCTGCAAGATCGAGGTCGTTAACCTCAGGCTGATCAAAATGTGTAAAGAAGGTTGTGACCTTACTCACAGGATTTGGAACTGTGACAAAACTGCTGCCCACCTCAAACTGAGAAGGGATAGCAAGGAGTGGACCTAACAAGAAGTATGAAGCATGATATGAGAAACCATGATCTAAGAAGGATAAACTCACAAGGGAGAAATGAAGAAGGAGATAAGGGAAAAGAAACTCACCAGGACCCACGAGAATGGGGGCTGTGGGAATGATAGAAGCAACTGCAGAAGGTACAGTAGAAACTGGCATTGTGGGAATGGTAGAAACAGGTGCTATAGGTGCTATAGGTGCGGCAAGAGGAGTGGCTGTGGGCATTTCTATGTCTGCTGCAACTCTTGGCTCTTCAAAGGTCTCTACAATCAGGAAAATGGGCATACAAAATAAAAGGAGACCGCAGCAAAGGGGTGACACAAGTATATATGTATAAAAAGGAGATAACAAAAAAAGAGGGGGGAAAGAACTTAGCAAAATGGAGGCACATACCTATGAATTCGGCCTCGTGGTCAACATTTTCATCATCAGAAATTCTCTCCTTCATGGTAGGCTCATCGTCAGGATCCTCAAGAACGTCCTCAAATCCCTCAGAGGATAAGTCTGCATCAGGTCCACGTGTAGCAGAGTTAGGAATGGAAGAAGAGGTAACCACCAAAGAAGAACCATCCTTTACAGCCTGAGATAGAACTGCAAAGGGATCACTGGTGGAGATAATAAAAGGTGAGGTAGAAGAAGCAACCTCAGTCTGAACAACAACAGGAGGAATGGCTCCCTCTTGGGGAGTAAGTGTCTCGGCAGGAATGGGAGTGGTCTCACTAACCCTTTCAATATGAGTACTCTCATCTATGGGTACCGGCTTAGCGGAGGGGATAGAAGCCTCAGCAGGAACTCCCTGTGAAGTAACTAGAGTGGTAGAAGCTGTGGTCCCAAACACAACGTCAGCCCCATCAAAGAAACCTTCCATGGGTGTGCCCATGGAGGTAGAAATCTCCTCATGCATGGGGTGATATACAGAGATAGGCTTGGGCTCATCCTGGAAGACAAAAAAAAAAAAAAAAGAAAAAAAAAGAAAAAAAAAGAAAAAAAAAGGGATGACACTGAAAGGGAGATGAGACAACCAATGGCATATGGCAGAGGAAATATGTGCCAAAAAAAAAAAAAAAAAAAGCAAAAAAGGAAGTAAAAAGATGTACCTCAAACTCAGGCTCGTCAAGTAATATGGGACGGGTGGTAGATGCATCCTCCTTATGCTTAGACTGCAAAAGAAAAAATAAAACAGAACACAAGGATGAAGAGATGAGTCAACAAGTATATAAGGGTTAGCCGCAGGAAAACCCTATAAAAAGAAAAAAAAAAAGAAAAAAAAGCAAAGTTAGAAATAACATACTCTCCTCTCAGTAGTAGTGGACACAGGAGGGGGAGATGTCTTTCGTTTGCTGCCTTGGGTCCTACTAGAAGGGGGAGCATCAGTGGAGGGCCGTGGGGTGGTAGGCTTAGACTTGCTGGTTGTAGGGCGCTTGCTAGAATGGGTACGAGCAGAAGGAGGAGAAGAGCCTTCTAAGACTATGTTGCCTATAGGAGGAAGGTCACTCTCAAAAGGTACAACGTCAGAGCAAGCCCCAGAAGGATCATAACCCTTTTTGGTGGATTTAGGCTTGGCAGAACCCGTCTTACCCGGCACAGGAATGTTTGTCACCTTTACTTTTTTCTCCCAACCCGAGGGATAATCACCGGCATGCCAGAACAACCCTCTATCCTCCTCAACCCACTCAAAAATGGCAGACCGATTTTGCTTCCTAGCATATGCCAGCACGGATTTAGAGGGTAGGAGCAACCAAGGGTTGGCTGAAATGACCGCACTAAGCCCATCAGGAGGAATAAGGGAAAAGCTACGGCTACCCATCAATTCCTGCTCAAATGAAGTCATCACAGCCTGCCAGTATCCGTGCATGGCAGGAGTACAAATGCTCTCTCTCAGTGAGCTTGGAATGGTAACTGCAATAAAACGCATGCTCTAGAACTCAAAGGCATTGTGCCGCAAGAATGGTCGAAAGGAAGTAGAAGACTCCATAAGGAAAGAAAGATCATCAGGAATGTCCTGATTTAGCCTAAACTGTCTTCTCACCCGGTTAGCAGGATAATGCACAAACCTAATGCCCTCGTCAGCTAGATAAGGCAACCACCCAGCATTGGTGGCTGCCAAGTAAGTAAGCCCTCTCCTCGAAACCGATCAATAGGGTGGTGGTCCCGGCAGTATCAAGAAATGAACCCATAACAGAATCAGCGCATGTGTAGCTTGTACCTAAGTGCATGTATGCTTTCCAGGAAAACCTAACTCCTTTATCAAAAAACTCAACAGCAGGATGACCAATTGGCTTTAAACCAGACCAACGGAAAGCCAACAGAAAGTCAAACTCAAATCTACCACAAAAATCGGTAATAACTCTTGGGCACGAGTGATATTTCTCCTTAGCAAAATGGACGGGCCTACACTTCGCCAAATGCTTGGCGCAACGCTAATACAACAAGTGCTGTAGAAAAGTACTGTGAACAGAAGAAGTGACTATGTGGCAAGAGCCTACTCGGTCCTCATCGCTCCGCAGAATGTCTAACTGAACATACAAATGTCCCAAGAACATGGGAGCCAATGGCCGACTTACCCCGGCAGATATCTTAATAGCTAATCGAAAATATAAAGGCTTCACAACATAGTGAGGATGAGAGCCAAAGATAAACTTACAAAGCCAGAAAGTGATAAAGGCTGCACGGCGAGCAGCAACGGAGAACTTAGAAGATGAGCTAACCCAATATGACAACTTTGCATTGCCACTCATCCTTTTCTTCAACTCGGCCTCCACGGCCTCTTCCTCCGTAGAAAGCTTTAAAGCGCTAGGATCAAGATCACCAAGGATAGGCAAAGGAGCTGATTCGCCATATCTTCCAAAGTCACGGTGATCTCACCGTAGGAGAAAAAGAAAGTGTGAGTGGTGGCACACCACTGGCGGACCAAATGGCGGAGGTTGAAGAGGTCCTTATAGTTAGATAAGTAGTGGGACGAAACAATAGCCTTCAATATGCTAGCCTACTGTAGCAAACCCATAAAACCCGTATCAAACAACTCCCTATCCACCCATTCCTTCCAACCCAAAGCAGTGCCCGACCCAAATTCGAAGTGAATAGGCACGGGGAGTGAAGTGCCTTGGCAGATGATAAGGTTAGGGATTGAGGAAGCCAATGGAGCCCAAGAAACGTCCGTGTTACGACGGCGAAGAGCAAGCCACACACGGCCCGGCGGCGGTGGCGTATAATCACCAGGAACTTTTAGGAAATGGGCATGGGTATTGTACCAAGGATCTATAAGAGGGGCGCACTCACTGTTAGGGGTGCGTCGTGCTTCCTCTTCATCGGAATGGTCCGATTTGGAATACACGGCCTCCTCCCCTACATCGTGCACAGTAGGAACATCGAAGACAATCACTTTTCCCTTACGGTAGGAAGAACTTTGGCCTTTTACCGGTGTCACGGTCCAGTGGTTTATCAGAGTTAACGGATGAAAGTGTTTGAGAGGGAGAACACGGTGAAGAAAGGGGAAGGGAGAAGGTGTTTATGTTGGAAAGGGAGAAAGTGATTGGAATATGAAGGGAATCTCCCTTAAATACCAACGTCACCAAAACCGAAGTGAAAGGAGGCGATGGGTCAGCCATCGGATAAGGAATGAAATTAATGAAGCGGGGCTGCACTTCAGAATAACTGCTAAACTAGGAAATTCGAAGAGATAAGTTCATGGCAAGAAAAAAAAAAACATATAAGTTGGGGTCCACTGTTCAGAAAAAAAAGAAAAAAAAAAAAGAAAAAAAGAAAGAAAGAAGAAAAGACAGAAAAGGCAGAGAAGGCTTTTGTTCGCATATAAAACGCAAGAACGCTTCATATGCTCAAGGGGCTAAATGTTGATGCTCATTTTGGAAAGCCTAGTAGGAGAAAAAAGGCCTAACAACAAGGGCAGAAAAGAGTTAGTAAGTAAAAAAGCCATTAAGCCCAAGTGGTAGGAATAAATGGACCATGGGCCCATAAAATGGGCTATGATGAAGCAAATGGGCCTAAAAGAGCCTGGAGAGAGAAAAGTAGCAAACCCATGGGCAGTACGTAGAAAAGTGAGAATGGGCCACAGCAGACCCGAAGTAATGCAAGCAAAGAAAGTAAGGGGCTAATGGAAAGTTCATGAGCCCCAAAGATGAAGGATAAGGTAATTGGGTCAGGGAAGCCCAAAGAAGTTAGTAAAAGCCCGTGGGAAAGAAGAATTAGAAAAAGGGTCGAGGATGCCCAAGGAAAGCAAATGGGCCAAGGACCCCCAAGAGGAAATAAAATGGGACATAGAAGCCCGCAAGTAATGTAAGAAAAGGCCCAATGATCATACTGAGTCATTGAGAGAAGAATAAACGGTAGGTCTAACGAGGCCCAACAAGATTGGGTCAAATAACATCACAGCAGGAATGGCAGAGTGGTATGACGAGAAATGGTAGCAAGGCTATGGAAGGAGTAAAAGAGTAGGCTGAAGGAAGGAAAGCCCACAATCCGGCAAAGCCCAGCTCTAAAGGGAGCAAGCCATAGAGGACGGTAGATCAGAAAATAACTCACGCCATAAAAAGTTAAAAATGCGCGGTAGAATGTGTAGACAAGCTACCAGACCATGGCAAACGCATGAGCAGCGAGCAAGTTCTTGGACATATATCGAAGTGGAACACGCGCAAGGCCCAGACACCACTAGCTTATGCCTAGCCAATACAGGAAGTGGAGGTGGGTCATGGGTCAGAGGTAAGAGAGGGCATGGTCAGGCGGTGGGGAGAGGGGAAAAACCTATTTTGTGGTTCTTGCTCAGGTTCTTTCGGGGGAAATGTCCTGCTGGGATGACATACCGCCCAAAAGAAGCAAGGATGAGTTGGAACCACTAGGTGCATGCCATGAGGGATAGAGAGAGAGAGCACCTACACCGTAGCAGATAAGAGGGCCTCGGCAAACAAACAAACAAAATAGTCTCATTTGTCTGGTAATGGGGAATGGCATAGCCATAACATTTAAGTGGTGGTGGCTGAGTGACTGACCAACTAGCAGTGGTTGGCAAGAACACCCAGGCCAGACAAAGGTGGTTAAAGGCTAAAATAGTAAATACCAATCATGACAGGCATTATATAAAGAACCCTTGCCGTGCACAGCGGTGAGGGTAACAGTAACCCTTAGGAGAAAAACATAACATGGAAAGCAAGCACTAAGAAAAGAAGAGAGAAAAACAAAGAAAGTCAGAAATAACGAGAGCAAATAAAGAGCATAGAATGGCAGGCATGCACCAATAGGTTGATCTTCTTTCTCCCTCTAAAGCTTTGCTCTCTATCAAAGGCAAAAGATTCTTTTGGGCATAGACCATTCAGGCCCGTTCCCTCAAAGCAATTAATTTCTTTTCCTGGGGAGATTATTCGCATTGAGGAAGTGATTCCCTTATTGGTTTCAGTTTTGTAGCATTATTTGACACGGCAGACTGATATTTCCCTCTTTAATTCAACAAACTCATTACTATTTCTTCCCCATTTATTTCTGCTATTTTATGCATGGAGTGTTTCTTGTCACTCCCCTTTATTTACTTTGTCTAAGTAGCGAACGTATTTCTTGTGTTATCTTTATTAAATCTGTCTGTCATAACTTCCCTATAACAACTCCGCTTGCCATGGGCATGTGACCACAGTTTAGCAAACGGGGCATAGTTTGTGCACAAACTAGCCCAAGGTGGGTTACAATTGGACCGGTCCCAACTCCCTTATCCAGAACATTTGGGCCCAGTACGACAGGAGACAGCCCAACCCAACATTCCAAAAAGGTCCACTACAACCAATTGAGCTAACTAAAACTCACCTCACATACCTTAATTATTAACTACTTCAGATGCCTTATTAATTGTTATCATTTTTTTTTTCACATGCGTTTTAGGTTCTTTGAGTAGATTTATATATGCTAGTTTATAACTTGTGTATGTGCTTGATGCAATTAAAAACAATCACAATTATAAATATATATGGGTTCCAATTATACCTGGTGTAAGTGTTACACATTTTTTAAGTCATAGATGAGTTTCTTTCTCTCTCTCTCTCTCTTATTCTTTTATCTTAGTGTTTTTATTTTTTTTATTTTTATTTTTTATTTCTTTTATACACATGAGTTTACTTTTTTTTTTTATTGGGTTTTTGATGGTTTAATTATATTAGACTTTTCGTTTTTTGCACAACATTAACTCACCTAGAATGAAAATTAAAAAAAAAAAAACTTAGATAGGACACCTGACGCAAAATTAGACAACAATTGGAATCAAATTTAGAATCTAATTGGTTTTTCTCTTAGCTTAAGCTTCAATTATATACTAGCATGTAGCCCCGTGCCTATACATGGTACAATTAAAAATAATCACAATTATACAGTTCAAATTATACATTTTTTTTGAAGACGTTCAAATTATACATGGTATTAATTAGCTTACATTTTTTTAAGCCATACATTTCTAAAATATGTAATGGTACGGTTTCTCATATATATATATATATATATATATATATATATATGATTTAGAATTTAATTAATTTTAAACTCTTCAGTTTTTGCACCCAATAATTCACTGGCCGTAAAAATTAAAAAATTAGATGGACACATGGTGAAAAATTGGACTCTAATTGAAATCCAAATTTGAATATAATTTGAAAGCTCGAATTTGTGTGAAAACACAAGAGCTGTTTAGACCCCCAAATTAAAATTACAGCTTGGTTGATTTTACTCTAACTTAAACTAAGAGCGGAATAGAGTAAATGAGAGCGTACAAATAAGATAACTACTTTAAGCCATATTCAACAAATCACAGCAGTAAATGAAAGCTAAAAGAATAGGGAAGAAGAATGCAAACACAAGATAACACACCGATGTGATATCGAAGAGGAAACTGAAGATCTCGATGAAAAACCTCTCCGCCGCCCTCTAAGTGGTAATCGATCCACTAGAGAATAAAGTTGGAGTACATGAATAACAAAAGACCCTCCAAGCCTAATCTACCCCATGTACTTGAGCCCTCCAAGCTCCTGCTACCAACTGACTTAATGAAGCCTTGTCTTCTTTAGCTCTCTGGATCTTGCAATACGCCATATTGCATCCGCCAAATCTCACTGGCTTCTTTTGGCAAATCCCTAAAACTTCCCAAGCTCCAAAACACTCTCTATACTCTGAAAAGGTGTGGGTTGTGTTTGGGTACAAATCTCCTCTCAAGGTATGACAATGGGAGAGGGAAGAAGAAGAGGCTAGAATGATTTCTCACTAAGCTCTTTCTCAAAAAGATGGGTATATGTGTTGTAGAAAACCTATCTAGGGTTTTTCTCTTTGAATGACCTTCTTATAGTTTTGTGGGTAATGAGGGTATGTATAGTATGAGTGAAGGGTAAGAGAGTCACACTTAAAAATCCTCTAGGCAGAATGTTTTGCGAGTACCTCATGGGAAGGCCTTACCCGCGAGATACTCGCGAAACTGAAAACCTGGCACGACTCTTCAGCTTCCAGTCATGTGCTTCTCACGTGGCTCTTTCGCGGGTTAGCTTCTCGCGAGCTTCTCGCGAAATCCATTGATTCTTCATTTTATGCTCGATTCTTCACTAAATTAATACTAAACCCAATACAATAAAATCCCACAAAATACAAGGAACAAAATTAAAGCAAATACAACACTTTTTGTTATGGAATAAAGCCAACATAAAATATAGTTGTAAATCACAACTTTACATAATTAAATTTGGACTCTTTGATTTTTATACTCTATAATTCACTTGGCACAAAATTAAATAGGACACGTGGCGCAAAATTGAGAATCCAATTAAAATTTATTTGAATTTTCTTTGAGTTTTGGTTATGTATGTGTATATATATATATATATATATATATATATATATATATATATAAATATAGACTAGCTAGACTTATATTCCACATGGTGCTTTTAATGCGTATTTGCTTAAGTGAATTTGGGAAAGATAGGTTAAAGTCAATCAAGACTCAAGCTTTATTCTTACAAATGTCTTCCAAAGTTCAAGTTTTACACTAGGCTGTTGTGATTTTATTTTCACATGTGTGTCGCATGAGTGATGTAAGTCACTTTAATTTGGTATATGTGTGAAGTTCATAGAGTAAATTGGCTAAAATAAAATTTTATAAGGCATAATGACCACTACCCCAAAGTTGGGGAGGGGGTTGGCATTTTCCAAATTCTTTGTATAATAATTTATTCTCCTTCATAAAAAGTTGTGTCTAAGAATAATAGTAAGATGGTAATTACGTAATAATAAACTTCTAAATATGATATTTTTCTTTAGGCATTTTTTTTTTTTGAAAGATTCTTTACGCTAAAGTCATAATTTTCAAGTATATAAATATTTATAATATAGATTGAAAGTATTATAACTTGAACATTTTAGGAGGAGTTTCCTCGATATGAATGAGGAGTTTCCTCAATATGAATGAGCAACTTCTACCATGCAAAGCCATGGACCATATTGGCTTGGGACAATGGACTGCAAAGCACTAAGGCACTAGATCGGAAATAAGCACCAACTCCTTATTTGATCTGATCGATGCAGATTTGGACGTTTTTCTGATTATCCTTTGAGAGAAATCCGACTTTGAACCTGTTTTTTTTTTGGCCATTTTAAAGTTAGATATTGTAAGGGGTCATTTATGGATTTTAAATACTAATTAATTATCTTAAATTAAAGATAATTAACTAGATATTTAAATTCACTCCACTACCTGGTGAGATTATTAGTTACTTTAAAATTATCTGGTGTATGCATCTTCATTTTTTTTTTTTTTTTTGCTAACAGTATGCATCTTCATGATTATTATTAGTTTTATCCAATTAGATTATGATACATAATTAATCAAAATTAATTTTTAAAGAAGCAATTATAATCAATAAATCACAATCACACGTGATCAACCCTAATAATGAGAATGCAAATTAACCACCCAAATTTTGCTTTGGATATAACTTTTAATTTGTTGATTAGATTTAAGCACACGATATAACATTTTGATGGTCAGTGCTTCTAGATTTGTTTACAATTAAGTATTTGGAGATGTAATGGTCAAAATAATGATTTTACCCTCTTTGCAATAATGATATTAAATAAAGATTGCAAAATGGAGTGTTTACAGTTTAACATCATGTACTTTTTGGTAGCTTATTTGCTAACAGTGTAATAAAAAAAATATTAAAAAAAGTCAAAAACCTAGAGGATAAAAGCTTCTGGTCTACCAGATAGGGCTCTTCAATTTTTAATTGGACAATAATTGCTCTCATTTTCTCAACTAGAAGGCAGACAAACATGAAGAAAAAAAAATTAAATTTCAAAGGTGTTCTACGCTACGGTGTCTGCCCACTTCGAAGGGACGGATTTCTTGGCCGCTTGCACTCATTTACACAAACGGGGCCAGGTTTTATTAACTTCATTTCTCCAATAGTTTTCATCTGAACAATAATACGTAGCAGGCTACTCTTCTTCTCTGCAAACAGAACAAGAAATTAATTAATTGCATAAATCTAAAAACCTGTACAACAATAAGGCCATCAAATAATGAACTCACTAGCTTCAGGGGCGACGTTGTTCGGCTCAGCAAACACCCTCGCAGTGGCAGATGAGAGAAACAAAAAGAGAAGCATCGAGATCATGATAATCCTCATGGAAATCTTGGCATCCATTTTGAATGGAAGAGACACCAATTCATACTTCAAACATTACTTATGTGATATATATACACACATATACACTTCCAAAAGGCAGCGTCCAATCCTCCTCTTTTTTTTTACGTCAATTAAAAAGTAGTCAATACGCGGTGTCTGCTACTACCTTTTCCACTTTTCTTAACCCCAGCCCACCAGTGCAATTTCCTGGTCTCTTCATAATTTTTCTTCTAAAGGGCAAGGGCATCTTTTTAGAGTATTAACTAGTGCGAAATATAAAATATTAGGGATCCGTTTGGATACAACTTATTTTTGCTGAAACTGAAAACGCTGTAGCAAAATAATTTTTAAATAGGTGAATAGTGCCATGGGACTCGTGAACAGTACCTTTTGTCCCCTGTACAGTGCTCACATGTGATGTTACTGTTCATGCGCTGCAAAAAAAAAAGAACGGATGGCAGAAAACGCAAACGTGGGTTTGGAAACGCGGATCCAAACCCACACTAGGATCAAGTTATACTAACATAACATATATATATATATATATATATATATATATATATATTAATAGGTAAAAATTAGAGAAAATCTAATTAGATTCTACAATAATTGAAGTCCAATTTTGCGTTGTGTCCTAAATTATTTATTTTTAGAGAGAGTTTTATTTCTTAATTTTAGAGTCAAATGTGAGACCACATTATAAATATCCATTCAAGTGAGTTATTACGTACAAAAACTAAAAAGTCTAAAATTAATGAACATAAAATTTTTTTATTAAAAAAATAGACATTTTATATTTTCTACCTAATAATATTCTTAGAAGACTTTTTAAAGAGTTAAAAAAAATAAGAATGACTATTAATAATATTTAAATTATATATGTAAGAATTATACTATGCATCTTAATGTATATATTTTAAGTATATCCATACATATGCATGAGATTACAAGCTAGTGTGTGTGTGTGTATATATATATATATATATATATATATATATATATATATATAGGTAAAGCTCAAAGAAAGTTTAATTTGAATTTGAAATTAGAATCCAATTTTGCACCATGTGTCTAAATTTATGTGGGTACCACTCTATAATTATCTACTTAAGTTTGTGCCATGTGTCCACTTAAATTTTTAAATATTTGTGCCAAGTGAGTTAATGAATGCAAAATATTAAGATCTAATATTAATGTAAAAAATTAATAAAAAAACCAATCACATATACTCAATAAAAATTACCACACAACAAAGATCACCACACATTCTATCTTATTAAAAATTAGAAGAAAAAAAAATGATCATCAGTAGTATTAATTTCAGTAAGAATTTTAATATGTGAATAATTACATTTACTTAAAAAAAAGAATAATTTGACTAATTACTTATATTTTTATTGTTAGGGACATATTTGATGTAATTGGCTAATCCTTTAACAAAACACACTTTACTTATAATTGAGTAGATCTAGGATGAGTTTAGTACTTCAAGAAACAAGTGTTTAAGTCTAGTATTGAAGTCATGCAAATCTGACCAAAAAACAAGTGAAGAAGTGTTGTTCATTAAATCTCGACAGATGTCTCAACAGAATCCTTTCTATCGAGGTTTAATGTTGAAGCTCGACAAAAGCTCGACAGAAGCTGTATCTGTCGAGAATTACGAAATTAGAAATTCCAGATCTGATTACACACATATCCTTGAGTATTTGTGTAGGGTTTCTTTTTTCATAACCCTAGACATATATAAGGATTATTTTAAGGGCCGTCTCAAGGTTGTTGCACTTGTTGTTACACGCATATTGTGACTGGAGATTGAAATTGCTCTAGTTCATCTTTCTCTCTGTAGAAGTTACTGCGTTTTTACGGCAAGGGTTTTGTGACCAAGGAGCTTCTTGATCTTCATTGTTGGATGAACTGAAGAACTTTGCAGCCAACATCTTCCTTAAGTTGGTGTGTTAGTCATGTACTAGGATCCGTGTATCATTGGTTAGTCACGTACTAGGATTCGTGCATTGAACGGAGAGATTGCCACTACAATACAAGTCTAATTGGGGTAAGAATTCAACTGTAGGTTGGTATTAGGTACTGAGATTCCTTTTACTTGTAACCGCTTGTTTTAATAATAGTGGATTCTCGAGAGTGGTGACCTTAAATTCACCCGATGGAGTTTTGCCTCGGTGGTTTTCCCAATTTGTAAATAAATCACCTGTGTCAAATTTATTTTCCACTACATTTAACTTAGTTGGTGATTTGTTTGTGCTACCACGTTATTGTATGTTAAATTGACTTAATTAATTCACTTGGGTAATTAATTAATTAATTTGCCAAAGTGGTCAATACATTCTTGGCCTATTAAGTGGTATTAGAGTGGGCACACTTTGAATAAGTTTTAATCTTTGCTGTGTGATCCATTGACCCCTGTTTGTCATTAATAGAGGATAGTCTCTTATTATACCTCTTTTATTTGATGACACTAACTATGCATACTGGAAAGCACACATGAGAGCTTTCTTGCAGTCTTTAAATAAGAAGGTGTGGCAAGCTATGGAGATTGGCTGGACTAAGCTAAAGGAAGCGCCGACTGATTAGGATGATGCTAAGATCAAAGCGGCAAACTTCAACAGTAAAGCATTGGATGCCCTATTCAGTGCGGTGACCAATGAGGAGTCCAAGAAGATATCCTCAACTGAAACTGCTAAGGAAGCATGGACCATTCTCTAGATAACCTATGAAGGAACCAAGGCTGTCAATGATTCAAAGCTCCAAAGGCTCACTACTGGCTTTGAGGAGATAAAGATGAAGGACGATAAGTCATTTGATGAGTTGTATGCCAAACTCAAACACATAGTCAACTCAGCCTTTAATCTTGGGGAAACCATTTCCAAACCTAAGGTTGTAAGAAAGGTGCTAAGGTCTCTGCCTGGGAGATTTCATGTCAAGATCACTGCCATTGAAGAATCAAAGGATATTGACTCTATTCCTTTGACGGAGCTGGTTGGCAACTTGCAAACCTATGAATTAGGTTTGACTAGAAGGCCAAAAGTAATGAAACCGATGAGTCTTCAGATGATGAAGATTCCAAGATGAAGTCCTACATCACTAGGCAGTTTAAGAAGTTTATGAAGAATGCCAATGCAAAAGGATTTGATAAGGACCGTAAGCAATCCAGTTCGTCTCAATTCAAAAGCCTAGACAGAGGAAAGAAGGATGCTAAGGATGGCAGTCAATACACTATTCCCTCCGGACCAAAGTGCTTCGGATGTTAGGGTTTTGGACACATGAAACAAGAATGTCCAACTTATCTCAAGTCAGTTGGGAAAAGCAAGGCCCTTACTGCTACCTTGAGTGACACCGAGCCTGAGATTGAGTCAGATGATAGTGATGACGAGGAAATTTTGAATGCTTTCACTGCTACAGTTGATGCTACTAAAAGGGTTACAGAAACAGTAGATGATGAAAAGAACTTGGTGGAATCTAAGTTTGAGAAAATGGATGATCAAGATGACATCCATACAGCTTATGCAAAATTGTACAAGATTTATGAGAAGCATGAGAAACTGTATAGGCTGGCCACCAAGAAGCTGAGTGATGTTGAGCTAGATCGATAGGAGCTCTCTACCAAGGTTGATGAAGCCAATCAAACCATTGGAGTACTGCAGTTTGAAAACAACTTTCTTATTAAAAGGATAAAGAAGCTTGAAGCAGAATTGTTCCAGGTTAGAGCTCAATTGGAGAGGACTTCAAGTGTAAAGCTCGATGAGATGCTAAGCTTTCAGAAAGCTGCTTCTGACAAAATCAGTTTGGGGTATGATTTCTCTTCTCCTAATATTGTCTCATCTAGTACAACTATGTTTGTCTCATCTGTTGATAATGTTAATTCTAAGAATGATGAAGCTAAAACTGAAATAGTTAGTGAGAACTTAGAATTGTAGGTTGGTATAAGGTACTGAGATTCCTTTACTTATAACCACTTGTTGTGATAATAGTGGATTTTCGGGAGTGGTGACCTTAAAATCACCCGGTGGGATTTTTGCCGTGTAGGTTTTTTCCATTCGAAAACAAAACACCGAGTCAATTTATTTTCCGCTGCATACTTAGTTTAATTGATGATTTGTTTGTGCTACCACGCGTTTGCATGTTAATTTGATTAATTAATAAACTTGGCTAATTAATCAATTAATTCATCACAAGGGGTCAATACGTTTTTGGCCTATCATTTTTTAATTGCCTGGTGATGTAGGACTTCATCTTAGAATCTTCATCATCAGAAGACTCATCATTATCACTACTCTTGGCCTTTAATGCCATGCTCTTGCTCTTGCTCGATTTCCCGATCCTTGTCAAACCCAACTCATAGGTCTGCAGATTTCCAACCAGCTCAGTCAAAGGAATTTTGTCGATTTCCTTTGATTCCTTAATGACAGTGATTTTGGCATGGAATCTCTCGGGTAGAGATCTAAGCTCCTTTCTCACAATCTTGGGTTCAGCAATAGTTTCCCCAAGATTAAATGCTGAGTTCACTATGTCCTTGAGCTTGGCATAGAACTCATCGAATGACTCATCCTCCTCCATCTTGATCTCTTTAAAGCTGGTAGTAAGCCTTTGAAGTTTTGAATCTTTGACAACCTTAGTTCTCTCATAAGTTGTCTAGAGGATGGTCCATGCTTCCTTTGCAATTTTAGTGGAGGATATCTTCTTGAACTCCTCATTCGTGACTACACTAAATAGAGCATTCAATGCCCTACTGTTGAAGTTTGCCTCCTTGATCTTAGCATCATCCCAGTCGACCAGCGCTTCCGTAGGCTTGGTCCAGCCTATCTCCATAGCTTGCCACACTTTCTCATCTAAAGACTGCAAGAAAGCTCTCATGCGTACTTTCTAGTATGCATAGTTAGTGCCATCAAATAAAGGAGGTATAATGAGAGACTATCCTCTTTCCATGAAAAAAAGGGGTCAATGGATCACACAGCAAAGATTAACCCTAATCATAGTATGCCTGCTCTGATACCACTTGATAGGCTAAAAACATATCGACCCCTTGTGATAAATTAATTGATTAATTAGCCAAGTTTATTAATTAATCAAATTAACATGCAATATACGTGGTAGCACAAACAAATCACCAATTAAACTAAGTATGCAGTGGAAATTAAACTGACACGGTGATTTGTTTATGAATGGGGAAAATCTACACGGCAAAAACCCCATCGGGTGATTTTAAGGTCACCACTCCCGAGAATCCATTATTATCAAAACAAGCGGTTACAAGTAAAGGAATCCCATTATCCCAATACCCAATTGGACTTGTTTTGTAGTGACAATCTCTCCTTTTCAATGCATGGCTCCCAATACGTGACTAACCAATTGCACGGATTCCAGTACACGACTTGATCACCAACTTGAGAAGGATGTTGGCTGCAAAGTTCTTCAGTTCATCACACGATTAAGATCATGAATTTGCTTGGTCACAAAACCCTATGGTATACAAACACAGCAACTTCTTCAAGAACTAGGACAAACTAGGTTTTCGGTCACACTCTTCTTCACACTTGTGAAATTGTGCTCTTGTGCAACTTGTCTAACCTTTTACGGCCCTTAAAATAATCTTTATATATGTTTAGGGTTGTGAGAAAAGAAAGCCCAAACATACATTCATGGATTGGATGAAAATTAGAACTGAAAATCAGAACTTCATAAATCTCGACAGATACCCTATCTGTCGAGTAGCTGTTGAGCCTCGGGCTGAAACAGCTCTCTTTAAATCTCGATAGATGCTAGTTGTCGAGCTTTAATGAACAACACTTTTTGGCTTGGTTCTTGGACAGACTTGCATGGCTTTAACACTTGAACTTGAAACCTTGTTTCTTGAAGTATTAAACACATCCTAGATCTACCCAATTACAAGTAAAGTGCGTTTTGTCAAATGATTAGCCAATTACATAAAATAGTGACATATGTTCCTATCATTGAATCACATATGTCCTAACATTCTTAGTTTCACCGATTCCCCATTCTTTAAGTTTGCATGAAAGGTGGAACCACACTTCAATGGGACATAATTACCTTACCAAAATTATGATCTTAAATATAGGCATTAAGAAAGAAAAGGTAATCAATACCTTGATTGTTATAATCTACACACTTCAAAGAAGATCAGTGACTAAGAAGTCAAACCAGCCACTTTGAGGCCATTAAAGCCAAATATAATTATATATTATGGCCTAATTGATATCCTGATTATGGGCATAAAAAGGGTTTTAAACCTTCACTACATTTCCTATTATAACACGAGGAGATCATTTGTGTCTCTTTATAGCATTAAATAATTGGTATACTAATAGCATCCTGGTTGATATTCATGCATTATGCCATTAATTATGGCTTTTTATTTCGCTAATTTCTCCTAATGCACCTTGCTACGATAAAAAAAAGGAAGTGAAATATTATTGCCCTACCAAAGATTATAAATCTTAATTTTCGGCATTAGAGAAAGTTGAAGCCAAAATTTTTGTCTTTCCGAAATTATATCATAATTTTAGAGTTAAGACACTAAAGAGCCTAAAGTCAAATTTTATTGTCTTACCAAATTTAGAAACAATAAATTTGGATATAGGGGAAAGTCCAATAAGCCTGGCCAAGCCTAATCAGAATTAGGTAGCTGGAAGCTTTGAATAATGAAAATTCTAATTTTTGCTACACATGCTTTTTGTGAAAACTATCATGTTAAGCTTAAAAAATCCAAAATAAAGAAAGCTTTGGAGATAAAATACAAGGATGGCCTATTCAGCCTTGCAAAGACAATAATTTTCAAAGTGAATGCAAGGTGGCCCTAACTTAGGCTGTCAACCTTAGACGGTCTTTGAGACTTGGAGCATGAAAATTGTTCCACAAATCCACCACATGGTTTCATGAAAAATTTTGTAGTCTCTATATATTTGAGCATCATACTTTCACAAAGTGAGCCATTGTTTTAATGCTCAATATGAATTAAATTACTTTTTCTTTATGTTATGCACATACATATTTGTGTTATGTAAACACGCTAAGATATACCATGCTAAAGACTATGTTATGGATGCATCAACCGCCCATAAGCTACAACAAATTTTACACATTTGTGGTTATTAATATTTGTGAATTTCTTACTTGACAATCCTGCTCCAAATCTAACACTTTGCATAGTAAAAGTACTAGACTATTCACTAGTGTAACTAGACTAGTTTGAATGTACCTATATTCTTAAGTCTATAAGCTTTAGAATAAGAACTTGTCAAGAAGAACCAGCCAAGAAAGAGATGAAAAACTCTTAAGTGGAAAAGGGGAATACAACCAAAGGTTGCGAAAATTCCTTTGACATTACAAATGGTGAGTCAAGCCTCAGTAGCTTTGAAGCCAACAAAGAAGATCTTGTTGAAAAGAAATCAGCTTAGAAGGGTATCAAAAGTACCACACACATATTCTAGTCGTCAAGGAAAAGCCCTCATTCTAGAAAAAAGCCATTATTCTAGAAAAAGCCCTCAGGGAAAACATGTTCAATCCATGAAAGGTCATTCCTCTAGTCATCAACAAACAGGAATTGCACCTTTCATAGTTTAAATGGGAGGCAACAATATGGCCTAGTTCTTGCACCTACAAAAAATAAAATAATCATAAAAAAAAAAAAAAAAAAAAAAAACGACGATCTAGGCCTCAAAAATGTTAAGCCTAGCAAAAGAGATCTTAAAAGAGAGAGAGCCCATCAAGAAGACTACAACAATGAAAAAATCAAGATATGTACAAAATAGTATCGATATTTAAGGTCTTCTATCGAGGTAACTCATTTCTTTCTTTCTTTATTGGAACTAAATACATATCAAGCTTGCATGATTATTACGAATGTGTATATATAGAACATGTTGAAAATATTTTTACAATTATCACAGCTAATATGGCTATATTATTGGTAGCATATGTTTCATTATCATGAATATGAGAAGATTGATTGAGTCTCCTAGACTTGAAATGCTAAATGATTGTGTTCACAATATAGTCATGAGTTTAAAATTTTCTCAATTCACATAAAAAAAAAAAAAAAAAAAAAAAAAGAAAAAAAAAGAAAAAGAAAAAAGCTTAGTTTTTGGGTTCATAGAAGCGGTCTTGCAGCGACTCTGCCTTCTCCAAAGAACAGGCACAATAGATTTGGAAGCCAATTTGAATCATCTTGACGAAATTTGGCCAAAATTTTGTCATGCTACTGTGGGTCGGCGATCCTGGATATGGTTCATTTTGTCGAGGACTTGAACTAGTGCTTATTGATTTAGCCAAGAAGAACCTTGGTTTAGAAGAGGAATCAAGAGAAAAGGTAAATTAACTCAAAGAAAAAGTCAAGCACACAAACAAAAAGCCAAGGATGCAATCCACAAGGCTTATCCCACTGATCTGCCCATTAACTATTTCCACTCAGGCATGTCTAATCGCTTGACTCTTCTTGTAGTGGCTTTCTACTTCATAAAATGACATTTTGTCCTATATCTTGAAGTCCTTAGGACATAAAAGAAAAAGGAAAATGATCACAATTAAGTTATAATCATCAACTTGTTCTCAACCAAAAGGGAGAGCCAGATTCTCTATGCACACTTTAGTGATGCATAAGGTAGCACATTTATTTATTCGTGTGCACCTAGTTAGAAATGCGAATGATTATCTTATTAAAATCGAGTATGAACCAACCTTGCATAAATAAATAAAAAAGGTATATAGTTTTTTGGGGTTTGCAAAATTCATGAAATTTTCAGAAAACTCATCAAATGCATAAAGCATAGCAATTGTGATGATTGCTATACTTGAATATTTAAGATTATCAATATTCTTGGAATAATGATGATTAGAATTAATTGTCAAAATGTCCAGTTTTGAATGAATTAAATGGGAAGCAACAAGAGGAAACGTATTATAGTACGTTAATTATTCTCTTGATAATGTTTATGCACTATGATTAGCAACTATGTAACTCTTACCCCCTAGCATTTTACAGCTAACTATTCACATGAAATATTATAGTCAGCTTATTTTTGTAAATGTCATAAGGTTTCATGCAAAAATGTATGAACTACGAGACAAATTACAAAAGAGGTAAAGTTATAGGATTACAAGAGAATATTTGGTCCAATCAGAATATTAGCACAATAAGAGAAATGGCCAACTAGGCCATTGGTAGTTCATTATTCATGTATGGATTGTTCTGAAATTCTTGTTTAAACAAATTTTGGCAAGCGCATATTCTACTTACTATAGACAATAGCATGACCTCAAGAAGGTCCAAAGTGGCATTATCCCAAGGAAGCCTAAAGCTACAAAATTTCTGAAGAAGCTACAAGACCGATCCACGTGATCATCAGTCTACTCAAGAAGTAACCTTCCCAAAAAATTCAATGATAAAACTCTTCATGCAAGAGTAAAATCATTTAACGATAAATTCTTCATGCAAGAGTAAAATCGTCCAATGGTAAATTCTTTGTGCAAGAATTAAATCGTCCAAAGTAACAACGATAAAATTCTTCATATAAGAGTAAAATCGTTCAACGATAAATTCTTCATGCAAGACTAAAATCGTCCAACGTTAAATTCTTTGTACAAGAATTAAATTCGTCCAAAATAACAATGATAAAATCGTTCAAAGAATATATTCTTCATGCAAGAGTAAAATCGTTCAATGGTAAATTCTTTGTGCAAGAATTAAATCGTCCAAAATAATAATGATAAAATTCTTCAAATAAGAATCAAATCATTTAACGATAAACTCTTCATGCAAGAGTAAAATCGTTTAGCGATAAATTCTTCATGAAAGAGTAAAATCGTTCAACGGTAGATTCTTTGTGCAAAAATTAAATCATCCAAAATAATAATGATAAAATTCTTCATATAAGAATCAAATTATTTAACAATAAACTCTTCATGCAAGAGTAAAATCGTTCAATGATAAATTCTTCATGCAAGAGTAAAAGTGTTCAACGATATATTCTTCATGAAAGAGTAAAATTGTTCAATGGTAAATTCTTTGTGCAAGAATTAAATCATTCAAAATAATAATGATAAAATTCTTCATATAAGAATCAAATCATTTAACAATAAACTCTTCATGCAAGAGTAAAATCGTTCAATGATAAATTCTTCATGCAAGAGTAAAAGTGTTCAACGGTTAATTCTTTGTGCAAGAATTAAATCGTCCAAAACAATAAGGATAAAATTATTTATACAAGAATAATTTTGATGGAAAGGGATCGTCCAAGGAAATAATCAATCCAAATGATTGTCATCTTCAGTAGAGGGCATCTAGAATGGTCATCCAAATAAATCGCCTTGCTTTTTAGCAGTGACAAAAAAATGGTTGCCCAAAGAAATCACTTTGCTCTTCAGCAGTGATAAAAAATGGTCATCCAAAGAAATCACCTTGCTCTTCAGCAATGATCAAAAATAGTCGTCCAAAGAAATTAGCTTACTCATAAGATCAAGCAATGATCCTTCGAACATCCAAAAGGACCTTCAAAAGGCAGACACTAAGAAGACATCATAAACTACCATCCCCAAAGAAGAAATTGATTGAAAGACAAAGAAGTCTAAATCTAAACAAGTCAAGGAAATTCCCTAAGCCTGACCAACACAAAATCGGACTTAGGAATGAGGGGCAACTGATGAGTCCAGTAAAACCATTAAGGTCGTCCATTAATCTGGATGACTTTGCATCATTAGCAGACCAAAAGATGTAACCACTCAAGCACATTCAACGCATTAATGGCGATCGTTACTCATTGGTTTTAAACACCCATCAATATGATAACCATTACACATGGGTAATAATCACCTCCAATGATGTATAACAGCTATCCAAATCACCTATAAAAGCGACAATTCGTCTCACTTGTGAAAGGACGTGAAAAAGACTACAAAATGCTATCTATATACAAAATATATGGGTGGATACTGACTTAAGCATCGGAGGCTCCCTCACTGGAGCTCACCTCGGTGGTCACTTCGACCAGCTTTATTTCTCTTGCTGATCTTAGAAGCCCGTCAAAAGTTCTGGATTGGACGAGTGACTTAACTGATGATTTTTGGTTTCATTAGCATACATATCCATACCGTTATATATCAAAGCTCCTGACATAATGGATCTAAGATTTGGTAAGTCTCTGAAGTCAATTTCCATTGTTAATGGCGAATAGAAATAGGGATTTGACATAATGGATGACTTACTTTTTGACTGTTTTGATGTGGAAAGACTTTGTCATTTTCTTAGTCAAGAAAATAGAAGGAAGATCCAACGTGGAAAGTCTCCTAAGTCTTTCATTATATCTCAATAGCTGGGAAGAAATTCCAAGAAAAATATACAATACAATTGCCAATGGAGCATAAAGACGAGGAAGCTTGTGCATATTATGCATAATTACTTACAGCACTTGAATTTCATGGAAATTACTTAATATCCTTCACAAAAGATAAACCTTATCGAATTATACAAACTGACTTACTAGGATTTTGCTAGACTAATAATATTTGACACTGATGCAAAGTTTCTCTGACCAAAAATGTTTCCTTGCAATATTTGACACTGATGCAAAGTTTCTCTGACCAAAAATGTTTCCTTGCATTGGGTCGAATCTCATATTACTATCAGAGAGGCAGTAGCCAATATTTTCTAGACATAGGATTTAATATATCCCCAATGAAAATTACTGTTGACTCCTAGGAGCTCTTTGGGTCAACCTTAGGTGTAGGCATCCTACATTTCATAGAAAATTACTTGTTCAGCATGGACTCAAACTTTATAGAACAACTACAAAGGGCTAGTTTGACGGCTGAGGAGGATGAGGTGATCATGGTTCGGTCGGAGCACCTTGAGAAAACCTTAGAAGACTGCTCCCTCAGTTTACTAGGAAGGTTCCATATGACCAAACTCATCAACTTCAGAGCAGCTAAAAACCTCTTACGCTCTGTTTGGAAGATGGGAAACGATCTAAAAATTACAATTGTTGGTGATAGGCTATTTCAGTTTAAATTCTCGATGGAAAGTCAATTGAAGTGGGTTATTAACAATGGTCCTTAGAGTTTCGATAATCACATCCTACTACTACGACGGTGGGAGAAAGTAAAGACGGCCTTTTCGGTTAAGTTCCTAACCATTCCAATATGGGTGAAAGTTTGGGGTCTACCCTTTGATTTGATCAACAAGGAAGCAGGGAGAGATATTGGACAGGGAATTGGCAGAGTCATTGAGGTTGATTGCAGAGTCATTGCCTTGGACTAGGCAAGGTTTCTTCGGGTTAGAGTGGACATGCCTTTAGACAAACTGATATGCCGGGGAGCCCCAATACTTAGTTCGAAGGGTGATAAGGTGTGGGTAGCTTTCCAGTATGAATGCTTATGAGGCCTATATTTCCACTATGGTCGCCTTGGGCATGATGCAAAAAACTGCACAAACACAACACTGAAGGAGGGGGAGGAAAGTCCATACAGCGAATGGTTGCGAGCTGGTTTTCAGAAGCCGAAAGCAATGCCAGGCAGTGACACACCATGTCCACCACGGCAGTAGGAGATGGAGGGAGTTCAACCACAATCTAGTGATTCTCCAACGGCACAAGCTCACCAGAGCGGAAAGCCAAACAGTCACTGCATTGATGGTGAGAAACGAATCCCCAGCAGAATGTTAATGAGAGAAACAGATACTCCCATCATTTAGTGACTATAACCGAGGAAGGAAATCTAGAAATTATGGAGATTGCTGAACGCAGGAAAATTAATGGGATCGGGATTAACCAGGACCAAATCTCAGAATTTAATGTTGGAATAAATCCCGAAAATCATGTTGGGTTGTTTGTTAATGTACCTATCATGTATGTGGACAATGAGGTCAGCCAAGTGCACTCTTTTGAAACTGAAAACCTAGCTCACCTAACTCTTGATGGGCAGTCACGTGAAAGAACTAAAGGCACATATGCAAAGGTCCCAAAGTGGACCAAAATCACAAGGGAGGCCATGACAAGCAAGGAAATAGAAAATAACAGTGAGGCTGTTGGGAAAAAATGTGGACATGGGGAGAAGAAGGATAAAGGTGGTGATAGGAAATGCTCAAAGAGGGATACCAAAAACAAAACAAACTCAACGATGGAGGCTGCTACCCAGCCCCGCCAAGCATAATGATCGCACTAAGTTGGAACTACCAAGGGCTTGGGAACCTCCGGGCAGGCACTGTACTTTCTCACTTGGTGAGGGAGAAAGCTCCCAAAATTTTGTTTCTCATGGAGACAAAACAAACAGTGGACGAGATGAAGAAGATTCAAGCAGACTTACATTATGATTCCATAGAGCTAGTGGTCTTGCTATGCTATGGAAGGTAGACATAGAATTAGATGTGCAAACATACTCTCAAAACCATATTGATGCACGAATAATGATTGATCCCTCTTCACCATGGAGACTTACGGGATTTTATGGGTGACTGGAGAAGCACCGTAAACAAGAGTCTTGGGAGTATTTGAGACATCTTCACTCACAAGGCTCACTACCTTGGATATGTATAGGTGATTACAATGAAATTATATCATTGGTTGAAAAACAAGGGCGAACCTCGAGATCACTTTGGTGTACGGAAGAGTTATGGTGTGCACTACTACATTGTAGGTTAATAGACCTTGGCTTCACTAGAAATATCTTTACTTGGAGAAATGGTAAACTGGGGAGTGCCTTCCTTCAGGAGAGGCTAGACCGAACTTGTGCAAATACTGGATGGCGAGACATATTCCCACATGCCAAGGTACACCATCTTAAAGTTGCTTATTCTGATCATGACCCAATATTACTCACCACTCAAGTAGATGGAATAGTTGACAAAAGGAAAAGAAAGCTAAGGTGATTTGAGGAGAGATAGGCAGCACATCCAGAATGTGAAGGGGTCATCTGAGCAGCATGGAACGCAGTGGCTCCCACGGGTAGCCCTATGTATCACTTGTTTGACAAAATAAAAAATTGCCGAATGGCCTTGGTGGCATGGAGTAGAAATCTGGGTAACACAAAGGATAAGCTTGAGAAAAAACACAAAGAATTGGAAGCTTTGTCTTCTATGAACTTGACGAAGTATCAAAAGGGGATTCAAAGGGTGAGAGATGAGATCAATTCCTTATTATTCCAAGATGAACTATTTTGGAGGCAGAGGTCACGATCCATTTGGATACCTGCGGGGGATAAAAACATGAAATACTTCCACCAAAGAGCGAGCCAAAGACGATGAAAGAATCATATATATGGTTCTATGGATGATACTAGTAGGTGGTGCACATCTGAACCTGGCATTGATAGAGTGGCAGAATCCTATTTTCAGAATTTGTTTACCTCATCAAATCCAACAAACCTAGAAGAAGTATTGGATGCGGTGGACATAGTGGTAACTCCGGATATGAACCATATGCTACTATAGCAGTTCACTCCGAAAGAGGTGAAAATGGCATTGTTTAGTATGCATCCATCCAAATTGCCTGGGCCTGATGGTATGTCCCCTTTCTTTTTCCAAAAATACTGGCATATTGTAGGTACTGATGTTACAAATGCTATATTATCTATACTACAATCTGGCCACTTTTTGCATAAGGTGAGCTATACCCATATTGTACTTATTCCAAAAATAAATGAACCTAAATCTATTTCTGATTACCAGCCTATTAGTCTAGGAAATGTTGTATCAAAATTGTATCCAAAGTTTTAGCTAATTGGTTAAAACTAATTTTGCCAAATGTAATATCGGACTCACAGAGTGCTTTTGTTCCTAACTAGTTGATTACGGATAATACAACTATAGCTTTTGAGGTTTTACACAAGATGAGGAATAAAAGAACAGGAAAGAAAGGGGAAGATGGCAATTAAACTAGACATCAACAAGGCCTATGACTGAGTGGAGTGGGTTTTCCTATGGAAAATCATGTTGAAGCTAGGATTTGATGAACAGTGGGCTCACTTAGCCATGGAGGCGGTACACACAGCTACATACTCAGTGCTTATCAATGGAGAATCAAAGGGGTACATGAATCCATCACGTGGGATAAAACAAGGAGATTCCCTCTCTCCATATCTATTCCTTTTGTGTGTAGAAGGCCTCTCTTCTCTAATCAAGAAGGCTGTGGAGAGGAAGCAGTTGTGTGGCATCCTATCTTGTACCAATGGAGTGTGTATATCCCATCTATTATTTGCAGATGACAGCTTCATTTTCTGCCAAGCAATGGTGGAGGAGAGTCAACACCTACTAGATATTCTTGGAAGATACGAAGCTGCTTTCGGTCCAGCCATCAATAGATAAAAAACATCCATTTTCTTTAGCCGTAACACAAGGCAAACGGTTAAAATGGATATCTAGGCACTCTTTGGGGCTAGCATTTTGGAGAATTGTGAAACTTATCTTGGCTTGCCTATGGTTGGTGGAAAATCAAAGGTGAACACGTTTAAAGGCCTATATAAGAGAATAACAAAGAAAGCGATGGGTTGTAAGGAAAAATTTATCTCAAAGGTGGGGGGGGGGGGGGGGGGAGATTCTTATTAAATCAGTTGCTCAAGCCATCTCTACATACACTATGGGGATTTTTAAAATCCCAAAGGCCTTATGTGACACACTAAACTCTACACTAGCCAAGTATTGGTAGGCCAGACAAAGGATGAGAAGAAAATTCACTAGATCAACTGGAAGAAAATTTGCAGCCCAAAGGGAAGAGAAGGTATGGGTTTCAGGGATATCCAAGCTTTCAACTTGGCTTTGTTGGCAAAGCAAGCATGGAGACTCCTTCACAACACTCATTCATTATTTTTCTGGGTGTACAAGTCAAGGTATTTTCCAAATTGTTCTTTTATGGATGCTGAATTGGGGAATAACCCATCATATGTATGGAGGAGTTTAATGGCAGCCAGGGAGATAATTTGTGAAGGATCGAAATGGGGTGTGGGTGATGGCAGAACCATTGGTGTGACCACGCATAAGTGGCTTTCTCATAAGCCAATTTTCCTAGGAGAACAGCTGACAAAATTGTTGGTAAAGGACCTAATAAATGGAGATACGGGCAATGGGATAGAGAGAAGATTTTCAATCTATCTGCATACAGGACTACCATGGAAATTATGTCTATTCCACTACAACGAAATATCATCTGGGATGTGCTGATTTGGAAGGAGAATAAGTTGCAATTGTTCATAGTAAAATTTTCCTATCGAGTGGCCTTTAGGATGAATGCAAACACACAAACTGAACACTCCACAGCAAGCACAAAATAGCCTTTATGGAGGAAGATATGGCGACTAAATGCACCCCCCCCCCCCCAAAAGTCCACATGTTTCTTTGGCGTGCATGTTTAAATGTATTTCCAACTAGGGAAAACCTCCATAAGCGAAGAGTGCAAGTGGATCCTCATTGTGCAATTTGTTGCCGACAACCAGAATTAGTAGGCCATCTGTTGTGGGAATGTGCTCTTGCAAGGAACGTGTGGGCACTTTGCAAAGGTGGACTCCAAAAATGCGTAAGCAGTTTCGGCAACTTCTTCCTACTTTTTCAAGTGTTGGTGGAAAAGCTGCCTCTGGTGGAGTTGGAAAGGTGGGCAGTGATGACTTGGGCAATTTGGAATACAAGGAACAAATACTACTTTGAAAAAACCCAAACCCATCCAAAAGAAATTTTGAGTGGGGCTCTCGGCTTCCTGTAGGAACACTAGATGCTAATGGCAGCACAACACACCTAAAGCCATGGGATGGCTACTTGGAGCTTTGGGTGGAGTGGGACCACACGGGGTAGAGGGAGTCTTTGAAGAAATTGGAGTTTTTAAACTTGTACTAATTTTCCTTTTCTCCCCTGTTTTCGGACTGCTTGAATGGGGTATATACGTTGTATTTTGTATTGGCTTTTATCAATAACACTTATATCTTTAACACTTATATCAATAACACTTATATCACTATTACGTTTTTTCTCACAAATAGAACTTTAATTTTCTCACAAATTTTGCAGCATCACAAAATTGTCTAATCTCATCTAACTGTGCACGAGTATAGCACCACAACCCTATTATAATAATAATGATGATATGATCATAAAAATCGGGGTATTACAAGCTTGACTTGTCGAGAGTTACTTAAGTTGATTGGTTAAACTGCATAGCTTAACTGATGGAGAATCGTGTTGATTGGATTCTCAAAATTTTTCTTTAGCCATTTGATCTAGGGCTGCTTGCATCTCAAGTACACTATATAAGTAAGCCCTAGAGCACATTTTCTAAGACTACAAGAAAGCAATGTATTGTTGCAAATCTACAATTTTCCAAGCTTTCTTGAAGCATTAACCAGAGACCTATGTTTATACAAAATATCCAATGATCAAAGTGAAGTTTATGCATCTAGTTTACATCCAAGTTACTGGTAAAAATCTTTGAGAGGTGTTCTCAAAGTTGTGAGGGGACATTCATGTGCAACAAGTTTAGAATAGAAGAGTTCGTGGTCTCAGAGCATAGTGTGGTCACATCAGTAAATACTACAAGTGGTAGCATTAGATTTGGGTTTAAACCTTTTTTTACAAACTTCAATTCTATTCTAGTGGATTTATTACCATGGAAATTGAAGATTAAATCCCCCAAGTTTTTACAGTAAAACTATTTATTTCATTGGTTTTCCTGGGTCATTGTTTTGGTGTATTTATGTGACCATGTTTATGTGTTGTTATTTAATTCAGATCAAAAGCATAATTAATATAATTAATTACTTGGTTAAGAATTGGTTAACTTTGTTACAACCAAAGCCTAAAAGCCTAACCATAGGCAATCAAATGTGTACAATCACAGTGCCTTGAAATTTGTTTTACCAAGTGCACATTATTAATACTTGCAATTAAACATCTAGTGGTACCCTAGGCATTACATAATCTTAAACAAACAACTTCCTTCGGCAGCATGAATTTGACAGAATATAATGTCATATTACATATCCTTGCTTGTCCTAGTTAGACTGTGATAGCTCCAGGAAAGTGCACTTCAGCTTGATAAAACCAGAGAGACCATGTGCATAGTTGGTCTAGATTATAGATTAGCATGCAAGCATGCAATTGCCAACTTTATGATGAGTATCAATTGATTCTCAACCTCAAGAGTGGGAGGAGGAAGGCGTATGTCTAACAAATCATTCAACAACAAATTCTCCCCCACGGATGAAGTAGATAGAATGGAGATGATTTCACCAGGATGCCTACCTTTGATCACTTCATTAGCCAAAACTCCAAAGCTAAACACGTCGCATTTCTCAGTTATCTTCATCGTATAAGCAAGCTCTAAAAAAAGAAGAATATTATGCCAATGTATTCATATGATCTATATGCTCTATATTGATTACAAATAAGTACATTACCTGGTGCAACATATCCATATGTGCCAGCAAGTGAAGTCCAATTGGATGAGTCTTGGTTAAGAATCTTAGTAGTGCCAAAGTCTAAAACATGAGCCTTGAACTCTGAATCCAGCAAAACATTTTTACTTAATATTTCCCTATGAACAATTGGCAGAGAGCAATCATGGTACATATAAGACAACGCGTGAGCCACACCCTTGACGATATTCACCCTCTTATTCCAATCCAATTCTTTAGCTCCTTCATCATTGCTCAAAATTGAGGCCAAGTTACCCTTTTCAAGGAACTCGTAAATTAAGGCTGAGAATTGTGAATGTGAACAAAAGCCATGCAATTTTACAATATTTCGATGTTGGATTTCTAATAATGCATTGATCTTATTTAAGAACTCTTTTTGCTGTGAAGTCTCACTGTCATGCAAAGATGTGAGTTTCTTCACTACGACTATGTCTCCTGATATTAGCTTGGCTTTATAGATGGTTCCATATCCTCCCTCCCGCAAAGTTGATAGAGTAAACACTTCTTCCTTGTCCATGTCTTTTGTTCGCTTTATCTGTGGATTTCGCCTTTTTCCTTTTAAAGTGAAGTAAATTCCCAAGAATACCAATACAAGTGAAAGTGTTCCCAATAGAGGGAAAATGATTTTAAGTCCCTTCTTTGAAATATGTTCTACCTTACAGGGTTGCAATCCCATAACGTTTCCACATATTCCTTTGTTACCTTGTAGTGCTTCACTGTGAGCATCTTGAAATGCTCGGCTATTCGGAAGAGGACCCTCCACTCATTGTAGGATATGTCGACAAATGACAAGCCATGCATCTTTTCGAAAGTAGCTGGAATAAAACCTAAGAAATTATTGTGAGATAAATTGAACAGCTCCAAGCTTTGCATATTGTTGATTTGTGAAGGTATCTCTCCTTCAAGTGAGTTAAAGCTCAAATCTAGCTGGGACAAATGAGTTAATTCACACATTTGAATTGGAATGTTGAGGATGAACTCGTTGTTGCTCATATTCAAGTAATGTAGTTTCAAAAGGTTCCTTATATCTCTCGGGATTGATTTGCCAAACCTATTAGCGGATAGATCTAGATACTCGAGATTTATTAATGACCCAAGCTCCAAGGGTAAACCACCATAAAATTTATTGCCATTCAACAAGTGCTTCAACATGGAAGTCAACTTTCCAAATTCCTTTGGAACCCCCCCCACCAAGCGATTAGAAGAAAGATCAAGTAATTGGAGTTGAACTAAGTCTCCAATTTCAAGTGGTATGCCACCAGAAATATTGTTCCTAGCAATCTTTAGACTGGTTAGTTGTGTGCACTTGCCCCAGTTCTGTGAGATTTCACCATAAAATCGATTGTAACTTAGGTCCATGTATTGCAAGTTTCTGTAGACACCAAAGTCTTCAAATATATTTCCAAAGAGTTGGTTTCTTTCAAGGTGGACTCTAATTAATTTTGTGCAATTTCTCAAGGTTTTTGGTATTGGACTTGTGAGATGGTTGTTGTCTGCCCTTAGTAATTAGAGAGACCCACTTTGGCATAAGTTTTGAGGCAAAAAGCTAGTGAAGTGGTTGGCATCCAGCAATACAGTAGTCAACTTCATTAAGTTTCCGATCCCTTGTGGAATGGGACTAGAAAGTTGGTTATCACGGAGGTATAAAGATTTTAAGCCACTCAACCTACCAAAGGAAATTGGAATAGTACCATTCAACTGATTTCTACTCAGTTCAAGATCAGTTATGGATGTCAAGTTTCCTAATTCTTCAGGAATGGTACCAGAAAGTTGATTGTTGTATAGGTGTAAAACAGTCAAGTTTCTAAGAGAACCTAAAGATGTGGGGATTAAGCCAGAAAGATGATTTGTATGAAGGCTTAAGAATATGAGAGACTTCAGATTTCCAATTTCTAGGGGAATGGAGCCAGAGAGCTGATTTTAGTTCATATGTAACAACGTTAGCTTTTCAAATTTTCCAATACTGTAAGGGATGAGACCTGTTAAACTGTTGTTACTAATGTCAAGTTCAACTAAATTGGTAAGGTTTCCAATTTGTGGAGGAATAGAACCGGAAAGTTGATTATCATAGAGGTACAAATAAGCCAAGTTGCTTAAATTACCTAAAGATACAGGAATGGAACACGAAAATAAATTACTATCAAGAGAAAAGTCAGTCAGATAGCTCAAATTACCTAATGAAGCAAGAATGCATCAATGGAAATAGTTGGCATACAAAGAGAGGTCTTTAAGAGACTTTAAATGACCTATTTCTGTTGGAATTAAGTCACTCAACTGATTTTTAGCTAGGTGCAAGACCTCAAGGTTGATCAGTAGGCCAATTTGGGGTGGGATTTTCCCCGATAAGTTATTATAGGATAGATCAAGATATATGAGTTTGGATAGGTGACTAATATCAATAGGGAATGTACCAAAGAGTTCATTCATGCTGAGGTCAACAAATGAAAGGTTTGGAAGTGACGAGAATGAAAATTCATGGAGCGTACCTTTCAAGCCTGTGTTAGTCAGGTTTAATCTAATAACACTTCCTGCATTGTTGCAAGAAACGCCAAACCAACTGCATGGATTTGAGCTTACATTTTGATTGTTGGAAGCATTGGTTGCATTATTAGGAAGGAGAGTCCATGAAGGCAGGAGTGACTGGTTTTCATTTTTAAGACTGGCTTTCCAATTGAGAAGAACATCTATCTCGATTTTGTTGTCCTCAAAAATAGAATAAGCAACAAAGGAAAAATGTAACATGGCCAACACAAATAGAGAAACGGGGGAAAATACTGTTTTGAAGCTAGTGAATGCCATGGGTTTTTGGAAGCTAGTGAAGAGGATCTGATTCAGTATCTCCGTTATTTAATTTTCATCATTCATTTTCTTTAAATACAAATCAAGTTTGGTCGTTAATGGGAAAGAGAATAGGTATTTCCACATGATCATTGACTTTTGGCTATTCTCATGTGGAAAAAAAAGCCCATGAACATAAATTGCAAAGGAAAAAGGACCCATGGACATAAATTCCAAGCTCAATAAATAGATAACACATCAAGATGAAAATTGAGGAGCACTTTTTGTTTTTATTGGTGGAAAAGTTGCAATTCTATGCAATTTAAATTTTTTTTTTTTGGAGAGCAATTACATGCACTTTGAACATTGAAAAAACGTATTAAAATTAACATGCCTAAATTTACTCATTAAGTATAGTCTTGAAGGAGTGTAAAGTGGAATACAAAACGTGATATAGAAGATTTAAATTCATCCTAATTTCTGTTCTAGCTTTTTGGTTGTCACTTTGACTCTGCAACTCAAACTCATAACCCCAACCTCAAGCACTTTGTGCATTGGGACTTTCACAATTCATGTGGAAAGAATTTTCCATATTCTCAATCAAGAAAAAGTCAAAAGAAAAAAAAATCCTTGTATATAAAAAAAATAAAAATAAATGGGGAAGGAAATTGAGGAGCACTTTTTCTTTTTATTTGGTGGAAAAGTTGCAATTCTATGCATTTTGAACGTTGAAGAAAATGTATTCAGAAGAGTGCACCTAAATTTACACGTTATATATAGTCCTAATGGAGCATAAAGTAAAATACAAAAAGTGAGACAAAGAATTTTTATTGGTCCTAATTTATTTTTTCATCATTCATTTTCTTTAAAAACAAATCAAGTTTGGTCGTTAATGGGAAAGAGAATAGGTATTTCCACATGATCATTGACTTTTGGCTATTCTCATGTTGAAAAAAAGGCCCATGAACATAAATTGCAAAGGAAAAAGGACCCATGGACGTAAATTCCAAGCTCAATAAATGGATAATACATCAAGAAGAAAATTGAGGAGCACATTTTGTTTTTATTGTTGGAAAAGTTGCAATTCTATTGATGGGAACAATTACTTTTAAGTTTGAACCTTGAAAAAATGTATTCAAACTAGTAAGTGCATTAAGGGCATATTTGGTACACTATAATACATGATGTAATGAAATAGTTATTCCTTGTAATGAAAGCATAGCCAACATCCTAATAGTTCCCCCTGCCAATTTTTTCCGCCTGATCTATAGGTTCCTCTCTCTCTCTCTCATGTTTTTCGTTGATAGTCTTGTCAAGACCATATGATATGTATCCAAGCTTGTCCATCAACAAACCGAAGTAGTTTAGAATCCTTGCAGTTCTTGCTAATGCAAGGAAAATTTTCTATTATTTTTTACCACATTCTTTGGATATCAAGAATTGTAGCTTCATATTTAAGGGGGGAAAAGAAAACAAAAGAATAAAAAAGAAAAAGAATGGAATCTTATAGATCAAGGAAGGTAGAAACAAATTGATATGGCTATATATTCTTTATAGGGTTATTAATATTGAAAAAAAAAAAAACAATAATATTAGTTTTTTTTTTTTTTCAATTTATATATAAAATGATGTCAATCTAGACTCACAAAAAGTGAAAATATAATTTTATAAATAAGAGTAATTTAGGAAATTTCAAATTCCAACTAGAGATTCAGAGTTTTATTCTCATGTCATCTAGATGAATAACAATAATTATTCCATTACTATCTCTTGTATTCCTTGTAATATTGATTCTTTTTCCTATGTAATTTTCATTACAATATATTAAACATATGATAAGTAGATGTAGCATAAAGTAGAATACAAAAAGTGAGATAGAAGATTTGTATTCATCTTAATTATGCTTCTAATTTTCTTGACCATTACTTTGACTCTACAGCTTGAACCAATCCCTTCTAATCCCTCCTATATAGTACTTTGTGCATGGGACTTTGGCTACTCATGTAGGAAGGTTTTTCCATTTTTTTTTTTTTTTTTTTTTTTTTTTTTTTAAAGATCCGTATTCTTAATCAAGAAAATTTTTTCCCATGAATTCCAAGAACAATTACATCGGGGGATGGAAGTTGTGGAGCACCCTTTCATTTTTATTTGGTGGAAAAATTGCAATTCTATGCAATTTAATTTAATTTTTTTTAGAGCAATTACATGCACTTTGAACATTGAAAAAATGCATTAAAATTAGCATGCCTAAATTTACTCATTAAGTATAGTCTTGAAGGAGTGTAAAGTGGAATACAAAACGTGATATAGAAGATTTAAATTCATCCCGATTTCTGTTCTAGCTTTTTGGTTGTCACTTTGACTCTGTAGCTCAAACTCATAACCCCAACCTCAAGCACTTTGTGCATTGGGACTTTGGCAATTCATGTGGAAAGAATATTCCATATTCTCAATCAAGAAAAAGTCTAAAGAAAAAAAAAAAATCCATGTATATAAAAAAAATAAATAAATGGGGAAGGAAATTGAGGAGCACTTTTTCTTTTTATTTGGTGGAAAAGTTGCAATTCTATGCATTTTGAACATTGAAAAAAATTTATTCTGAAGAGCGCGCCTAAATTTATGTGTTACATATAAAATACAAAAAGTGAGACAAAGAATTTTTATTGGTCCTGATTTTTTTTTTTCCTAATTTTTTGGCCATTAATTTGCAGCTCGAACCAATCCCTCCTAAACCCTTAAATACTTTATTCATAGGAACTTTGGCTATTCATGTGGATAGAATTTTTCATATTCTAGATCCGTGAACATAAATTCCAAGAAAAATAAATAATACTACATTGGAAAGGAAATTGAGGAGCGATTCTATGCACTTTGAACATTGAAAAAATGTATTCAAATGAGCATGCCTAAATTTACTGGTTAAGTATCTATTTGGCATCAGTTTATAAGCTTATTTTTTAGCTTTTATGTACAGCTTTTTAAAACCTCACTTTTTTATGTCTTTTCTCACGTTTTCAAATTTGTTCAAAGTACAAGTATACTTTAGCACACTTTTAGCAAAAAAAATTCAACAAAAAGCTAGATAAGATGTTCTCAAATGATGTCATGGAAGCCTGAAGAAAGCATACACAATGCTCTCTTGATGGAATATAAACTAAGCTGTTAGTTTCTGGTTGTAAACCTCGAATCCACGAGGGGTTTCCTTGAATCCACAAGGAGATAAAAACTGGAATCCACTAGAAGAAAATTTGACAAAATGTTTGTGTTTATTGATAATAGTCTAATTTGCATTTGACAGCTACAAAACATATAAATACTGTGAAAAACATCTAAAATCCTAATTCGCACTAATTACGTGATTAGGTAACAAAATACCGAAATATACCAAAAATGGCAAAATTTAAATGTAGAATCATAAACTACTAACCTTAAGAGTCGTTCCAAAACAGACAAGACCTTATTCTGACTTTTAAACTAAAAGTTATTAAGGAAAAACAAATATTACTATAAATAGTGAAAACACTGTTTTCGAGGCCTTAACGAAGGAATTCGCCTAAATTTTGGCGACGATCATGGTGTTTTGTGAGCCTGGATCAAAATGTTGTTTCCCTTCAACATGCCAAGTTTTATGCAATTCTGACATTGTCGTCCCAATGGCCTCTACTGGCACCCCCCATGGATCTTGCGTCGTGACTTCCTGTGCCCCTACTGTTCTAGCAAGGCATGTGTTGTCTGTTCTACATAATCAAACATACACAAAAAGTGAGACAAATGATTTGTATCCTCTTGATTTATTTTTTTTCTAAGTTTTTTGTCTTTTCTTTGACTCTGTAGCTTGAACCAATCTTCGGCCCTCTAATCCTTCAAGCATTTTGTGCATGGAAAGTACCATCCCACTTATAAGGATGGGTGTTCATTAAAGCCTAACAAATTTAATCATGTGCACGCGCACTTATGAAAATGATCCCATTTCTAAACTATTAATAATGTCATTGAAAACATGCATAACTAGTTGATAATTGCAAAAGTTTAACATAATACGATTATTTTTCTTTCTTTTATATTTTGGTCTAAATATGAAATATGATAATTATTAATAGACACTTATTATGATTGTGTTTATATATGAATATCATTAGGAATTTACAATGATTATGTTTTTATATGGAATTATATATTCTACTATTAAAAAAAAAAAAAAAAAAGACGTAAAGGATTCTAATGGAAGATTTAATTATGGAATAGAATTTAAATTGAATTAAAAAATACATATGAGAATAACAATGTTTAAAATTGTGACTAGATTATAAATTTCTTAAGATTAAAAATACAATAAAGCATCACCTCATTAGGATTGATGTAGTTACAACCATAAATGCTTCTCTCTCTCTCTCTCTCTCTCTCTCTCTCTCTCTCTCTCTCTCTCTTTAATTTTTTAATTTTTCTTTATAATTTATTCCTTTTAAAGGTATTAATTTAATTGTAAGAGATAGAGAAAGCGGAAGCGAAAAAGAGTAACACAAGGAACACACAAAGATTGCTTAGTGTAAAGCCCTTAATGGTTACATCTTTAATGTATAAGTGGAGTACAAAATACAAAAAGCCCTAGTAGGATTTATATAAGAGCAGTGCAATAATAAACTAAATTGGGCATCTTGGGTAATAAAATAATAAACTAAATTGGGCATCTTTAACAAAAGGAGTAATGCATGAGTGGCCATTGAGGAGAGGGGTACACCCAAACTTGAAGGGCATGTTTGGTAAATTGTAATAGATATTGTAATGTAATAGTTATTCCTATATATGGTTTAATTATTATTTAATTTGGTTATATTTTTTATTGCATGAATAATCATTTTTTATGAATAACAATTCTTTAAAATGAAGAATAATTATTCTTCTTTAACAAGATTGTAATGATTATCCCTTAGTAAGTGTATTAATTCCTAAAGTTAATATATTTTAAAACATATAAACTAATGCACATAATAATTATATTAAAAAAAATTATAAAATTCATTCATTCTCTCAAATTTATAGAAGATTTATTTTTAGGACACTCAGGTATTTCCTTAATATAGATCACAAGTTTTATTCAAATGTTATGACTCAAAACCAAACATGTGAATATGTTTAGTCCTTTCATTACATTTTATTTTTAGTAATAAAGATTATCATTCATGTTGCAATTCTCATTCAATGTACCAAAAGATGCACTTAATTCCCTCTCATTCATGAGTTGAGATCCTCAAAACAAGCAAATAGAATTTCAGGTATGAATGCTTTCCCCAATCTAATGAAAAAGAAAAAAACAAAGGTAAATTGAATATCATGTATGAACCCATATCCAATGAAAATGAAGAAAAGAAAAATGAATTTCAAGTATGAACAATGGAAATTCACGAGGAAATGTAGTCAAATCTTAATCTCAAATATTTATTACCCTTCTGTTATTCACCAAATCTTTTCAATTTGTTCAAAGAGATTTCCACATCAAAGTCTCACATTGTGTAGTATTATTACAAGCTTTCCATGTTGACATACACCAAAACATGGGACAAACTTGGACTATCTTATTTATTTCCATTATTTCCATCCTATATATTACAAGCGATGCACATAAACAAAGACAAGCTATGTACAACGTGAAAGAAAACCTATATATGATACTTTCTGGGAATCATGTAGCCAATGGTGGGAGAACTCCTGGGAATCAGGCTACCGTGTTATTGCTTATGAGTTGAGACATTAAATGGGTGGATAAAACTGGTGGCCGTCAGGCGGGGAAGGTTTCGCCCCGGAACGCCCATTAGCTTTCATTTGGACGAAGGTTGCTCGCTGGATACTGTTTTTCTCTGCAAACATGACAAGATATTGCATGAATATAAAATCTAACTGTGCATGAAAACGTTTAATTAGTCTAGCATCTGCATGCAACAATGGGAAAACAAGGGACTTACTCGCTCGTGGGACAACATTGTTGGATTCGGCAACCACCATCGTGTACGTAGATGAGAGAAACAAAAAGACAATAAGCATCGGAATTATGATAATCCTAATGGAAGTCTTGGCACCCATTTTTGCTAGGTACAAGAGACAATTAACACATCATTACTTCTGTGATATATATAATCTAAATAGGACAGCTCTGTTCTATTCTCCAAGTCAATTCAATGGAAATCAAACACGTTATTCTTCTTCTTCTTTTTGTTGAATTTTTTTTTTTTTTTTTTTTGAATGAATCAAACATTATTCTAATAAGATAACGTGATTCCTTCGGGCCAAAAAAATAAGAACATCTTTTCTTAAACACGACGGTGGTAGAGTCAAGATTTTTCTCCGAAAGCCAAGGTTTGATTATAGAAAAACTGGTTTTGTTTGGTTTTGAATTAATCATAAATAAAGGAAATCAACTTTGGATTAATGGTTTCAGTGTGTCTAAACATATCATTATCATTTTTAACACAATATATATAAAAAGATGATTATATAGGAGCGCATAGATCAGAGTAGTACACTGTTGCTAGAACAACAACCTAATGGTGAAGGGTCTAACAGGTACAGGTCCTCAAAATAGTTAACTGACAATGACATGCCCCTTAAATCGACGGTTTAAAAAATGTAGTTTTCAATTAATTTAGTGAAAATGAAACTTAATAAAACCTTTGAAAATACAGCTTTATTCATTGAAAACTTGAATTTACTGAAAGATTACAAGGCTTTTGGTCTTGGTAATAATCTAAAGATAGAATCACATGGAAAATTACGTAGTTTTAGAACCACAAATATAAGCACCGATTGAGGTTAGTTTACCGAATGGGAAGATGTTTAAGGAAGATATTAAGACACACAATCCATTCAACTCAAAAATCAGTTTTCTAAAAGAGAAATACTATGTCTACAATATTTTCACAACAAATCCTATATAACAGGTTGTTATGGGCTATTGTTGGTGGGCTAGAAAAGTAATTTTAGCGGTAGAGATTCAAATTAAAACCAATAACAACTAACCACCTATGATAGATATATCTGTCGAGCTATCTGTTGAGATTCATTAATTCTCGATAGATACTATATGTTGGCAGTTGTCGAGAATCTGTCTAGTTTTAATGAACAGCTTTTCTTCACTTGTTTTTTGGTCCAATCTTTGTGGCTTTAATACTAGACTTGACCAACATGTTTCTTGAAGTATTAAACTCCTCCTAGATCTATCCAATTACAAGTAAAGTGCGTTTTGTCAAAGGATTAGCCAATTACATAAAATATGTCCTTAACAATCTCCCCCTTTGGCAATTTGTGACAAAACCACAACAAACAAATAAACATATGAGAGAAGTCATAAATCACTCAACTCATACTCACTTGTTGAATACAATAAAATCTATCCTAACACAAATTCTTGAAAATTTTTGCAAAAAGAGAGTTCATGGCAAGAAAGACTTTGACAACTTGTATTTCTGAAACGCTTTAAACAAAACTTATCAAGGCATCTTAGTATGAAACAAAAATAAAAGATTGCATACATAAAGAAACATGTGTATAAAGATAGAAAAGAAACAACACATATAGAGGTAGATGAAGAAGACATACATCATATATATATATATATATATATATATATCAAAGATAAGCACAATGTATGTAAACATGGCCACAAGACCAGTGTACAAGAAGAAGAAGCTAAAAGAAACTCCTACAACAACAAGGAGGTAAACACTCCCCCTAACAAGATGAAACACAACTCCCCCTTACAAGGGCATGTATTTCTCCTCCTAACATGTAGAATCTTATAAAGAAACCACATATTCTTCCCCTTTTTGTCATGATTGACAAAAGGTACAAGAAACTATAAAGCTTCACCCGAGAAACATAAAGATGATCAAGGGGGTACAAGAAATCCATATAAATGCATGAATGTAATGAAGCAAGATGCTATGGATGACAAGATAAATGAAAGATGCAAAACATGCAAAAAAACAATGCATGCAAGAGGATCTCGACAAATTGCGAAGCTGTTGAGCAGCTATCGAGCCAACCTCGATGGATCGAACAACTATCAAGCAGATAGAAACTTTCTCGATGGATCAAGAATCTGTCGAGAAGCTATCGAGACAAATTCTCAAAAACTTCGATGGATAGAGATTGCATTAACTTCTGTCAAGAAAGAAAGATCAAGGAGCTCGATAGATAGCTTAGTTGTCAAGAGGTATCGAGAAGTTGTCGAGATTGCTCAAAAACAGTTTTTCAAAGAAGAGAAAAATACAGACATGAATGCAATCAAGCATGCTACTCAACCAAAAATCCAATCAACAGTTTAAGCTCTCAAAAACATCTCTCAACAAGAAAAATGTCAAGTATATAGATCCAAAACACACGCATACATTAAACAAGTCTAACCAATTTTATATTTCAAAAACAAGTCAAGACAATTTAGTGAGCATACATTAACACATGTATTCCTTGTGATGGCCAAATCACATTGTACCTGCACATGTATCAAAAGTAGCAAAGAATATTGCGTGTTGTGTGTGAAAAACATTTCAAGATTGTACAAGTGTCTACATGTTATGACAATTTGAGATATGAGCAAATCAATTTAACTCACACACGATCATAACTGCTTGATGGGGACTATCACCTTTGAGGTACATCCTATAACTCCCACATCTCCTAGAAGACACGTTTGCAATCATATATAAAGCATATTGATTCTTTTTGTTTTTATTTTTCTTTGCATATTTTCCTTTAAGCAAACCATGCATGGGCATATAAGAGAGAGAAAAGAAATACCAATGATGTTAAGCTTTTGACATTGCACTTTTCCTATGCCGAAGCATACAGATGTCATTGACATTGCACTTTTGCTACGCCGAAGAATACAAATGTCATATCATGGTTGGCGTGCAACAGTGGTGAGATGATTATTTATACCTTTCTCTTAAGATTTTCTAATCCTTTCCGTCAAAAAGCGTGATACGAGTGTTAAGTACAAGAGATTACTTAATCTTACTCATCACAAACACTAGCCACAAAGCTCACTTGCTTAGTTGTGAATAGAGATGCTCATCTAAGCTACAAATGATATAGAGTTTAGAAAACTTTGTTTCAAAGGCCGCCCAAGGTACACAAGTACCAATGTACACAAAACACACACTGTTTTTGTATTTTTCTGATTTTTCTCTTTATATTTTGAAAAACAAACAAAATAAAGACTAATCAACCAAACAAAAACAGACAAACAACATGAAAGCATGAAGGAAAGATGCAAATGTATGAAAGCATGATTCCAAAAGCAGATAAGAAATCAAGCAAAGAGAGTCCTACTTTAGATAGAAAGAATTAAAGTAGAGGACAATAGAAAAGACAATTAAGTCTTAGGATTCTTTCTCACCCACACAGCACGAGTCTTTGGACGTGAAGATGAAAAGATGTGTCCTAGTATGTCTACTAAAGGACATGGAAGAATTAGAATTCTCTTAAAATTGAGTTAAAAAGCTCAAAGCTTTTAATAACTCGCCAAACAAAGGTGTAGGTCCTTGAAAGGAAACCTGTGACCGTTTGGACACTTGCTTTTAAGGATACAACTTAAAGCAATTAGGACGAATGTATCCAGAAACACCACAATGATGACAAATATGAGGTCTAACAAAGGATTTAAAATTAGCCAAATCAATTTTAGATTTCATACCTTTATCACCTTTCACAGATTGGGGCACAAAGACAGTCTTGATCCAAAAGCCGTGGAAGAGGAAAGGCCGAAGGAAACAGCATATCCTAAGCCAGTCTTATCAGAACTAGGTTTTTGAGCACTCAATACCTCATCAAGCTTTGCACTAGACATCCTCTCTATTTGATTTCTAACTTGACTAAGCTCTACCTCAAGATTCTTGACCTTTTCTTATAATGAGGTGTTCTCCACAACAAGAGTCTCAACTAACCTTGTAGTCTCATCTAGTTTGACTAACAATTCAGTTTTTTTAGTTTTTACCTCATTAAGCTCTTTTCTACAAAGATGAGAAGTCTTTTCAAATTTTATGAATTCAGTGCATAGCTTATCATAGGCTTCCTAAAGGGTCATCTTCTTGGGTACTTCATAATTAGAAGAATCCTCACTGTCACTAGCACTCTCCACAATCACCTTATCAGTTATGGCAGTAAAAGTCATAAAGTGACCACATTCATCCACATACTCATCTGAAGAATCATTCTCAGTATCACTCCAGGTAGCAATCAACCTTTTATCTTTTGACTTCTCGGTCTTTTCCTTCATAAGGTAGTTTGGGCACTCTATCCTCATATGACCAAAACCTTTGTACTCATGGCACTAGATAAGGGGTTTCTCACTCTTACCTTTCCTAGAGGATTTAGATTTCCTAGGAGGTTTGTCTTTATCCTTTTTCCTAAATTGAAGAAGCTTGATAATCTCATTAGCTATGAAGGTTAGATCCTCATCCTCATCCTCATCATTATCTTCATCTTTGCTTTCATATTCATCTTCAAAGTCATCAATCTCTTCCTCTATACCCTTAAGAGCCAAGTTTCTACTCTTTCCACTTTTTCCCATTAAACCTAATCCCATCTCATAGGTTTGAAGGTTCACTACAAGCTCAATCAAAGGAATTTGATCAATGTTCTTCACTTCTTCAATGGCAGTGATCTTTGCATGGAATCTTTCAGGTAAGGACCTAAGGATTTACCTAACAATTTTGGATTCTGCTATAGATTCTCCAAGGTTGAAGGCAGAATTCACAATATCCTTGAGTTTAGCATAGAACTCATCAAAGGTCTCATCCTCCTCTATCCTTATTTCTTCAAAACTACTAGTGAGTCTTTGAAGCTTCATAGTCTTTACTGCCTTGGTACCTTCATAGGTGGTCTTAAGAATGGTCTATGCTACCTTGGCAACTTTCATGGAGGATATTTTCTTAAACTCTTCATTCGTGACTGCACTGAATAACGCATTCAATGCCCTGCTGTTGAAGTTAACTGCCTTGATCTTAGCATCATCCCAATCAGCCGACACTTCCTTTGGCTTGGTCCAGCCTATCTCCACAGCTGGCCACACCTTTTCATCTAATGATTGTAAGAAAGCTCTCATGCGTACTTTCTAGTATGCATAGTTAGTACCATCAAATAAAGGAGGTATAATAAGAGACTGTCATCTATCAATGACAAACAGGGGTCAATGGATCACATAGAAAAGATTAATCCTAATCAGAGTGTGCCCGCTTTGATACCACTTGTTGGGAAATTTAGACCCCAGTTGATAGAATTAACAAGTTTCAAACCTAAGTTGTTAATTAGATTGATTATGAATAAACCTTGTTAAAACAAACTAACATCAATATCATGCACAGTGAAAAAGTAAATAAGACAAGATATGATGACCCAGGAAAACCAATGAAAAAAACTAGTTTCACAGTAAAAAACCTAGGGGGAAACCTTCCCAAAAAGCAATCCACTATAGTAAAGAGAAGTTTTAGATCTAGTACAAAACCCTTGTCCCTAGACTCTACAATCCCCGTAGATGAACTCATAGTAGAAACCTTCTATCGCTTCTGAACCTCTAAACTCTTTAATATATGAACGCCACCCTTTTGATGCACGAATCCCAGTACGTGACTAACCAATGATGCATGGCTCCCAGTACGTGACTAACTCACCAACTTGAAGAAGATGTTGGCTGCAAAGTTCTTCACTTCATCAACAATGAAGATCAAGAAGCACTTGGTTACAAAACCCTAAGGCGCAAAGATGTAGTAGCTTCTTTTAGAGAGAATAAGGCATCGGTCACCTTTTCCATGTGTTCTTCTTGTATTCTCTTATACGACAGTCTTTAAAATAAGCCTTATATATGTCTAGGGTTTTTAGAAAAAAAAAACCCTACACATACATGTCAGTATGGGCCAAAAATTAGATCTAGAAATCTGAATTTCGTAATTCTCGATAGATACAACTATCAAGCTATCTGTCGAGACCTCGATAGATATATTTGTGGAGCTATATGTCGAGATTCATTAATTCTCGATAGATACTATCTGTAAGTAGCTGTTGAGAATCTATCCACCTTTAATGAATAGCTTTTCTTCACTTGTTTCTTGGTCTAATCTTCATGGCTTTAATACTAAACTTGACCAACATGTTTCTTGAAGTATTAAACCTTCCCTAGATCTACCTAATTACAAGTAAAATACGTTTTGTCAAAAGATTAGCCAATTACATAAAATATGTCCTTAACACTAAACATTCATGCTCATATTTCATCATGCTAAGTTCTAATCCTATCATGCATTTTTATCATATTTCAACCCATCACATCTTTATAGTCATCACTTCAAAGCATCCTTCTTGTAATTAACCTATATCATCAAAATTTAGTATGTTAGTATATGGAAATTTAATAAACAAAAAAAATTATATAATGCAAAGAATTGTAAGGGTTTAATAGCCATACTTGCATAGGGTCAATATATATATATATATATATATATATATAAAAAGAGGATTGACAAATATTTTATGTTTTAGGTTTAAGCAATATTACACCGCTCAATATTTTAATTGTATGTGAATTTTGACAAATCCATTGTTAGATTACATTATCTTCATATATTCTTCATACTTGCACAATTTCATGTTGATCAAAGATTAATAGTTATTTCATCATTCAAGTTTTTGTAGATTAAAATAATGCATAAAAGATGATTTTATGGATCAAATGGTAAATAACATCCAATTGACATGAAAATTGGTTTGAATGTTAACAGCATATAGAACATGTAATTCAATGGTGAGATTTTCAAAATATTAAATCTATAACAACTTATTGGATAGTATAATATTATTTAGAGTTATACTAGGTGTATTTTGAACTCAACCTATATTAAGGGACGGACCCAAGTGGGGTCCTGGGCCTCCTTGGTCAATTTTTTTTTTAACTTATTTTATATATATATATATATATATATATATATATTATTTTTGTAGTTGCCCTCTTTCCAAAATTTTAGGCCTCATCCAACTTGCAACTATCCAAACCAAAAACTTAGCAAAAACAATAAAAACATTCACAATAATAATTGTATTTTAGTATTAAAAAAAAAAAAAAAAACAATTTTACCTCCAAAAAAACCATGTGTTATTAGAGAAGTTAAAGCTAAATTTTTTACAACTCCAGTAAACTAGTATAAATACCTGTTGACTATAGCAAGTTGGTAAAATAAAATACAACATTTTATTAAGATTATCTCTCTACCTTCAATTAAAAAACTCAAAATTTTTTCTCTTCCTTTATTATTTTAACGAGTCGTTTATAATAATTTAGATGAAGTGCTAAAAAAAATAGAACATTTGATATTGGGTGTATTGTAAAGTGAGGTGATAAAATAAATAAATTAGCTTTTTGAGGTACTAAAAACTAAATTTGAGAAACTGTGTTTTTTTTTTAGTTATTTTTTACACTTATCTTTGCCTAGTTCTAAAATAGTACTAATATATACATACACTCGATTGTTATTTCACAAATGTTTAAATTGCTTCTGACAACACTCAAGTTTTTGTTCGTTTGAACAATTTTAATGCTTTATTATTAGAGATCCAGCCTTAAGAGTTGTAGTACAATGTACTATAGTATGTAGAGAAAGTAGTTCCGCGTTAAAAAGTGTACTTGTACAAATATATAAATGGCATAAGTGATTTGCCCATAAAAACGTGGTTGTAGGCTGAGGACCTATAGCCACGTTTATCAAACGCAACTAATGTAAACTCTATAGCCACATTTTAAAACCGCGGTTAAAATAACTTCTATAGCCGTGTTTTTATAAATGTGGCTATAGGTCTACAACTTTCAAACGCGACTATAGACCTGTCGGTCTATTGTCACAGTGTATAGGCCACGATTAAAAACAGGGTTGTAAGGTTGAATTTAATCAACCATCTTGTTGGTTTTATTTTGTGCCAAATTTGCTTGTAATTTTGCAATTAGTAACCCTGTGTTTAGGTGGGAATCATGTAAGGGTAGTGTGTGAGAGAGTGTGAAGAAATACTCAAGACTGTGCAGTGAAGTAGGGACTCGCAGCTGGATCTTGCGGGTGGCTCGCGGCTTACAAGTTGCCAGAAGATGCATACGAGTGAAGCATGCAGAGAAGCTGAACCGTCATGCCAGCTGTACCACTACAGGACAAAAAATCCAGACTCGTCATTCAGTTAGCTCGCGGCTTGGACTCGCGACTCAGTCAAGTCGCGAGGCCAAGTCGCCAATCCAATTTGTTATGGAAAAACTAACTCTTCGCATTCCTTTCTCACTCTAATATAAATACCTCCTTATACCCATAAAATATTGAAAGCTCCCAGAGAGAATTTTGAGAGAGAAACAAGATTGACTCATCCACAATCTTTACATAGTGACTCTTCAAATTCCTCAACTCCCACCCTCTCCATTGTTACATCCTTGAGAGGTTCTTTAACCAAATCCTTTTCTCACCATACCCATATCTGTGAGAAGGCTATTTGGTGTTTTGGGAAGCAGTTCAGAAGGAACCAATTCATATTGGTTGATGCTATGGGTTATAGCAGAATCCAGTAAGCTAAAGAAGAAATAGGTTTGGCGTAACCTCGTTGGAGTAGGAGCTTAGAGGGCTTAGGTACACTGGGTAGATTAGGCTTGAAGAGTCTTCTGAAATTCATGTATCCCAACTATATTCTTTAGTGGATTATTTACCACTTGGAGGGCGGCGGAGAGGTTTTATGCCGAGGGATTCGGTTTCCTCTTTGATAAATGTTAGGTTCTAAAGACTTAGAAACTAATGTATTTAGAATTCTAATGTGTAATGTTGGCAAACCATGATCAAAACAGTTGTTAGTCTTGTTTAGACTTGCTCAAAGTGTCTGCGTTGTATTTAAAGTTGGAATCGAGTGGCTGCAGAAGTATTAGTGACTTCCGGCTTGGCTCGATCGATTGAATCTCGAGCAGAATGTTTTTTCTGCAGATTTTTCCAACTCAGTCCTAGCCTATTAAAACGTGTAGGGTTTTATGTTTTACCCTAAGTATAAAAGGCAAACCCTAGCCATGTTTTAGAGGTTGCTATATTTGCTGTGTGTGTGGATCTCTTGTGAGATCTGAGAGGTGGTTGCCTTCACACATGCTTAGGATTATCAAGAAGGAGATTTCAATGAGAGCTTGATGATCATTCAGTTGCTGCAATAAAAGCTTAAAGAAACACAAGCGGGTGTGCTTGTACTTGCTGGAGAATCCAAGAAAGAAGGAGTCTGTGGTCTCGGAGCTTGCACGTGGTCATGTCAGTAAGTTTCTACTAGTGGGTAGCAATAGGATGTTAGTGGTCTAAGTCCTATTGTAAAACTTCGATTCTTTCATAGTGGATTCAGGTTTACCTTGAGGATAGCTAGGTTAAATCCTCCCCAGGTTTTTACCGGAGTGGTTTCCTAGGTCATCATATCATTGTGTTATTTATATTTCCGCTGCTATGCATGATATGTTTGTTTGATTGTGATAACCTAGATTTGGAATTCGGACTAAGTAAATAACTTGGCTAATTAACGAGGTTAATCCAATTGTGTTTTTAAGGGGTCTAAAAACATACAAGTGGTATCAGAGCTGGTAGCTCTTTTGTTGTTGATCTTTTGATCTCTGAGCTGATCCTTGACCCCTGTTATCATGAAACACGGACATTCTCTTCTTATTCCTCTTCACTTTGATGGGAATAATTATGCTTATTGGAAAGTAAGGACGAAAGCATTCCTGAAATCAATTGATGAGAGAGTCTGGAACTCCGTCAAATATGAATGGGAGAAGCCCACTACTCTTGTTAGTGAGTGGCAAACTTCTCAAAAAGAAGTAGTCACGTTCAATAGCAATGCTATGAATGCTATCTTTAACGCTGTTTCTATGGAGGAATTTAAGAGAATCTCTAATATTGAGGTTGCTCATACTGCTTGGAATATCCTTTAGACTGTGCATGAAGGCACAAAAGCTGTTAAAATCAATAAATTGCAGTAATTAACTTCTAAATTTGAAAGCATTAGGATGTCTGATGATGAATCTTTTGATGAATTCTATGCTAAACTTAATGATATTGTTAATTCTGCATATAATTTGGGTGAAATCTATGATCAACCCAAAATTGTTAGGAAGATTCTTAGATCTTTGATTGAAGATTTTAGACTCAAAGTGACTTCCATCACTGAGAGCAAGGATGTGGACTCCATCCTTATTGATAAACTTGTAGGATCTCTTCAATCCTATGAGTTGGACTTACCTAAGACTAGCAAATCCAAATCAATGGCTCTTAAGTCAGTTGATGATGTTGATGTTGGTGGATTTGATGATAAGCTCTCTGCTACAGAGATTGCTTACCTTGACAAGAACTTTAGGAATTTCCTTAGAAACAACAATAGAAGGGCAAGAGATAAGAACACTGCTGAACTTAGAAACTTTAGGAAGAATGATCCCACTAAGGTTAACAACACTAATAAACCTAGAGAAAAAGTAGGTCAATCTTCTAATAATTCTATGGGTCCTCAGTGTTTTGGATGTCAAGGGTATGGTCACATGAAATCTGAATGTCCTACTTACTTGAAGTCTAAGGGTAAGGCTATGGCTGTAACCCTTAGTGATGGTGAAGTTTCTGATAATAAGTCTGATTGTGACGAGGATGGAAACTTCATTACTTTCACTGCTATTGCTGTAGTCAATGAAAGTGTATCTGCTGAAGAGAACCCTTCTGATGGGGAACTCTCTGAGGATGCAGATCTTCAAGAAGTCAACAATAAACTTTGCAAAGTTGCTACAAAGAATGCTATGAACGTTGAATTAGGCTTGAAGAAAATTGCATCTCTTGAGCTTGATAAGAAAAATTTGCTTGTTAAATTGTTTGATGCTATTGAACTTTTGAATAATGTGAAGACTGAGAACATGCTTTTGCTTGATAAAGTTAAGAATTTGGAACATGAGCTTTCTGTTGCTAGAGAACAAACTAATAGGTTTGCTAGTTCCAAACTTGATCAAATGCTTAGTGTTCAAAAGTCTCCTTCTGACAAAACTGGATTAGGTTTTGTAGAAAGCATCAATGTGTCTGCACCTAATTCCACTATCTTTGTTCCTTCATCTTCTTCTGAACCCCCTATGAGTGAGACTGTCAAACCCTTAGAAGTGACACCTCCTAGGAAGATTAGGGTTAATCTTAATGAGTCCAAACCTAAGAAGTCTACCCTCTCTAAGGACAAGTCACATGATAAGCTTGCATGAGTTTGTCATTTTTGTGGAAAGTCTGGACACATTCGTCCAACTGTTACAAGCTACAAGTTGCTAAGAGAGCAAACAAACCAAAAGTACTTGTGCCTCAAGCACAAGATCCTATGGTACTCATTGGTGAATTGGTAAAGGCTCTAAACCTTTATTCCAATCCTGGAGTTGGAAATCATTCCCATGTGAATAAGAACTCCAATGCTCATGGTGCATCTAAAATGTTTTGGATGCAAAAGGCTCAATCTAATTGAGTCCTTCTAACATGGTCCTTGTGCTTCATTGCTATATTCTTTGTGACCTTTTTCTTTGGTTTCTTTGTTTTCTTTGTTTCTAGGATTTGCATTGCATAACATTCATGCATTTCATTCTAGGTTGTTTTTGTTTACTTTTATAAATAAATAATAAAAAAAAAAAAGGGGAAGAAAAAGGAAGCAAGTTGTGTTTTGCACTATTTTCTTGGTTTTGAAAACAAGGTTGGTCAATTTATTTTCACATAACATGTCTTTTGTACCTTGTTTAGCTTTGATGAACTTACTTATTGCACTTTACTAGTTGAAACTTTGTAGTGCATGTTGTGTAGGAAAGATGTTTATGTTTTGATCACTTCGTCTTGATCTTGAAGTCACATGTCTTTGACTGTCGGACTTAAACCTTTTGAGAAAGGCATAAATAACCATCTCACCACTGTTCACTAGCCAATCATGAACACCTTAGTGCATATCGTAAAATTTTATGCTCGAAAAAGTGTAGCACATGCATAAAAAGAACATAAGGTGTAGCCTCGGTTTAAATGCTAAAATTGGTGTGTACATTATTGGACTTAAAGCTAAATCAAATAAATAAAATTGGTGTGTATATTATCCCAGTTTTTTAATAAGTTTCTGAATAATTAAAATTGGTGTGTACAATATGAGGCAAAATTCAAGAAACTTACATGATTGCAAGCTTATGATTTAGGAGATGTGGGAGTTATATGATGTAACTCTTTAGATAATAGTCTCTTTCAAACTCTATGTGATGAATTTTGTAGACCTTGTGGTTGATTGCTATTCACATATCACCTCACATGTATCTCAAGCTTTTCCTAGTTGCACACACTACACAAGTTACTCTTTGCTAAACATTGTACATGTTATTGTGTGTGTCTTTTGGTCTGACCAACCAAGTTTGCAAATACTTTGAGTTTTTATGCAAAACAGATTTGATGCTTGAGAATTTATGGAGAATGTTTGAAAATCTTAATTTTGGGAAAACTGGGTTTAAAACTGTTGTTTTTGAAAAACAATTTATCACATACTCATGCATTTTGTTCATCAATTTCAATGCTTTGAGGTGTTTCTAAATTGTGTTTTGTTTTTTCAAAAAACTGTGTTTTCTAAAAAATCTAGTGAGCCTCTGTCTGTTTCGATTGGTCAAGTCTTTTTTTCGATCAATCGAAATTGTTTTTAAAAATTTAAGGGAGTCTCTGTCTGTTTCGATCAATCGAAACTGATTTTCAATCATTCGAAAATCGTATGAGAAGTTTTTTAAAAACTGATTTTCAGTTGAGTCAAACACTTTTTCAAAAAGTTCTTTATCTTTTCTCTTTCCATACGACTCGGTCAAGGCTCAATCTCAATTTTTTGTCATTTTCATCCATTCTTTTTGCAAGGTTTTGCTCTCCCAAGGCCGGTAAGACCTTTATACCCTTCCTTTTGCATTTTATTTCATGTTTTATGCATTAATTCATGGTTTTTGGGTAAATTTTTGGACCTATGCAAAATTGAGATTTTTGATGATTCAAGCCAAATTTTCTGAAATTGATCAATGGGTTTTTGTTCTAGGTTGTTATAAACTTGATCTTGATGGTTTAATTTGATCAAATTTGCTGAATTTTGAGAAATTGAAATTTCTAGGGCTTGTATTTATCCGATTTGGAGATTTTGTTCAAATTGGATTTAATTGATGAAATTGGCTTGTTGAATTGATGTAATTGATCATTATATTCTGTATTCTACCTTGTGTGATGATCAATTGGTCAATTTTTTACAAATTGAACAAGTGATTTTTTTCAAATTTTGGTTTTTTTTTTTTTGGGCTAGAAACTCTATGCTCAAGCCAATTTTGTGAATATTAAACTTAAATTGAACTTCGTTTCACTGCATTAGAGCATGCATCATGAAATTTAATTGTTCATGCATCATATAGATTTTTGATCTATATTTTTTTTTGTGCTAACTTGCAGTCTGCCCTTGGTTTTTCTTTCTGTTTTTTTGTTTTTGTTCTGCTTTGTGTCTTTGTCCTTATCCTAGCACCATGCCTAGGAAGACTAGAGCCCATAGGACACCCTCCACTTCCTTTGAGTCTCCTTCTAGGAGTGAGTTGTTTCGGAATGACAAAAGCAGAGAGGTTTATGAGAAGCTGAACAGTAAGAGAAAGATTTAGGCTGAGCGATCTGTTGTGTTAGATGAGCTTGATCCTGCCATTAGGGCAAACTTTGAGAGTAGAGGCTGGTTGTCTCTGTTGGAGGTAGATCATCCACCCCCGACCGTCCTGATTAGAGAGTTCTTCTCGAACCTCTCTTGCCACATCTATGATTCCAATCCCTTGTTAGGAGTTGGATACGAGGTGTTGAGTTCACCATTACCCCTAGGATAGTGGCTGAAGCTCTTAGGGTTCCGGTCATTAGGGAGCTTATCTATCCTTATGAGGAGTCTCCACCCCTTGATGATGTTATGTCATACATCACTGGGTTTTCTATCCAGTGGGGTTCTGATCCTCGGATCACGTCTGCTGAGCTTATTGAGGCTACCTATCTTTTCTTTAGGATAGCGTGTCATTCTTTGTGGCCCATTTCTCATCTCCACACCATCCCTCTTGAGCGATGTGTGTTTTTGTACGCCTTTGTTTCTAGTGCGTTTATTATTTTTCCTCATCTGTTTCTTCGTTCTTTGAATGAAGTTCATAGGAATTCTGTCGTCGCTCATGCTCTTATTCATCCTATTTTCATTCATATGATTTTGTTGTTTCTCGGTTTAGTTGACTTCCATGCTGGTGAGCCCGTACATGTTATAGCTCCTATAGGTGCCACCTTCCTTAGACAGAGGGCTGCTCATTTGAGAGTTGGCTCTACATGTCCTAGAGGTGAGTATTCTGGTGTTGTACCCCCTCCTTCCTCTTCTATAGGTGCTACTATAGCTGAGGCGTCTGGTGCTGCTACTACTGATGCTGATGTTCCTCCACCGACTACTTCAGATGATTCAGACATTCGACCTATGTTGGATCATGTCTTGACCGTTCAGGCGGCTCATGGATAGATTTTGGTGGACGTGCTCAATGAGATCCGTGCCTTACGAGCAGAGTTGGCCTAGTTTCGACGATCCTCACCGCCACCTCCTTTTGATGATGGATTTTGATTGCACTTTGGTATTCCGTCACAAAAAGGGGGAGTACATTTAGTACATACACTTGTAGAGGTTTTTGTTCTCAGGGGGAGAGTTTTTTGTTTGTTGGAGCTTGTGAAGATTAGATTGTATCTAGGTGCTTCACTTTGTATTTATCTTTTTGGCTCTTGATGTATTTTTGTTGGGCTATTCATGTTAGGGGGAGATACATTTATTGTTTTATATGTTTCTTGTTTCATTGCTTATTGATTTATATCTATGAGTTATTCATTGATATATGTCTTTATTTTGTGATTGAGTGAAATCAAGAATTTATTTTGTTTACTTGTATTTTCCACACATGCGTTTATGCGTTTTGTTTAGTGTTTCAGGAAATATACAGGTTGATTCAATTGAGCTGCTATCTACACTTGCAACTGATAGATAGTAGTTAGGATTGGATTTGTTATAATGGGCATTTTTTTGTAAAGGGCTTTTCTTTGTAAACTTTGAGCTTTTAGTTGTGTTTTGTCACGGATTGCCAAAGGGGGAGTTTGTTAGGTTCTGAAGACTTAGGAACTAATGTATTTAGAACTCAAAGTGTGTGCGTTGTTTGTAAAGTTGGAATCGAGTGGCTGCAGAAGTATTAGTGACTTTCGGCCTGGCTCAATCGATCGAAGAACAGGCTCGATCAATCGAATCTCGGGCAGAATGTTTTTTCTGCAGATTTTTCCAACTCAGCCCTAGCCTATTAAAACGTGTAGGGTTTTATGTTTTTCCCTAAGTATAAAAGGCAAACCCTAGCCATGTTTTAGAGGTTGCTCTATTTACTGTGTGTGTGAATCTCTTATTAGATTTGAGAGGTGGTTGCCTTCACACATGCTTAGGATTATCAAGAAGGAGATTTCATTGAGAGCTTGATGATCATTCAGTTGCTGCAATAAAAGCTTAAAGAAACACAAACGGGTGTGCATGTACTTGCTGGAGAATCCAAGAAAGAAGGAGTCTGTGGTCTCGGAGCTTGCATGTGGTCGTGTCAGTAAGTTTCTACTGGTGAGTAGCAATAGGATGTTAGTGGTCTAAGTCCTATTGTAAAACTTCGATTCTTTCATAGTGGATTCAGGTTTCCTGGGTCATCATATCATTGTGTTATTTATATTTCCGCTGCTATGCATGATATGTTTGTTTGATTGTGATAACCTAGATTTGGAATTTGGACTAAGTAAATAACTTGGCTAATTAACTAGGTTAATCCAATTGTGTTTTTAAGGGGTCTAAAAACATACAATAACACATCGTTGTGTTATCCTTGTGTTTGCATCTCTCTTCCCTTAATCTTTGCCGTTTAATTTCTGCTGTGGATGTGATTTTATTTGGTTTAGATTGTTTATAAATTCTATTATTTGCTTATGTTCATATTCCGCACATTAATTGTTTGATAATAAGCTTGAATTGATAATTTGGAAATTGGGGGTCTAAACGTTCATAGTGTTTTATACACATATTGAACATTCAGGGGTTATAGAAAACACAGCTATAGATCAAATGGACTTATAGTCGCATTTTTAGGAGTTACAGCCGTATTTTTAAACAAAACTGTAGACCAGTTTTTTTGTAGTATTTTGAGATATAATGCAAATTTGGCTAACTTTTTTTCCTTAAGTTATTACAGTTTTAATAACAGGCCAAATGAAAACCAAAAAGAGAAATGGTTCTAGGTTTTTTTATCTAATTGTGGTTGGACTAGTGGTCGAATTGCTAACATTATAAATATTAATTAATAATTATATAATTAATAAAATAAATCCATAATAAATCATTAAAATTAAAATAAAATATCTAAAAATGTGGCTAATATTTGTAACTTCAAGAGAAAGTGGCTAATAGTTGCTACATTTTGTGCTTACAATGTACATGTGTGTTTATTTAAAAATAGTTTATTTAGCTTTTACTGAAAATATTTTGTTGAAAATGAGCTAAAATATACTTGTACTTTGAAAAAGTGAAGTTTTAAAAAAAAATTACATATAAGCTAAAAGCTAAAAGCTAAGCTCATGAGCTAAAACCAAACAAATTAGCGAGACAATGATCGAAGACTCAAATGGCAAACCTAGAGCACTAACATAAGATGTGTTAAATGCTAAATTTTTAGCATTTAGCATATCAAACACAAAAAATCACCTCCATGAAATGTGTCAAATACTAAATAAATTTGGCATAAACTACAGTGATGATGTAATTATAAAGGGGTATGGTAAGATGTGCTATTAATATTTGGTATTTTTTTTTTAATTCAAACTTTTTTTCTCTTCTGTGGCATTGGGAACAAAAAAAAAAATTAAATAAGAAATAAAAGGAATAAAGAGATGATATTTAAACAAAGTGATAAAAGAATAAAAGATGTGATGTAAAATGTATTGTTAAGTGATGTATTAAAAGAGGTGATGGGTAGACCTAAGCCAAATGATAAGTGCAAGAAGCACCCAAAAGGGCCAAAACACAAACAATCACTAGGTGTTTCATGTTTGTTCACTTTGTCTTGAATAAAGTTTCTCTCTAAACTAGTTTGGAGAGAAACCTTTCAAACTCTTCATATATTTTATATTGAGTATGAATTTTGAAAATCTAACCGTTGGATTGCATATTTTATTATATACTTCATACTTGCAAAATTTAAAAAAATATCAAAAATCAATTGCGATGTCATCAAATAAATGTTGAAATTTCAAGTTTTTATGATCTAAAATTTTGTATAAAAAATAAGTTTATTGATCAAATAGTAAATAATATTTGATTTGAACGAAAGTTGATATGCATGTTAAGAACATAAAGAACACGAAATTCAATGGTTAGATTTTCAAAACACACTCAAAAAAGAGATATATAAGAAGTTTAAAGAGTTTTTCTCCAAACTAATTTGGAGAGAAACTTTGTTCCTTTGTCTTGGTGAAATACTCTCTCAACTATCAACTAGTAGTTCATGTACAACCTCTTTGCAACCGCTGGTTCTTGTTGTTGTCAAAGAGGTGTACCACATATCCACGCTCCTTCGTGTAGTGCCTCCATCACTGCCATTTTTGAGTCCACGGTCCCTTATGTCCGATCTAAAGGGTTGGATATAGAAAAAAAAAAAAAAAAAAAAAAGTAGTGATTTATTGAAAAAAAGCATGTTCCTATCCTCCTCACCTATTCTTCAAAACGGGTTAAATCTTACCGTTTTATATATATATTTTAATTAATACTTTTGGTTTTTATATGAACCACACTAGAGTGGTGTTTAGTTCACGGTCCAATCCGTTCCCATATTTAAACCATGGAAGTAGGAAGTTGTGCTGTCTTTTGTCAGGAAAAAGCTATGTTTTAGGCTCTATTTGGATGGAAAGAAAAAGGGTGGGAATGAATGAAATTTTTATGACACCTACTATTTTTCTTTGTTTGGTTTACACTTTACACGAGGAAAAATGTCATGTTTACAATATTTTCATAACATATCTTAAGTGATAGGTTATTACTGACTATTACAGGTAAAAAAGTCATATAAGTAATGGATTCAAATTAGAATTACTAATAATTTAACATATATGATTTGTTTGTTGTGAAAATACTGTGTACGTAACACTTCTTTCACATGAAAAAAGAGAAAGTGGACTAATTTGGAGGGATGAAATTTCGTGAGATCCACTATTTTGCTATCAACAATTTTTTTTTTCTTCATAATCTTAATATGAAAGACTATAATTAGTTTAACATAAACTTAATATTTTTTCTTTATTACTCACTGTCATATCTAAATTGTGACCAAAATTATGGTACAGAAATTGAGTCATATAAGAACACATCAAACGTTTGGTAAGACTTTAAAGAGGCTTGACTTGAGAAATCAGTGTTTTTGCAATTATTCTAAATGACCAATCCAATTACCTAGACATTTAGTACTCAGGAGAGTTTTTCCGTTATCAAAAAAAAAAAAAAAAAAAAAAAGTCAGTACTCAGGAGAAAAATTAGAGAAAAGCTTTGAATGTCAAACATTTGGGTTTGTTTGATAGAGGTGTTTGGGTATTGTTGTTTAAAATGACGTGGAAAATGTGATTTAATTTTTTTTTTGAAAATACGTATTTAAAGTACTCATATTGTTAAAAATGTGTTCAGTACTATATTTTTAATAATATCTTTTCAAAAGTGAAAAAACATAAGAGAGTGCCTAGCTCAAGGAATATTTGCATTTGCAATTGTTTTAAATAGAAAAATTTAATGGATGTCCTGAAGATATTGATTTAAAAATATTTTCAAAAATTTTTAAGAGAAAAGAAAAAAGTAGTTGATTTTTTTAAATTTTTCATAAAAGTGATATTAAAACTTTTTAAAAATGATCTATTAACAAATGTCTTAAGGGTACCTATTAATCAGACCTTAAATTACCAATCAAATCACTTACTTTAAGATTGGATTTTTCTAACTGTGTACAAAAAAATCAAGTCAAAATTGGAAGTTTTTCACCAAAAAGAGCCTTTTGTGTTTCCTCGAACATAATGATGTTTTCTCCTGGACGCAATAAAAATAAGAGAATAGCTTTGAATGTGGAACATTTGGTAAGAGGTGGCTGGAAAAATTGGTGCATTTGAAATTATTCCAAATGGCCCACAAATTACCTAGACATTTAGTTGGTACTCACCAAAAAAAAAAAATTAAAAAAAGCTCTGAATGTGGGTCATTGGACATTTGAATGTAATGAAAAGTAAGCAAGACTTGGAACTTTGAAGTTACTACGCGTGTACAGGAAATTGATTAAGTTTTAACTTTTATGTAATTCTGCTTCGCCTTGAGTCTCTGCTCGGATTCGCATGGAAAATTAGTAGTTAATTTCCTCTTTGCAAAAACACGTGTTTCGAAAGACTTTTATATTTCAATTTTTGGGACAACTATCAACAAGTAATCTAGAATTTTTTTTTTTTAAAAAAAAAAACAAAAATTTAATAAATCGTCTAAATATTAAATGAACAAAACTTAGGTACAATATCGTAGGTGCTGTTCCTTAGGTTCCTTTTTTAAGATTCATCCATGTGACTACTTATTTAAAAAATACACTTCCATCCCATGAAAAAAACAATCCACATGGTAGAATCTTAAGAGGGGAACCTAAGGAACAACACCTAATTAAGTACTGTACATAAGTCTTGCCCATATTAAATTGTTATTAGCATGCAAAGAAAATGAGTCAATGACAGTCATATAAGAATTAGTGGGAGAAAATGAGCTTTTGCCCTTTTTAAAAAAAATATCCAACATTTTGCCCCATTTTTGAAACTATTTAGGGAAATACCCCTGTTTTGAAACTCGATTTTTAGAAAATCGAGTTTCAATTTAAAAATCGATTTGTGGACAATCGAGTTATAGTAAATTGAAAATTTTAAAAAATAAAATTTGGAACTCAGGTTCCATGTGAAGTACTCGAGTTCATGGAACTCGAGTTCCTTGAACAAATTCAAGTGGAACAACGAGTTCCATGAACTCGAGTACTTCACATGGAACTTGAGTTTCAAAAAAAAAAAAAATTTCTAAGTCCACGTTCGCTATAACTCGATGTTCCAAAAATCGAGTTATACATTTGAAACTCGATTTTTAGAAAACCGAGTTTCAAAATAGGGGTATTTCCCTAATTAGTTTCAGATATGAGGCATTTTGCTGGAAAATTTGTGAGAAAGGGGTAAAAGCCCATTTTGGCCAAAATTTGTGAGAATTTTGTTGATTCAATTGTTATGAAAGTGATTGTGTTTATAACATTAATTTATAAAATATAGGATAAGTCGAGTGAAAAGACTTGGAAGGTGTACAAGAATGGTGAAGTTTTACTATTAATTAAAATTTTCACCTTGACCGTGTGCTTGGATTCACACGAGGAAAATGTAGAGTTTTTTTTTACATGGAATATACTAATTTATCTTTTATAATTACTGTATTTTCTATAATCTTTTTATGTAACAACTAGTTAGAGTATATTAGTAAATTTATTCAATTAATATATTTTATCTTCGCCACTTATTATTATTTTTAGGGTCAAAAGTTAGTTCTAGGTATTGGATTGCTTTTCTATAAAAAAATTTAAAAAAAAAAAAAAAAAAAAAAAAAAAAAAAGGTATGGATTGCTTGGATTCCTTGATAAAATCTTGCAAACAAGAAATGTTACCATCATTGGCCTGGAAGGGATGGTTGGTGATCCATATATGTGATTTTTACAACAGGAATATATAGAGCATATTGAAACAAAAAACTTCCCGAATACTTTCTAAAAAATTTATTTTAAAACGACTTAGCTAAATCAGTTGGAATATTAATGAATAAACCAAAGATCTCTATAATACGCCCCTAATATTTATTTAACATTTGAAATCTTTATAATTGTTAGGACATATATGATTCACTTGTTAGGAACATATGTTACTATTTTATGTAATTGGCTAATCCTTTGACAAAACGCACTTTACTTGTAATTGGGTAGATCTAGGATGTGTTTAATACTTCAAGAAACTGTGTTTCAAGATCAAGTGTTAAAACCATCAAAGTTTGTCCAAGAAACAAGCTGAAGAAGTGCTGTTCATTAAAGCTCGACAACTAGCTATCTATCGAGACCTGTAGAGCTGTTCAGCCTTGTGGCTTAACAGCAACTCGACAAATAGGGTATCTATCGAGGTTTATGAAAAACAGAATTTCAGTTCTGTTTTGACTCTAATCTATGATTATGTGTTTGGGCTTTCCTTTTTCACTACCCTAGACATATAAAAGGATTATTTTAAGGGCCATCAAAGTGTACACAAGTTGCACAAGTGTTGAGCAAAGTTTGTTCAAGCAATTTGTGACCGGAGACACAGTTTTGCCCTAGTTCATCATTCTTGTGAAGAAGTTGCTGTGTTTGTACACCGTAGGGTTTTCTGACCAAGCATCTTATTGATCTTCATCGTTGGGATGAACTGAAGAACTTTGCAACCAACAAGCTTCTCTAGTTGGTGATTGAAGTCGCGTACTGAGATCCGTGCAATTGGTTAGTTACGTATTAGGAGCCATGCATCAAAAGGAGAAAGTGTCACTACATAACAAGTCCAATTGGGTATTGAGCTAAGGGTTCAACTGTAGGTTGGTATAAGGTACTGGGGTTTTTGCAACCGCTTGTTGTGATAATAATGGAATCACCCGGTGGGGTTTTTGCAGTGTTGGTTTTTTGCTGCATATTTAGTTTAATTGGTGATTTGTTTTTGCTACCACGCATTTGCATGTTAATTAACTTAATTAATTCACTTGGCTAAATTAATTGGTTAATTTATCACAAGGGGTTAATTCGTTTTTGGCCTATCAAGTGGTATCAGAGTAGGCACACTCTGATTAGATTTTAATCTTTGTTGTGTTGATCCATTGACCCTGTTTTTCATGGATAGAGGACAGTCTTTAATCATACCTCCTTTATTTGATGGCACTAACTATGCATACTGGAAAGTACGCACGAGAGCTTTCTTGCAATCTCTAGATGAGAAGGTGTGGCAAGCTGTTGAGATAGGCTGAACCAAGCCAAAGGAAGCGCCGGCCGACTGGGATGAAGCCAAGATCAAGGCAGCGAACTTCAACAGCAGAGCATTGAATGCTTTGTTCATTGCAATCACTAATGAGGAATTCAAAAAGATATCTTCCACTAAAACTACAAAGGAAGCATGGACCATCCTCCAGACAACCTATGAAGGAACTAAGGCTGTCAAGGATTTGAAGCTTCAAAGGCTCACTACAAGCTTCGAAGAGATTAATATGGAGGAGGATGAGTCGTTCAATGAGTTCTATGCCATGCTCAAGGACATAGTGAACTCAGCTTTCAATCTTGGGGAAACTATTCCTGAATCCAAGATTGTGAGAAAGGTGCTTAGATCTCTACCTGAGAGATTCCATGCCAAGATTATGGCAATTGAGGAATCAAAGGACATTAACAAGATTCCTTTGACAGAGCTGGTTGGTAATCTGCAGACTTACGAGCTAGGGTTAACAAGGATTGGTAAGTCGGGCAGGAGCAAGAGCATGGCCTTGAAGGCCAAGAGTAGTGACACAAATGAGTCTTAAGATGATGAAGATTCTAAGATGAAGTCCTACGTCACCAGGCAATTCAAGAAGTTTATGAAGAATGCCAATGGGAAGGGCTTCGACAAGAACCGTAGGCAATCTAGTTCTTCTCAGTTCAAGAGTCAAGACAAAGGGAAGAAGGATATTAAGGATGGCGGTCAGTACACTATTCCTATAGGACCTAAGTGCTTTGGGTGTCAAGGTGTCAGTCACATGAAACAGGAGTGTCCTACATATCTCAAGAGCATTGGGAAGAGCAAGGCACTCAAAGTTACTTTGAGTGACACTGAGCCTGAGGATGATTCTGACAATAAGGATGACGGAATCTTGAATGCCTTCACTGCCACTGTCAATCCTACTGAGGGGATTGTTGAAGATGTGGATGAAAAAGAGGAATTGGTGGAGTCCAAGTTTGAGAAGATGGATGATCAAGATGATATCCATATAGCCTATGAAAAATTATACAAGCTTTCTAAGAAACATGAGAAACTTTATAGGCTGACCACCAAGAAGCTCAATGATGTGGAACTTGATAGTGAAGAGCTTTCCACAAAGTTTGATGAAGTTAATCAGACTATTGGACCACTGAGGTTCAAGAACAATTTCTTGACTGAAAAGACCAAGAAGCTTGAAGCGGAGCTGTTTCAAGTCAGAGCTTAATTGGAAAGGACTTCAAGTGCAAAGCTTGATGAGATGCTTAGTCTTCAGAAATCTGCTTCTGATAGAATAGGTTTAGGGCATGGTCTTTCTTCTTCTAATATTGCTTCTACTAGTATTACTGTTTTTGTTCCTCCTAGTAATATTGTTATTGAGAACTATGATATTAAAACTGATATAGCTAGTGAGAACATAGACAAAGGTAAATCTATCTTAGGAGCACCCCTTAAGCAAGATAAGAAGGAAGCTAAAAACCCTAGGGCTAAGAAGGCTAATTCTCAAAAGCTTAAACAGAAGAAGCAGCATCTCTGTTATCATTGTGGAGTTGCCAGTCATACTAGACCAAATTACTATAAGTGGTAAGCCACTCAACAGAGCAACGACATGATCGCTTTTGGAAGCCAGAATCAGCTTCAATCCTCTCTTGCTCCCCTTGGAGATCTTCTTAAAGCCCTCATGTTCCTTTTGAACTTGAACGATTTCAATTCTTCCATCTCACTGCTGGTTCAAAGGTTTAATCAAAGGAAAGGTTTTTCCAAGGTGTGGAAGGAAAAGGGCTCCAAGTGATTCTATCACTTTCTTCTCTCTCCTTGTGTTTTTGTTTTTGCATAACTTGTGTGTTTTGCTTTTATTTTGAGTCAGTCTAGTTTTGTTTTGCTTTGATTTGTTTAACATATTTTTGTTTACTTTCAATTTTGTTTATTTTGTTTTTGATATAAAAATAAAAAATAAAAAAATTGAAAGAATCAGAAAAATACAAAAACAGTGTGTGTTATGTGTACATTGGTACTTGTGTACCTTGAATGGCCATTGAAACAAAGTTTTCTAAACTTTGTATCTCTTGTAGCTTAGATGAGCATCTTTATGCACAACTAAGAAAGTGAGCTTTGTGGCTCATGTTTGTGATGAGTAAGATTAAGTAATCTCTTGTACTTAACACTCGTATCACTCTTTTTGACGGGAAGGACTAGAAAATCCTAAGAGAAAGGCATAAATAACCATCTTACCACTGCTGCCCGCCAATCATGAAATGACATTTGTGTGCTTTGGCATAGCAACATTGGAATGTCAAAAGCTTAACATAATTGGGTATTTCTTTTCTATCTCTTATATGCCTATGCACGATTTGCTTAAAAAGAAAAATATACAAAGAAAAATAAAAAGCAAAAAGATCAAAATGCTTTAAATATGATTGTAAACGTGTATTCTAGAGATGTAGGAGTTGTAGGATGTACCTAAAAGGTGATAGTCCCCATCAAACAGTTATGATTGTGTGTAAGTTAAAGTGATTTTCTTATATCTCAAATCGTCATAACATATATACACCTATGCAATCTTGCGATGTTTTTCACACACAAAATGCAATATTCTTTACTACTCCTGATACATGTGCAGGTACAATGTGATTTGGCCATCACAAGGTTTACATGTATTAATGTATGCTCACTAAACTGTCTTGACTTGTTTTTGAAATATAAAATTGGTTAGACTCATTTAGTGTGTGTGTGTGTGTTTTTGGGATCTATGTGCTTCAAATTGTTGTTGAGAGATGATTTTGAGAATTTAAAGTGTTGATTGGATCCTTGGTTGAGTTGCATGCTTGATTGCATTCATATTTGTGTTTTTCCTTCTTGAAAAACTGTTTTTAAGCAATCTCGACACCTGGCTATCTATCGAGCTCTTAAGTTGTTTCTTATCGCAATCTCAACAGTTCCTCGACAACTAGGTGGATCGATCGAGAAGTTCCTGGATCCTCGATAGCTTTTTGACAGCTGGTGGATTGATCGAGCTTCTTGTCTTGTGTCTTTGCCTTGTACCTCGACACCTTCTCGACAGCTTCATCTGTCAACGTTGTTTTTCTCGACACCTTCCTTGACAGGATGGCTCGACACCTCTCGACACTCTATCTGTCGAGATTTACTGACCTTCTATATAAAGGTCAAGCGCGATCCGGTTCTCATTTCTCTCGATCTCTCTCTCGATAGCTTCGTGTTCTCTCACCCTAACCTCTCTCACTCACTCCAAACTTCTTCCTCAAGGTTTCTTCAAGCTTTTACAAGTTTTTCTTCCCTTGGTAAGCTTCAAATCTCTCATTTACATGCATTTTCATGTTTTGAAACCTAGGTTTTAGGGTTTTTGAAAACTTTGGGGTTTTTCAAAATTGTTGAGCTATTGTTGAAATTTTGGGATGGTTTTTTGATTAAATGAGTTTAAAACCTCATGCATTGCATCACACATGCATTATAACTATATTTTCTTACATTTAGATGTGTGATATATATGTTAAATTGATTGTGTGCTGGTAGGATTGGATTGGGCTGAGCCTATGATGCAATTTCTTTTGTATATCACATGTTCATGCATTCCCCATGCATACGTATACCTTTTTCAATATACTTGCTATATTTGAAATGTGTTGGGACTTTTCTGATTGTCTCTTTCTCTCCCTCTCTTTTCTGTTTACGTTAGTCGTGTCTACGGCACCTAAGCGTAAGTCAGCTCCGTCCCAGAACCCTTTATGTTCTAGGACATCGTCTTCGTCTTCTGATCCTACTCCTTCTCATATTCGGTTCCATGATGAGGATGCCCGAAAGGACTTCTCGGAGAACTTTTCTAGACGAGGTGTTCATTTGGAACACCGAGTCATTTTGGCGGACTTTGCTGACACTGACCTACCTAATGTCATTCACAGTCGGGGTTGGGAGTCACTGTGTGATGTCCCAGTCACATGTCCATTCGTGCTGATTCAAGAGTTTTACTCCAACATGCATGGATTCGATTATTCGATACCTCTCTTTTCTACTCGCGTTTAAGGTACACGCATTGTTGTCACACCGCAGCTTGTTGCGGATGTGCTTCGTATTCTGAGGGTAGAGCATCCTGACTACCCCGAATGTGAGCGTCTGAGGACTGTGTCCAAAGATGAGATGATCTCTACTTTCTGCGAGTGCCTTTCTGATTGGGGTGATCATCAGTTTACACCATGTAAGGCCTTTGCTAAAGGTCCTAAATTCATAAACATGGTGATGACTTTTGTTTTGCACTCACTCTCTCACTACAACTCTATCACAGAGCCTCGTGCTCGATTTTTGTTGTCTCTTCTTGAGCATCTTACTAATGATTTTCCTTCACATTTCATTCTTTCTCTTATAGATGTGTATAGGGATATGGCTACCCGTGATAAGCTCATCTTCCCTTCAGCTATCATGTGGATTCTATGCGATTTTTCTGTTCCTTTTCCCTCTTTTGACCATTTTTTTATCATGTGTGCCATAGACGCCGCTACCGTTAAACGTAGCGATGCGTAGTTTAGGTCACGGCAGACGGATTCAGCAGCTCCTCCCTCCCGTTCAGCTCTATCTCGTTCTGCTCCATCCACATCCGCTCCCTCCTCTTCTACGAGCGATGTGTCACACGGAGACATCATGGCACAGCTGCAGTGCATGGATGCTCGCCTTGATACACTCTCTACAGAGTTGTATCAGGTGAACATTCGTGTCGATCGTATTGCACGGCCGCAGGCGATCATGGGTGGCTTTGCTCCTGAGGCTTTTCCTCCACCACCTCCTCTAGTGGCTTTTGATTCTAAGGATGAGGATGATGATGATGGTGATGATGATGATGCTTCTAATGATGATGATGATGGAGATGCTAGCTCTATCGATGAGATGTATACTTGACACTCTTACCCTTTGTCATTCGTGACAAAAAGAAGGAGTAGTTTTGGATATGAGAGTAGTCATTCTTAGGGGGAGAGTTAGTGTAGGATTTTTTTTGTTAGGGGGAGTTTGATATTTTTGAGGGATGTAGTGAGGATTACATGTATCTTTTTCTTTTCTCTATTTTAGATACATTTATTCTTGTACATGGGTCTTGTGACCATTATTGACATACATTGTACTTATCTTCTTTATATATGTTGATGTATGTTTCTTTCACCTACCCTTGCATGTGTTGTTTCTTTTCTTCCTTTATACACATGGTTCTTATTACTTGTATGCAATCTATTATTTCTGTTTCACACAAAGATGCCTTGATGAGTTTCGTTTAAAGTGTTTCGTTTAAAGTGTTTCAAAAATACAGGTTGTCAAAGTCTACTTGCCATAAACTCTCTTCTTGCAAAGTTTTTCAAGAGTTTGTGTTAGGATAGATTTTATTGTATTCAACAAGTGAATATGAGTTGAGTGATTTATGATTTCTCTCATATGTTCATTTGTTTGTTGTGGTTTTGTCACGGATTGCTAAAGGGGGAGATTGTTAGGACATATATGATTCACTTGTTAGGAACATATGTCACTATTTTATGTAATTGGCTAATCCTTTGACAAAACGCACTTTACTTGTAATTGGATAGATCTAAGATATGTTTAATACTTCAAGAAACTGTGTTTCAAGATCAAGTGTTAAAACCATACAAGTCTGTCCAAGAAACAAGTTGAAGAAGTGTTGTTCATTAAAGCTTGATAGCTAGCTTGACAGCTAGCTATCTATCAAGACCTGTAGAGCTGTTCTGCCCCGTGGCTCGACAGCAGCTTGACAGATAGGGTATCAATCGAGGTTTATGAAAAACAGAATTTCAATTCTGTTTTGACTCTAATCCATGATTATGTGTTTAGGCTTTCTTTTCTCACAACCCTAGACATATAAAATGATTATTTTAAGGGCTGTCAAAGTGTACACAAGTTGCACAAGTGTTGAGCAAAGTTTGTTCAAGCAATTTATGACCGGAGACACAGTTTTGCCCTAGTTCATCATTCTTTTGAAGAAGTTGCTGTGTTTGTACACCGTAGGGTTTTGTGACCAAGCATCTTCTTGATCTTCATCATTGGGATGAACTGAAGAACGTTGTAGCCAACAACCTTCTTTAGTTGGTGATTGAAGTCGCGTACTGGGATCCGCATAATTGGTTAGTCACGTACTGGCAGCCGTGCATCAAAAGGAGAAATTGTCACTATAGAACAAATCCAATTGGGTATTGGGGTAAAGGTTCAACTGTAGGTTGGTATAAGGTACTGAGATTCCTTTACTTGTAACCGCTTTCTGTGATAATAGTGGAATTTTGGGAGTGGTGACCTTAAAATCACCCGGTGGAGTTTTTGCTGTGTTAGTTTTCTCCATTCGTAAACAAATCACCGTGTCAATTTATTTTCTGCTGCATATTTAGTTTAATTGGTGATTTGTTTATGCTACCACGCATTTGCATGTTAATTAACTTAATTAATTCACTTGGCTAAATTAATTGGTTAATTTATCACAAGGGGTCAATTCGTTTTTGGCCTATCAATAATGCATACTAAAAATACCAATCAAACATGTACAGTGACATGTGTTACCAGCAGCAATTTATTGATACTTGCATTTAAAGATCTAGTGGTACTTTAGGCATTACATAATCTTAAGCAAACAATTGCCTTCAACAGCATAAATTTAACAGATTATATTGTGGCACTAGGAAAGTGCATTTGGGGTTCAGTTGAGAATCCTTGTGCATAGTTGGTCAAAATCTTGGGTTACGAGCTTCCAATAAATTGTTTGGAGATGTTAATTACATCCATATTCAATTTTACTCTCTCTCTCTCTCTCTCAGAGATTTGTCACACCATATAAGAGGAATTCACATGATTTTCCAGATTCATTATTTGTAGAATTTTAGCTTAGAATGTGTTGTATATTAATTGGAGGTGATTTCAGACCCTCTAGTTTTGGGAAAAAGTGCTCAAAAATTCAAACATATATGACTTTAGAGAAACGTATATAAGATCTGAATTAAAATATAGGAAAACCACTTATTCCAAAAGCTCAAGCTTCAAATTACTGCAAAACAATCCAATTTTTGCACCCTATGATCATGTGCTTGAAGCCACGCCTTAGGGATGGCATTAGAGATATTACAACATATTTCTCATGTAAATTGAGTAAAGTTGTGATTTACAACTATGTTTTTATGTTAGCTATAATTCCATGTCAAATTTGATTGTATTTTTGTTCAATCATTTCTTTGTATTATTGTGGGATTTAATGTAAAGGTTGTGGTTGAGAGTTTGATGAAGGTCTGTGAAGAAGGAGATTTTACAACTGGCTCGTGACTGGCTCGCGAATGACAAACTGCGAAAGGCCACGTGAGAAGCACATGCTGGAATCTGAAGAGTCTTATGCCAGTCTGGATTTCATGAGTCACTTGCAACTCAAGCCAAGTCATGAGTGACCAGCGAAACTCACTGCCTAGAGCTTTTAAAGTGTGCTTATCTCATACCTTTACCAACACTATATAAGCCCTCATTACCCACAAAATTGGAAGGAGTTTTTCCAAAGAACTTTTGAGAGAGAAAACCTTAGCTATACACCTGAGAGTTAGAGATTGTATACCCACAATCATCTACACCATTTCTCTAAAGTGTTCCTCTACTCCTACCTCTCCATCTACATATCCTTAAGAGGTTCTTAGCCCAAACACTTATCTCACCCAATCTGAGTGTTAAGAGAAGTTTTGGTGCATATGGGAAGCATTGGAAGAAGCCATTGATTGACATATGCAATTTAGAGCTAATTGCGGGATCCAGATAACTAGTGAAGAGATGGCTCCGTGAAGCCTGTTGGTAGCTGGAACTTGGAGGGTTCAAGTACATTGGGTAGATTAGGGTTGGAGGGTCTTTTTGATATTTGTGTACTCCAACTTTATTCACTAGTGGATCAACTTCGGCGGGGAAATGGGCTTTTCCCTTTAGTTTTTAAAAATATCTAGCACAATGTCCTTGTTTTGAAACTCGATTTAAAAAAAAAAAAAAAAAAAAAAATCGAGTTACAAGTGGAACTTGATATTAGCAATGTCAAGTTCTATGCATATTTTTCTACTTAATATTTTTTGAAATTTTAAGCAAAACTTGACATTGCTAATGTCAAGTTTCACTTAAAAAAATACATATAACTCGATTTTAAGGATATGGAGTTTTATACATAACTCGATTTTGTTAAAATCGAGTTTAAAAAACAGGAGCATTTTGCTAAATAGTTTCAAAACAAGGTCATTGTGTTAGATATTTTTAAAAATAAGGGCAAAAGCCTATTTTGCCCCGATTTCGGCTTGGAGGGCTGTGAAGAGGTTTTTCGTTAAGTACAAGATTTACATTGTGTTTACATCTCTCCTCCTTATTCTTTAAGCTTTACATTTATTGTTTATTGTACATGCTTATGCCTTAGAGTAGTGTTCCAGCTTTATTACAATATATTTACTCTTGTTCCGTAGTTAGTTAAGTTGGAGTAAAAGTAATTAAGCCATATTTTAAAATTGGTGGTCTAAATTGGCTATAGTGTTTTACACTATTTGAGCTTTCAAAATGCAATGGCAATGCCATTGCTCATGCTCTAGCTAGGAAGACTATTTTTATTTTTTTGTTTTTGGCAGGCAACTCATTATTTGTTTGTGGTCATTTTGGATTTCTTTGGTAGATGTGTGTGCTAGCTTAAGCATAGTAAGTAATTTCTTATTAAATTCTTGTGAACACTATATTTTGGGATGTTGATAATTGGTTTTGTGATTGGTTTTTGTGTTGAAGCAAGTGGGTGGCTTGCATAGTGTTATAAGGTGATTTAAATTCATATTGAGAGTGTTTCTTATTTTTTGGGAATTGTGAATGGATATTGTTGAATTATATGTGATGGATATTATTTAATTGTTTTCAATATTTGTAAGCATTATATATTGTTTTGTTGAGAATTTGTATTGTGGTGGGTTGTTGTGTTGGAGCAAGCGGGTGGCTTGCATGGTGTTATAAGGTGGTTTAATTTCATATTGAGAGTATTTCTTATTTTTTGGAATTGTGAATGGATATTATTGATTTATATGTGATGGATTTATTTAATTTTTTTCAATACTTGTAAGCATTATATATCGTGATGTTGATAATTGGTTTTGTGGTGGGTTGTTGTGTTGGAACAAGTGGGTGGCTTGCATGGAGTTATAAGGTGGTTTAAATTCATATTAGGAGTGTTTTTTTTTTTTTTTTTTGGAATCGTGAGTGGATATTGTTGATTCATATGTGATGGATATTATTTAATTGTTTTCAATACTTGTAAGCATTAAATATTGCGATGTTGATAATTGGTTTTGTGGTGGGTTGTTGTGTTGAAGCAAACGAGTGGCTTGCATGGTGTTATAAGGTGGTTTAAATTCATATTGAGTGTGTTTTTTTTTTTTTTTTGAGAATTGTGGATGGATATTGTTGAATTATATGTGATGGATATTATTTAATTGTTTTCAATACTTGTAAGCATTATATATTGTTTTGTTGAGAATTGGTATTGTGGTAAGTTGTTATGTTGGAGCAAGCGGGTGGCTTTCATGGTGATATAAGGTGGTCCAATATCATATTGGGAGTATTTCTTATTTTTTGGAATTGTGGATAGATATTGTTGAGTTACTTTTGTATGATTATGTCAACGTTTTTTCAATACTTGTAAACTTTTTGTATTGTGATGTTGATGATTGGTATTGTGGTGGGTTGTTGAAATGGAGCAAGCGGGTGGCTTGCATGGTGCTATAAGGTGATATAAATTGATATTGGGAGTATTTGATTGTGCAATGTTTATTTGTTTAAGTATTAATATAGACTTGTGCATTCATGAATGGGATAGGACTTTATCTAAGTAGCTTATAAACTTAGATATTAGAATACATTATGCATGAGTTGTCCTTATTTTGCTAAAGTAACATTCACCTTGCAATTGTAGTCAAACATAGATATAAGTTGGATGACAATGGGTAAGACATCTAATAGCAGATTAAGTCATCCATATATTGATAGGTTTAATACATTTATAAATTTTGCAAGGGTAATTGTGGACTTGAGTGGTAATATTCTGTGCCCGTGTATTCACTGTGTGAATTGCTATCAACAATCTCTTCATACTGTGTGTATCCATTTGCTTCATTGTGGGATTATGCATTCTTACACTAAATGGTATAATCATGGAGAACCTCGTGTATTGAATGAGAACATTATGATAATGAAATGTTGGATGGTGATCATATGAATGGTATCAATGCCTCGGTAGGTGATCGAATTAGATGGGAACCAAGAAATGCAAACCAAGATAAGGAAGTGCATAATTTTGACAAATTTAAGGAAGATGAAAAGCGTGATAGGTTGCACTAATTATACTATCTTGAAGTTTGTTATTGAGATGTTGAATGTAAAGGTAATGACCAACTTTAGTAATAAGGGACTTGATATGATGCTAGAATTGTTGATAAAGGTTTTACAGAAAGGTAACTTGGATCTAAGGTCAACTTATGAAGCAAAGAAGATATTACGTGGCTTGGGCGTGTCATGCAAGCATATAGATGCATGCAAAAATGATTGTGCACTATTCTGAAAGGAAAATGAAAATCTTGATAAATGTCTGTTGTGTGAGTCGCCTAGATACAAGGCTACACATGCCTAAGGTAAGAAGATTTCTCATAAGGTATTGCATTACATCTCGTTAACACTGAGACTGAGGAGATTGTACATGTCAAGCCAAAGAGCTAAGGACTTAAGATGGTATATAAACAAACGTGTGGACGATGGGATAATGAGGCATCCGGTTGATAGTAAGGAGTGGAAGGAGTTTTATTTGGAACATCCTGATTTTGCCCACGAACCTTGCAATGTGAGGTTGGGGTTGGCTATAGATGGATTCAACCCTTTTGGGAACATGAACAACAACTATAGTATATGGCATGTCATACTTATCCCCTATAGCCTACTGCATTGGTTGGTTATGAAGGATCTATATTTTATGTTGTCCTTGTTCGTAGTCCCCATCAACTGGGAAATGAGATTGATATTTACTTGAAACCATTAGTTGACGAGTTGAATGAGTTGTGGGAAAAAGGTGTAGAAACTTACGATGCTTATAGTAAAGAACATTTTTAGATGTGTGCAAGTTTGTTGTGGACAATACATGACTATCCTGGATTTGGTAATGTGTCTGGGTGGAGGACAAAGGGTTATCATTCTTGTTACACTTGCAACGACGAACCATATTCAGAAGCTTTGGAAAGTAAAATTGAATTCATTAACCATCGAACTTATTTGCCTATGGAACATTGTTGGCGACATAGTCGGTTGCATAATGGTTTATCGGAGAAATGGAAGAGATCTTTAGAGTTACCAGTGAGAAAGATGCAAGAACAGCTAGATAGAATGCCAAATATAATTTTAGGAAAGCATCCAAGTAACAAGAAGAGACAACTCATTGGGGAGTCAAATTGGTCAAAGGTAAGTATTTTGTACAAGTTACCATACTGGAAAAATAAAAGGTTTAAGCACAACATTGATATCATGCATATGAAGAAGAACATTAGTGAGAGTACTTATGGTACTTTGTTGGGCATTGAGGGGAAAAACAAGGATATTGACAAGGCATGGATAGACTTGCAAAATATGAACTTTAGGCACATGTTGCATTTGAAATAACGTCCTAATGGATCTGTGACAAGCTTTGGGCTTTCTTTTCATTAAAACCTAATGAAAGAGATAGTTTTTATAACTTTTTGAAATCAGTCAAGTATCCGGATGGCTATGCGGCCAACATATCAAGGTTAATGAATGCAAGGTAGATTATCGAGTTTGAAAAGCCATGACTGTCATATGCTATTACAACAAATTCTTTCAATTAGGTTACGAGGGTTTGCAAATAAAGAAATTAGTATTGTATTGTTTGAGTTAGGCAACTTCTTCTAAAACTTATGGTCAAGGACCATAAAGTGGAGTGAATTGGAGAAACTAGAAGAACGTATAATTCTCATACTATGCAAGCTTGAGAGGTTCTTTCCTCTAACATTCTTTGAGGTTATAGTCCATCTTACTGTTCACTTGCCTCGAGAAGCAATTTTAGGAGGTCCGATACAATATCGGTGGATGTACCCAATTGAAATGTAATTAAATCCTTTGATGCATCCATCAATTGTATCTTTCTCATATGGTATAAAATCACATAATCCTAATAACTTTTCCTCATAGGTACCTTGGAAAATTGAAAAGATATGTTTCCAACCGAGCCTAACCAGAAGGTTCAATTACAGAGGCTTGGGGTTGTTTGGATTTGTTGTTTTCCATCATCCATCATTCTGTTTTCATCACCCATAACTCAAAACGAGTGGGTCCCATAGTAGAGGGGTTTGATTGGATTTGTTTTTAGTTTTTGTTTCCATCACTCAATTCTCTCATTTTTGAGTGATGAGTTATGGAAACTGAAAACACATTTTAGGTGATTTCAAGTTATGGAAACTGAGTTTCCATGGCATTTTGGTAAATAAACACACACTGCTGGGACCCACTAGTGTTGTAAAGTCAAACTTTCCTTCTCTCTCCCACCGGTCACTCTCCTCTTTTCTTTTTATTTTCTTTTTTTCCTTTCTTCTCCACTTTTCTTTCTCTGTTCTTTGTTGCAAGCTGATCAGTTCTTTCTTTCTTCTTCTTCTTTTTTTTCTTCCTTTTCGCCTTTCTCATCACAAAATATTTTTGGTGTTATATTTTCTTTTTTACGGATCCTTTTCGAAGTCCAAACATTTTCCACAAGTAGAACAACCAAAGTAAAGAGAAAAAGGGACATAGAGAGAGAGAGAGAGCCATGACTGGATAGGATGTTTGTGTATGGGTATTGTTGTTTTTCTTCTCCATCCTTTTGGACTCCATCGTCAGCACCATCATCTCAGTCTCAGACCCATAAAAAAAATAAAAAATAAAAAATAAAAAAAATCAAGAAACAAACTTTTCAAACAGAACAATATCCACAAAAAATCTTTACAAATTTCATCGATAAAACTTAAGGGATCTATGAAAAATCAAGCCTTAGGGTTTTGAAAAATCAACACCAATAAAACGTGGAAATGGGTCATGTTTCTTCACACTTCATCGGCGCCACTGGGTTGAGAAGGTGGGAGATTGGCGCCACCGCTACATGTCAGAGGAGATTAAGCAGCCCTAGTGACGATGGAGATCGGCGCCACAGGTATGAGCGTCTTCTATCTTAGTTGGGTTCGGGTTTGTGTTTTGGGAGAGTAATAGGGCAATGGTGACTGAAGGGGAAATGAGCAGTGAAGAAAATGAAATGAAATGAGGGTGAGGTGGGTAGGCTAACAGAACTTATGACATGGTGCTCAGGTATGGCTCCCACAGAAAGTACAAAAAATTGAGTTATGAGAAGTTGGAAACAGTGTGCCAAACGTGCCACCTTTAGGGAGTTAGGGTATTTTAAGTGATAAGTGATGAAAATTAATTGATGAGTGATGAGTGAGGACTTTTTTAAATTCAAACAGCCCCATACATTCTTAAAGAATGTACTAACAACTGGTCTTTGTATATTTATGGGATCGAAACTGTGCATTATCGAAGGGAAAGAAATGAAGATTTTGGTGAATCTAGCACAGGATTAATAGCTTTTTCACAAACTGCCCGACCTATAGGGGGTAAGCAGAATGATGGCAACTTGTCTCATGCATTCCTTGAAAAGATAAGCATATTGTAGACACTTGATTTTGCAATCATGATTTAATCAAAGAAGATGAATGGAATGACCATCCATGTACCCCAAAAATCATGATTGCATTACATGAATTAATTCATTCATTGCATATCATAAAAATGATCTTGAGGTTCTAACGGTCGCGACAGTGTGTCCGGTTTCCAAATCGGACCATCGGATCGAAAGATATCACGAGATCAAGTTTTCATGGTCTACATGCATTGTATGGTGTGAAGCCGATCACGTGTGATTAATTTAAATTAATTTTGATTGGTTAATGATTAAAATTAATTAAATGAATTTTTTTGATTGGTTAAGTATTTTTCTTAAAGTGAGATTTGTTGCAAGGAATTAAAACAAAAAGCTGATAATATTTAAAGACGGTAGATAATTAGGCTTTTGGGATAATTATATTCAAAATAATTATTTTAAAAGTCCTAATTATCACTTTGGAATGAGGTTTATCATGAAAATAACTCTGAAATTCGTCCAAATACAGTTTTAGAGTTGGAAAACACTTCAAAAACGTGCCAATCAAGTAGCAGATTTCAGATTCACGTTCCAAGGCACTTTTTCCATAGTATAACTCCAAATTCCGACTGGGCTATTTCTGGAAAAGTTGTAGAGAATCGAATTTCCCTTCCGCTGTCAAAATTTCATCTTAATATAAATTTTGACTAAAGAGATATGATCAAAATACTGAAGCTTGTTCAGATCTGAAAAATCAGCTTACTCTTATCCAAATCTCATTTTTTTTAGGATTTTCCCCCATACGTTTTTTGATTATTTTTTTCAGCATTCCAACCTCTATAAATAGGGGATGCCTCTCAAAATTCAGATTTCCCCTCTTTCTGACTTCCCTTGCTTTTATTTTCTCTCCTAAGTTAAAGTTCTAGAGGCTCTTGCCTTAGGAATTTCTTTATTGTAAGCAAAATATTTTAGGCTTCAAAGATAATTGAATAAATTTATTTGAATCCTAAAATATCCGTTCATAACAAAGAGCACGCATGCAAGAGGTAGTGAATTTCTTTCTTCTTAATCTTCTTTGTTAATTTTGAGTAATGATGCATGAGTAGATTTAGGATTTTTTTTTAATGTGGATGCCATGTGTTGTTAAATTTCTCTTTGAAAACATGTTCCTAATTCCTCTGTTGTTATGATTTTTCGTTTGAATTTCAAAAATCTGCTTGTTAACAAATCTTTTTCTAAATCAAAAATGGATTTTCATCTTCCTTAGATGCAAATCTGAAATTTTTTAAATCAAAAACGGATTTGCATCTTCCTTAGATGCAGATCTAAATTTTTCTAAATCAAAAATAGATTTACATCTTCATTAGATGTAGATTTGAATTTTCTTCAAAACAAAAAAAAAAAAAAAAAACTGATTTGCATCTTCATTAGATGCAGATCTGAAATTTTTTAGATCAAAAAAAAAAATTGATCTATATTTTCTTTAAATGTAGATATGATTTTTTTAACAAAGCCGATTTTGAAATTAAAAAAGAAAAAGAAAAAAAGAGTCATGAGTAGTCTTGTTGGTTTTGTTTGATGCATGTAGCATAGGTTTATATTATGAATTAGCCCTCTTCTAAAAATCTTTTTCTTATTTTCTTTCATATAAAAAAAACAGATCTAATTCTTTTTAATGCAAACCAAAATTTTTTTTTTTTTAGTTTTCAAAAAACAGATTTAATCTTTTTAAATCAAAAGATTTTGTTTCATTTAATCAACACAATTCTGAATTTTTTTCTCCAAAAACTATTTTTTTTTTCTACACATACAAAAACAGATCTGATTTCTTCTAAACCAAATTCAATTTTTTATCACAACACAAATCTGAATTTTTAACAAAGAAGAGGGCATATTCATAAATAGACTTATTTGATTTTTTTTTTCTTTCATGGTCTCAACATATCATTCATGTCATGCATGAAAGGGGTACATTGGTCACAAGAGTCTAGAAGACCGAACTCTGTCTGGGCGGAATGAGTGCTTGACACTTTCCCATTCCGTAACCTAGCCTCCAAATTTAGTATCTTTGGATAGGTAGACCTAGGTCTTATCTTTGCTTTTATTTTGGCTAGATTGTAACTAGGACAAAAGGCCATGTATTTTTGGTAGATTGTAACTAGGACCCAAATCCATGTAACTTTCAATTTTTCAAATATGTATTTTTTTTTTCAATCAATGAAAGGAAACAATTCAGTCATGTATTTTTAATATTTAGTTTTTTTTTTTTTTTTTTTTTTTTTTTTTTTTTGTATAAAAATAAGTAGCGACTTCACACCACTTACCTAAAAGAGAGGTGCCCTTAAAAAGCACACCATAAAATCTCTCTTTTTTTAGAGCAACCCAAATTTCAAGGTCTCTCACAGTGGCGACTCCACTGGGGATGTTGAGGGCTAAGTTTTGTATTAGACTTAAGTGACCAAATATGTACCCTTGTTTTTGCGTGGTCTTGCATGATATTGATATTTGTTTGTTTATTTATGTTTGTTGAGATATTGTATGATATTTTGTTGTATGTATTGTTTGATAAAAGCTTTCCCTAACTGTCATAGTGTGTGTCATCCAAACAACAATGTATGCACCCCTTTTCAACAACATGTGGTGGTAGTAACCATGGATCACCGGTCTTCATTAGATTTGGGTACCCAGTGGTGAACTCACCAACTCATAGCCCAAAGTCACCGGATCATTTCCTGTTGACTGTAAAGGACAAATCATGCCGTTTGGACCAACGCAATGTTCATTATATTACAAGTTGGGAGGTGTAACAGCCTAGCTATGGGAAATAATGAAACAACAAACCCACCCCACAACGTAATGACTTAGAACCTACCCTTAGGCCGGTCCATGTTAAAATTGCATTGCATGTTGTGTGTGTTTGTTTTGCTTAGTTAGTGGATGCAGATAGTGACCTAGCTTTAATTGACCCAAGAGAGACTATTCTAGAGAGAGAAAGGGGGAAGAATTTGGTCAAGATTTGAAGGAAGGCCGCAAAGAGTACCTAAGACTGACACTCAAGCCAGTAGCTCTAGTTCCAAGCTCATCACTCCAATCACGGTATTGAAGCTCGTGAGCATAGAAGACACCCCGTTGCTGCAACATCACAATCCCATTTCCGACCTACAAGACACCTCAAACCCTAACCAAATCACCTAACATCCACAAACGGGGGGAGACACTTCAAACCCCAATCAAATTACCAAGTACCAATATATGGGGGGAGACACTTCGAACCCCAATCAAGCAACCCAATACCTACAAACGGGGGGGAGACACTTCGAACCCCAATCAAGCAACCCAATACCTACAAACAGGGGGGAGACACTTCGAACCCCCAATCAAGTAACCCAACATCCACAAATGGGGGGAGACACTTCAAACCCCAAGATACCGATCCTAGTGACCCAACAAAAATTGCCCACATTACAAGGGGGGAGACACTTCAAACCCCCACATTTGGAGATAGACAACCCAAAGCCAAAGTCCACCAAGATTTCAACCCTTTGGATCACAAGTTCATCAAAAATCAAGCCCAAGGAAGGTTCAACCCTAATGAGTCAAGAAAGAATTGAAGATGTTCTCAACTCCATCCTGGAAGGTCAAGAGAAGATAAATGAAGAGCTAGCCCAAATCTCCCGGATAGCCAACTCTGCATTACAAGCCAGCATAGCCAATCAAGCTATGCTCTCTACCTTGTGCAAGGATAATTCACCAGAGCCCAAAGAGATCCCATACTTCCAATTTCTAAAGAAAAGAGCTAGGGATTTCCGTAAGTTGTCTTTCCAACTATCCTCTCCAATCAACAAGAACATGCCAATGGACTCAATCCCGAAGGAGGTAGTGCCTTACTACATCAATAGTGATGCAGTCAAACCATCAACTAGCAATTGTAGGTGCCGGAGAAATTTTTTAGAACTACACATGACTTTGAGTGAAGCCTTGGAAAAACTACAAGCTAAGGGATTACTGAAGCCATTGGACCCCAAGCCAATACCACATCCCATGCCTAGAAGATTCAATCTTAATGCTCATTGTAGATATCATCAAGGGAAAGGCCATACAATTGATAGATGTTATAACTTGAGGCATGACATTCAGAATCTCATCGATCAACAAGTCATTACTCCGCCATCATCAGCCAGTCATCCTAACTTTGTTAAAATTTTATTTTACAAGTTTTTTTTTTTAGATTGACTCTTTGGTCTTATTGTTTATTTAGGATTCGCTTTCTAGTTGGTCTTTTACTTAATAAAGTCCATGTTGTGTTTAATGCATTTGGTTTGTCATGTTATTCATATGTAAATAAAAAAAAATTCAAAAAAAAAAGAAGAGAAAAGAGTCCCAAAATAAAAGAGTTTTCAAAAATTGAAAAAAAAAAAAATTTTAAAAGATTTTTCAACTAGGGGCATTGGGCCCTCAAGTCATTTAAGTTCATTTTCAAAAAAAAATTTCACTAGGGACATTGGGCCTTCTTAGTAACCTTTTTCTAAAAACCCTTTTTTGTTCCTTCAAAGACTCCAAATTTTTCTCAAAAGCCTTCTTTTCAAGAGAATACAAGAAGATCCATTTGACAAAGCTTCTTCCAAATCATGATGATTAATTGCTCTACCAATCAATTTGTTCCAAAGAGGGATTTAACTTCATTCAATCCATGTAAGGACTTTTACTAAACATTCAAAATATGAAAAGAAAAGGTCCTAAAAGGCAATCAAAGAAATACATCCATTCATCCAAATTTCTCAAACCACATACACTCAATCCCAATCTCTACAGAATTCTTCACATTGTTGGAGCATTTATACTTCTATTCCAAGAATAATTTATTAAAAGAGTTTAAGTCGCTGTGCTTACAAGAAAGCATCACTAGGGCCTTTAAATAGTTAGCCTATTTTTCAATGAACCCACTAAAAACTTAAACCTTGGGTGGGAAAATTAAGTATGCATGCTTAAATCTCAAGATGAGGAAGTGTTGACCTTATGGATCTAGCACCACTTGGTAAGTTCCTCAATGAAAACAGTATGACAAGTTCAAAAAAGGAAGATTCATCAAGTTCAGAAAAGAGAGTACATCAAAGCTAGGTAGTTTGGAAATCCATCAAGGAGAGATAAGATTTTGAGAAAGCATCAAACTGTGAGAAAAAAGAGAAGGACATCAAGCAAAAAAAGACTTCAACCAAAAAAAGAAGAGAGAGAAGGGAATGCAAGAATTTTCATCAAGTTGTGAGAGAATACTAATTCATCAAAAGACACGAGAGATATGAGATTCCATGAAAGATCATTCAAGTTGAGAAGAATAAGCAAAAATGAAGACTCATCAAGAGAAAAATCTAATCAAATTGAGGAAGATGAGGAAAAGAAAAAGTAAGACACATTTCATAAAAAAAAAAAAGTGTGTTCAATCAAGTCAAGAAAAATGAAAGTGCATTCGAAAGGATAAAAGGGTATCAAGGAGAAATACAAATTCATCCAGGGAAGGTGGAAGTCTATCAAATTGGAAAAAAAAAAAATGTAGTTGAATGAAAGCCAATAAAATTTCAACAAAAAGAAGAAGAAGAAGCTCGCTAGGTTGAAAACTCAAAAGAGTGGTCTAGGCAAAAATTAGAGCAAAAAAAAAAAAAAAAAGCTCGCTAGGCTGAAAACCCGAAAGGGTGGTCTAGGCATAAATTAGAGCAAAAAAAAAAAAAAAAACTTTGAAAAAAGAATGAATGAGAAAAACAAAAATGAGAGTGACTAATTTGAGTACAAGATAGGATGCTAAGAAGACCTAAAAGGGGAAGTCATCAGGCTAAAAAAAAAAAAAAAAATCAAGAACAAATGAAAGGAATCAATGACCAATGAGAAGATGATGAACATGATAAGGATTTTAGCACAAGAGTCAATGATGGAAGTTGTGGAAAAATCTTCCAATGCTTGAATTTAAAGTATTGCATACTTGGGGAAACATCATAAGGGTTTTTTGAAACTTTTATATCCTTCCTTTCGATAACCTGAACCTAGCCTACATTACAACCTTTGAATAAAGCCCTCCTTGAAGTCCTACTAATTGAAAGCACACATTTAGTTCTGATAATATTTTCTCTTAGATTAAGAAGAAAAATTGCTCAAGATTATCAAGCCCCACTGGTTGATATCTTTAAAAGACAAATTTCAAAAATTCTTAAGTGACCAAAATTTTTTTCTAAGCCCCAAACAATCACTTTGTTTGCTCCCAACAGAAAATAACTCTCAAGAGAACAAATTTCCAAATTCTCAAAAATTTTCAAATCTTCAAACTTGGGATTTTTCCCTTTCTTGCTTACTCCCAACATGTGTGATTCCCAAGCATTTCATTTCTTTGATTGTCTTTGAAGACTTAATCTAAAAAAATTTCAGAATGAAAAAGTAAATTTGATTACATGTTTTTAATGATTTCAAATCCTTTTTGGCCAATGAGATCAAGTTAACAATTGAGCATTATGATTGGTCAAAGAGGCTGTTCAAATGATCACCTTTTGTTCATTTGAAAAAGATAAAATTTCAAAAAATCCCATTCCAATTAAATTGCTTTTTTCAACCAACAAAAAAAAAAAAAAAAAGTGAAAAAGAGACTCATTTCAAAAATTCATTTCTCAAAAAAGATTTTTCAAAACTTCATTTTCAAAACTTTTTTGTTTGAACTACGTCTGGACCTGATCCTCTATGAGAGAGGTATCTAGGCAGCCTTTTCAAAAGGCCCAATCAAAATCCCTCAAAAAACATTTTTTTCAAAGGCTCAAAATAAAAACATTTTTGTGTGTGTGTGAATTTAGGCTAGGAGCATCTATTTTGCATTACGCATATCATCAATTTTCTGTGCAAGCATGTCTAAATTAGGGGCATTGGCCCAAAACATTTTTATAATAATTGATTACTAACAAGCTCATGGAAAGAATCTTTTGTAGGAGGTGGACAAGGATCTTTCATCTACACAACAATCACCATCAATCTTTAGTTTAGATGTGCCAATCGACACTCCAATAGAGCCCATTGGCCCATCATCCCAACAGTCCTTGTTTTGCCTAGTTTTGTGATTTTGATCTTGTTTTACTCAAATTTTGCTTTATTGAGGTCCCTATACAATAAGATTTTTCAAAATTCACATTGATTGTTGAACTAGGGGCATTCGGCCATGCCTCATCCATTTTGAAAAAAAAAAAAGAAGAAATCATCTTTTCTTCAAATATCAAGATTTTCAAAAAGTCATGCAACAATTCGTAAACTAGGGGCATTCGGCCATGCCTTATTCATTTTCCAAAAAGAGAGAGAGAGAGAGAGATCATCATCATCATCTTTTCAAAAAAAAATCAAGATTTCCAAAAATCATGCATCCATTTCTAAAACATGGGCATTCGGCCATGCCTCATCCATTTTGAAAAAAAAAAAAAAAAAATCAAGATTTCCAAAAATCATGCATCCATTTCTAAAACATGGGCATTCGGCCATGCCTCATCCATTTTGAAAAAAAAAAAAAAAAAAAAAAATTCAAGATTTCCAAAAATCATGCATCCATTTCTAAACTTGGGGCATTTGGTTATGCCTCATCCATTTTGAAAAAAAAAAAAAAAATCATCATTTCCTCAAAAGTCAAGGTTTTCAAAATCATGCTTCAATTTATAGTCTAGGGGCATTCAGCTATGCCTCATTTAGGTAAGATTACCCATGTCAAAACCTGTTAGGTAAATTCAAACCTTTGCACCACAAAGCTTCATCAAGTAAACTCTAAACTTTTTTGAATCAAGCTCTTACAAGAATAAGTTCATACATATCAAAGTCATTAAATGCAAAAATCAAAGAGTGGTAGTTCATGAGTTATACAAGTTAATTGACTAGAAATCAACTCTTGTTTTTCTTACCGGAAATTAGAAGAGAAAAAATCTCCTGAACTTCATTTTTCAAAGGAAAAATCTCCTAGAACTTCAATTTTCAAATGACAAATCTCCTAACAAAATTTCAAAATGATAAATCTCTTAAAACACTTTTCAAAGGATAAAAATATCCTAAACAAAATTTCAAAAGGACAAATCTCCTAACTAACTTTTCAAAGGATAAATCTCCTATTCAAATTTTCAAAGGACAAATCTCCATGAACAAATCTTCAGTGGATAAATCTCCATGAACACATCTTCATAAAAGAAAAAATCTCCTGAACAAATCTTCAAAGGACAAATCTCCATGAAAAAAATCTTCAACGGACAAATCTCCATGAACACATCATCAAAGGATAGATCTCCTGAATAAATCTTCAAAGGAAAAATCTCCTGAACAAATCTTCAAAGGAAAAATCTCCTAAACAAAGGACAAATCTCTTGAAGAAATCTTTAAAGGACAAATCTCCTGAACAAATCTTTAAAGGACAAATCTCTTGAACAAATCTTTTAGGTTCTAAGTACTTAGGAACTAATGTATTAGAACTCTAATGTGTATTGTTGGCAAACCATGATCAAAACAGGTTGTTTAGTTTTGTTTAGACTTGCTCAAAGTTGTGTCTTTTACGTAACGTTGGAATCGAGCTGTTGCAGAATTAAGTGTGCATTTCGACCTTGCTCGATCGATCGAAGCTTAGGCTCGATCGATCGAAAGTCGGGCAGAATGTTTTTTCTACAGAATTTCCAACTCAGCCCTAGCCCATTAAGGATTAGGGTTTCGGATCTACTTCTCCCAGTATATAAAGGAAGCCCTAAGCATGTTTTTAAAAGACTTTAAGAGAGAGAGATTAGAGTGCCTTGTGTGCCTCTTTTGCAGATCTAGGGTTTTGTACCCAAAAGCTCTCTAAGTATTTGGTTGCTCTATTTGCTATGTGTGTGTGAATCTCTTGTGAGATCTAGAGGTGGTTGCCTTCACACATGCTTAGGATTATCAAGAAGGAGATTTGATTGAGAGCTTGATAATCATTTAGTTGCTGCACTAAAGAGCTTAAAGAAACACAAGCGGGTGTGCTTGTACTTGCTGGAGAATCCAAGAAAAAAGAAGTCCGTAGTCTCGGAGCTTGCACGTAGTCATGTCAGTAAGTTTCTACTGGTGGGTAGCAATAGGATGTTAGTGGTCTAAGTCGCTATTGTAAAACTTCAATTCTTTCATAGTGGATTCAGGTTTACCTTGAGGATTGCTAGGTTAAATCCTCCCCAAGTTTTTACTGGTGTGGTTTCCTGGGTCATCATATCATTGTGTTATTTATATTTTTACTGCTTTGCATGATATGATTATATGATTGTGTTAACCTAGATCTGAAACTTGGACTAAGTAATCATTTGGCTAATTTACTAGGTTAATTCAGTTGTGTTTTATGGGGTCTAAAAACTCACAAAATCTTCAAATGATAAATCTCCTAAACAAATCTTCAAAGGATAAATCTCCAAAACAAAGTTAAAAAAGGAAAAATCTCCTGAACAAATCTTCAAAGGACAAATCTCCTGAACAAATCTTCAAAGGAAAAATCTCCTAAACAAATCTTCAAAGGACAAATCTCCTAACAAAATTTCAAAGGATAAATCTCCTAAAAAACTTTTCAAAATGATAAATCTCCTAAACAAATCTTCAAAGGACAAACCTCCAGAACAAGTCTTCAAAGGACAAATCTCCTGAACAAATCTTCAAAGGAAAAATCTCCTGAACAAATATTTAAAAAGGAAAAATCTCCTTAACAAATCTTCAAAGGACAAATCTCCAGAACAAGTCTTCAAAGGACAAATCTCCTAAACAAATCTTCAATGGATAGATCTCCTGAACACATCTTCAAAGGATAGATCTCCTGAATAAATCTTCAAAGGAAAAATCTCCTGAACAAATCTTCAAATGAAAAATCTCATAAACAAAGGACAAATCTCTTGAACAAATCTTTAAAGGACAAATCTCCTAAACAAATCTTCAAAGGTCAAATCTCCTGAACAAATCTTGAAAGGATAGATCTCCTGAACAAATCTTCAAAGGACAAATCTCCTGAACCAATCTTCACAAGACAAATCTCCATGAACAAATCTGCAAGAACAATCCCAAATTCCAAATTTTCAAATCCCAAAATTTTCAATCCAAAATCTCATATCTCATGTTCAAAATTTCAAGTTGTAAATTTTCAAATCTCAAATTCCATGTTTCAAATTTCAAAATTTCAAGTTTCAAGTTTCAAAATCTCAAGTTTCAAGTTCCAAGTCTCAAGTTTCATATTCCAAGTTTCAAATTTCAAAAATCAAATCATTTTCCAAAGAATTACGGAAATCAATCAAAGTTTTCTTGCTAAGAAAATAAAAAATTCAAATCAAGCAAATGAAAAATCCCACATTTCAAAGAATGAAGGAACAACAAAACACTCATCAGTTAAAGACTAACTCCAAATTTTGACTTTTGCAGGTAGCAACTTGATTTCAAGGTTGAGAAGTCCCTTTGATTACCCTTCGTCAAGATCAAGGTCCCTTGGTCGTAGATAGTTCCTTCGTCAAGATGGAGATCGCAGACAGTTCCTTCGCCAAGATCGAGGTCGCAGACAATTACCTTTCGTCAAGATCAAAGTCCCTTGGTCACAAACATTTCCTTCATCAAGATCAAAGTCCTTTGGTCTTAGACAGTTCCTTCGTCAAGATCGAGATTGCAGACAGCTCCTTTGCCAAGATTGAGGTCGCAGACAATTCTTTCGTCAAGATCAAAGTCCCTTGGTCGCAAACAGTTCCTTCGTCAAGATCAAGATCACAAACAGCTCCTTTGTCAAGATTGAGGTCACAGACAATTCTTTCGTCAAGATCAAGAACTTGGTCGCAGACATTTCCTTCGTCAAGATGAAAGAACTTGGTTGCAGACATCTCCAATTTCAAGATCATGATTGAAAATCCTCTTGATCATCTCCATTATCAAGATCAAGATTGAAAAGTCTCTTCGTCACATCAATTGTTAACAATCATTTTCAGACTCATCAGCTATCAAATAGGTTAAGTGCTCACAATTCTCATTTTTTGTCAAAAAGGTAAAGCACTAGTTCTATGCTCCAAAGTTTTAGGTTCGAGGGCTAGGTAATCTTTGAAAATTCAACCTCAATTAAATCATGGCCACTAAAATCAGTATCTTTGTTTTACATTGTCATTCGCTTTCCAAGCTTTGTCAATGAGGGGCATTTTGTAGATACTCGATTTTGCACCCATGATTTAATCAAAGAAGATGACTGGAATGACCATCCATGTACCCCAAAAATCATGATTGCATTACATGCATTAATTCATTCATTGCATATCATAAAAATGATCTTGAGGTTCTAACGGTCGCGACGATGTGTCCGATTTCCAAATCGGACCGTTGGATCGAAAAATATCACGAGATCAAGTTTTCACAGTCTACATGCATTGTATGGGGGTGAAGCCGATCACGTGTGATTAATTTAAATTAATTTTGATTGGTTAATGATTAAAATTAATTAAATGAATTTTTGTGATTGGTTAAGTATTTTTCTTAAAGTGAGATTTGTTGCATGGGATTAAAACAAATAAGCTGGTAATATTTAAAGATTATAGATAATTAGGCTTTTGGGATAATTATATTCAAAATAATTATTTTAAAAGTCTTAATTATCACTTTGGAGTGAGGTTTATCATGAAAATAACTCTGAAATTCGTCCAAATACAGTTTTAGAGTTGGAAAACACTTCAAAAACGTGCTAATCAAGTAGCAGATTTCAGATTCACGTTCCAAGGCACTTTTGCCATAGTAGAACTCAAAATTCGGACTAGGCTATTTCTGGAAAAGTTGTAGAGAATCTAATTTTCCTTCCACTATAAAAATTTCAGCTTTATCAGAATTTTGACTAAAGAGATGTGATCAAAATACTGAAGCTTGTTCTGATCTGAAAAATCAGCTTACTCTTATCCAAATCTCCTTTTTCTTAGGATTTTCCCCATACGTTTTTTGATTGTTTTTTTCAGCATTCCAACCTCTATAAATAGGGGATGCCTCTCAAAATTCAGCACACTTTTCACGCTCTCAGATTTCCCCTCTTTCTAACTCCCCTTACTTTTATTTTCTCTCTTATGTTAAAGACGTTCTAGAGGCTCTTGCCTTAGGAATTTCTTTATTGTAAGCAAAATATTTTAGGTTTCAAAGATAATTGAATAAATTTCTTTGAATCCTAAAATATCCATTCACAACAAAGAGCACACATGCAAGAGGTAGTGAATTTCTTTCTTCTTAATCTTCTTTGTTAATTTTGATTAATGATGCATGAGTAGATTTAGGCTTTTTTTTAATGTGGATGCCATGTGTTGTTAAATTTCTCTTTGAAAACATGTTCCTAATTCCTCTGTTGTTCTAATTTTTCGTTTGAATTTCAAAAATCTGCTTGTTAACAAATCTTTTTCTAAATCAAAAATGGATTTTCATCTTCCTTAGATGTAAATTTGAAATTTTTTAAATCAAAAATGGATTTGCATCTTTCTTAGATGCAGATCTGAATTTTTCTAAATCAAAAACAGATTTACATCTTCATTAGATGTAGATTTGAATTTTCTTCAAAAAAAAAAAAAAAAAAAAAACTGATTTGCATCTTCATTAGATACAGATGTAAAAATTTTTAGATCCAAAAAAAAAAAAAAAAACTGATTTATATTTTCTTTAAATGTAGATCTGATTTTTCTTTAATGCAAACCAAAAACAATTTTTTTTAGTTTTCAAAAAACAAATCTGATCTTTTTAAGTCAAAAGATTTTGTTTCATTTAATCAACATAGATTTGAATTTTTTTCTCCAAAAACTTTTTTTTTTCTACACATACAAAAACGGATCTGATTTCTTCTAAACCAAATTTTATTTTTTATTACAACATAGATCTGAATTTTTAACAAAGAAGAGGGCATATTCATAAATAAACTTATGTGATTTATTTTTTTTCATGTGCACAACATATCATTCATGTCATGCATAAAAGGGGTACATTGGTCACAAGAGTCTTGAAGACCGAACTCTGTCTTGTCAGAATGGGTGCCTAACACCTTCCCATTAACCTAGCCTCCAAATTTAGTATCTTTGGATAGGTAGACCTAGGTCATATCTTTGCTTTTTATTTTGGGTAGATTGTAACTAGGACAAAAAGCCATGTATTTTGGGTAGATTGTAACTAGGACCCAAAGTCATGTAACTTTCAATTTTTCAAATATGTATTTTTTTTCAATCAATGAAAGTAAACAATTCAATCATGTATTTTTAATATTTAGTTTTTCTTATTTTTTTGTATAAAAAATAAGTGGCGACTCCATACCACTTACCCAAAAAGAGAGGTGCCCTTAAAAAGCACACCACAAAATCTCTCTTTTTTTAGAGCAACCCGAATTTCGAGGTCTCTCACACATATATTGTTTGATCAAGTTTTGAATATTATCTGCTATGCTTAATTGAATATAAATCATCCTGTTTTTAACTGTAAACACAAAAGCACATTGCATAATTCTATTGGAGAAGCCATAACTCAAATACAACAACAAGAGTTTCCCAAGTGGTTAAGAGAACGTGTAAGACATTTGGAATTTAATCACACACTAATAAAAATTAAACATTTAAATAGTTTTATCATTACTTATTGCTAATTAATGTCACTTTTTGTATGTCATTATAGATAAATAGATTGAAAGTTAATGAGTCATTAGAAGCTACTAAACATTTATGGTCATTAGCAAATGGTCCTAAGCTGCATGTGGAGGAGTAAAAAATTTGTCTAGTCAATAGTGTAAAGTTCCATACAAGGGACCTAGACAATTGTCGTGTAACCCAAAATAGTGGTGTATGTACTGAAAGGGAACATACAGGAGAAATGCACGACTTTTATGGTCATGTGTGCAAAATTTGGGAATTGGAGTATATGTTTCATCATAAATTTGTTTTGTTCTAGTGTGAATGGTACAATACTGGTACCAATGGTGGAAGGAAAATGATAAGAACCAATGCACACTGTACAAGCATTGACGTTACAAGTCAGTAGTATCAAAATGACCCTTTTATACTTCCTAGTCAAGCGAAACAAATTTTCTACCTTCATGATACCAAATTGGGTGAACCTTGGCAAATTGTGCATCGCATCCAACATAAGGGAGTGTTTGATGTCCTAGAAGTTAGGGGTGGAGAATCCAATGATAATACAGAAGATAGTGATGCATTCCGAGAAGAAGCGATTGTTGATGTTGTCCCTATCAATGTTGAAAACAATATTAAGTATTGTATGGGTGATGTTGAAGTTGAGGTTGTTCCTGAAGGTGAAACTTCAATAGATGCTAATCAAAATGAAGAGCATGATATACCTGATGTTGATCTTGATATGAATTATGATATGTAGATATGAATTATGATATGTAAAGTTCATAACAATTTTCTTAGATGTTTTGTGCTTGTCTTGATCTTGATATAGGTAATGATGTAAGTTATAATGAGTCATCTAAGTAGCAATTGTTTTAAAGTTTTGTGCTTATCTTGAACTTGATATGGATAATGATGTGGATTATGATGAATAGAATATTAGTAACAATTGTGTACTTTGCACTTGCCTTGATTTTGATATGGATAATAATGTGGATTATGATATGCAAAGTTAGTAGCAATTGTACTAGTCTTTCATGTCAATACATAGTTCTAAAAAATGCCCAAAAAGGCCAAATACACTCATAATATACCGAAGTATGAGATGACAAGATTGGATAGAATGAGGAAAAACCAAGACAAAATTGATGCTTTGGGATTGAAGCACATCTCAACTTCTCTAAAGGATTCTGCTTAATCCAATTGCACAAAAGGGAAAAGAAATTGAGCTAGTGCTGTGGTAGATGATGATGATTATGTACCACCTATTGGTGACGATGACAACAATGATGAGTCATCTAATTCTTTAATTCATAAGATACTATAAATGTGATGTATTGTTTGCTATATTATATGTTATTGTTATTAGAATTATTTTATTAGCTAATAACTTTGTTGTTCCATTATATGTATGTTTGTTAGTTACAGATGGCACTAGGATGACTTAAACGCTTGCGAGGCAAGGCATCTCTCTAAAAGAACCTACTGCGTCTTTGTGCCTTAGGATTTTGTAACCAAGTGCTTCTTAATCTTCATTGTTAATGAAGTGAAGAACTTTGCAGCAAACAAACTTCTTTAAATTGGTGATTAAGTCGCATACTGGGATCCGTGCATCTATTGGTTATTCATGTACTGGGATTCGTGCATTAAAAGGGTGGCATTCATATATTGAAGAGTTCAAAGGTTCTGAAGCAACAGAAATTTTCTGCTGTAAGTTTATCTACAGAGATTGTAGAGTCTAGGGACAAAGGTTTTGTACTAGATCTGAAACTTCTCTTTACTATAGTGAATTGTTTTTCAAGAAGGTTTCCCCCTAGGTTTTTTACTATGAAACTAGTTTCTTTCATTGGTTTTCCTAGGTCATCATATCTTGTCTTATTTACTTTTCCACTGTGCATGGTATTGACATGATATTGATGTTAGTTTGTTTTAACAAGATTTATTCATAATCAATCTAATTAACAACTTGGTTTTAAAACTTGTTAATTCTATTAACTAGGGTCTAAATTTCCCAACAATAATGTCTAAATAGGATCTTCTAGTAGAAATACCCATGGAACAACATGTGGTATAGTGGTACGAGCACTTGTTGTGAAAAGTGGTAAGCCGCCAGTACGTATAGTTGCAGAGTATGCTGCTCCTGTTAAGGAGAATGTAGGTAAGCTTGTCAATGAAATTGGCGTACAAGTGCAAAGTAATCTGTCCAGTTACAACGTGAAAAATTGGAAAAGTGTTGATGCTGCTACTAGAGATGTGGCGCTTAAAAATGTCGTGGTAAATTTACATTGATAACATCTAACTCATCTTTGTTGTCACTAAGTATATTAAATTCATATAATAATATTTTTATAATACATATATACTTCATTTCTCACAAAATTTGACATGTGTGTTAAGAATATAAAGAATATTTAATCAATGGTCAGATTTTCAAAATATGTAGTCATGTTAATTTTTTTAATGGATGTTGTAGAGTTAGTCTACAACCAAGTTTGAAGCCTAACTTTGTTAATTTCCTAAAATGAACTATTAATAAATGCCTTAAGAGTACCCATTAACCAAACCCTAAATTACCAAACTAACCCTAAATTACCAAGGACAAGGTTTCTATCCAAACTAGTTTGGAGAGAAATTTTTCAAATTCCTCATATATCTCTTCATTGAATGCGAATTTTGAAAATATAACCGTTGGATTGTATTGCATTTTCTTTATGTTCTTAACATGCACATATCAAATTTCATTTAAATTGGATATTATTTACTATTTGATTAATAAATCCATTTTTTATGCATAATTTTATATCATAAAAATTTGAAATTAAAAAATTTGATCAATGTTATAGCTATTGATCTTTAATTAATTTTTTTTTTAAATTTTGCAAGTATAGAAGATATAATAAAAATAGGAAATCTAACATTAATTTTTGAAAATTCACATCTAATAAAAAATATAGGAGGAGTTTGAAGAGTGTATCTCCAAACTAGTTTGGAGAAAAACTTTTTCAAATTACCAATTGATAGGGGAGCAGAAAATTAGTCCAACTCTAGTTCGTCCAAAGCTATCGTCCAGAGCCAATAGAGCAAGTTGGACCAAGAATCACCCCAAAAGAAGGAAAAATGTTCATGGACAATAATACTACTCTTGATCAGTGAAGTCTCCCATGGACGATAAAGTCGTCCATGAAGGTCGTCCATGGACGATCTTTATGATGTCCATGGACGACCAAACCGTCCTACACCAGACGGACAAATACGCAACACTTGGAAAACTTTCGACTCTCTGTAGCGGTTACTAAACCCGTAACTATCGCCATGAATCCATCAAATAAGTTAACTTCCGTTAGCGGTTACAATTTTAATAGCCGTTAAGGAAGTTAACTCCGGACTCGTTGGCTTCCACAAATCTTGGGGAGGTTATTTGGACAAATAACCGTCCCTAGGATCTCTACATAAAGGGCCGGTCTAAACCCGAGAGAGGTAAGAACTTTTCTGAGACTTGACTCCCACAAACTTGGAATTTCATTCCTGTGAGACTAACTTTGCCATCGGAGGGGGTTTGGCCGGTCTTCTCCGGTCCCCTTTTTTGACAGCGTTTGCTTTTTGTAGGCCTTCCACCGTTCAGTAGCCCACCGAAGCCAGAGCATCCACCTTACTGATTCGAAGCGATATCACCAATCAAATTACTTACTTTAATATTGGATTTTTCTAACTATGTGTACAAAAAATCAAGTCAAAATTGGAAGTTTTTCTTCCAAAAAAAAAAACAAAAGACTTTTATGTTTCCTCTTAGTGATCTTTTCTCCTAGACACAATAAAAATCAAAGAAAAGCTTTGAATGTGGAACATTTGGTAAGAGGTTGGCTTGAAAAATTGGTGCATTTGCAATTATTCCAAATGGCCTACAAATTACCCAGACATTTAGTTAGTACTCACAAAAAAAAAAAAAAAATATATATATATATATATATATATGTAGAAAAAAGCTTTGAATGTGGGACATTGGACATTTGAACGTGATGAAAAGTAAGACTTGGAACTTGGAAGTTACCATGCGCGTACTGGAAATTGATTCAGTTTTAACTTTTATGTAAATTCCGCTTTACCTTGACTCTCTGCTTGCATTCGCATGGAAAATTAGTAGCTAATTTCCTCTTTGCGAAAAGACGTGTTTCAAAAGACTAAGGGCCTATTTGGTATCGTAACTTAAACAACATAACTCAAACAACAATTTTCAGTGTTTAAATATCACAACACGTATTTCTAATTCAAATTTATTTTCACAACACTTAAACAACTTTACTAGAAGTCTCTTACCAAACTGACCCTGATATTTCAATTTTTGGGACAACTGTCAACAAGTAATCATGAATTAAAAAAAAAAATCATAAAAATTTAATGAATCGTCAAAATATTAAGTTGTTATTAGCATGCAAAAAAATTAGTCAGTGTTGGCCATATAATAATTAGTGAAAATTTTGTCAATTCAACTATTATGAAAATTATAACTTCAAGGGGTTAACTTAGTAGTTCCTAAGGCCTCATGATATATCTATGAGATTCTGGGTTAAAAACCTCTAGCCAGCATCTTGGGGCCACTCCCATGGGATTTCTCCCTGTAATAACCCAGTATGTGTGGGACGGGAGGACTACACATGCTCGAGGGATTAGTCAGATACTTGAAAAGGTCCAGATATTCTTGTTTGTTGAAAAAAAAAAGGTGGCGATTCCATTTCTCCACCCTAGTCTACTCATCTGAGGCGTACTCCCCAAGCGACCATTTGCGTTGGCACCTACAACACCAACAGCCCCCCTTTTCATCACCCTAGCTGCCTCCAATTCCTGCTCATTTTTTAATAACAAAGTAATACATAGTCGCTCATGTCTATCCACAGATAACCCAACCAATTTACTGAATCCATGGATTCTATATTTAACCCATCGAGATGCCTCCAATTTGCCTTTATCAATCTCCAAAATTCCAGTAGCATTGTCCTGCAAAAATGGATCAACTATGTTTAAAGGTGTACACAACATAGGACTTCCTTCTCCACTTTCTTCAACATCTCCTAGCCCAGCCCATTCAGCACCAAGTAGATCCGAGCCTAAATTTAGCATCAGCGATGACTCCACCAGCTCTAAATTACCCTTTTTTGTCTACGCCTCCAACCCCAAAGCCCGTGACTCCATGCTATCACCTACTACTGTTGATTTTGTCACTCTCATCCGACCTATCAGCTCTCTAATAGTATAGAAGATTAAATCAGTCTATAGAATCGCCCAATCTAGCAACATCAATGAGCAAGCAAACTCCCGGGTACTTCCCACCAAATCTGATCTCAACCCAAACAACAAACACCCAGTCGAGACAATCACTCTACTCAGTTGCTTCGATTGACTCGAAGAATATTGCTGAAGTGATAAAACTCTAGTGCATGATCGTGATACTACTACCTTTGAGGATTCTCCTTGCTCCCACCTACTATAGGCAACAAACGGTATAACAAAATGTCCCAAATCCAACTAGATTTCATAGTTATCATGGACCGTAATAACTTCCCTAACCTTTAGTTGATCTTGAGGTAGGCCCATGTTATTATTGTGACTAGGCTTGACTGAACCCTCAATTAGTTCTTTTGTTTTTAACATTCCTTGTTCCATCTAGGTATGTATTGTGAGTGATGTGGCTGATCCAACCTTTAGTTGGGCTTAAGACAGGCCCAGGTTGTTACTTTGACTGGGCTTAATTGAACCCACCGTTTGTTCTGTTGTCTTTAAAACTCCTTGGTCCATTTGGGTATGTGTTGTGAGTGACCAGTTAAATAGACTAATTTGTCTATTCCTTTATGGAAACCCCACCGAACCCGCCTTTTATTTCCTTCACTGCACACAATCGTCAATCCCCTCCTTAATACCTGGGATTCCCATGATTTTTGCACTTTCTTTCCTTTTGATTTTGAATCAAATCATAACGGTGATCTTGTCAATGGCAAAAGGCCTAGAATCCGAAGCCACAACAGTCTTTTGCTTCTCTCCTCTAATCATTGCTACAAAAGAACAAGAAACATTCACATTAGATTACGGCTGCTTGTGCATCCCATCTAAGATTTTCATTGGTTTTTTGGGTGTTATTAAACTCTGTAGCTCAAAGTTGAACCCCCTCCACCCACACATCACCTTTCCTTCTAGTATGATCACCAATATCCTATGACCCCCAGCCTTAAGGTCAGTCATGAAAATATAATTTCCAAAAGCATTAGAACATCTGGAACATATACACAATATCGCCCTCTCTGAACGTAAAGAAATGTCTAAAATTACGATCTAACACCGTTTGCTCCAATTTTGACAGCAACCAATGACAAGCTTTTTTTTCCCATACAAATTGATCTCGAATAATACTGACCCCTCTCAAAAATACGTAACTCAAAAAAGGTTCACTGGTCCTCCACCACCAGTTGAAAACAATTATCTTCAATTGAAAATTTGCAAACACCCCCCATCTAAATGCAACACCAGAACAAGAAGAAAATTTATGGCTGATCTGAGGTAACAAGGCCTTATTTATGGCTAATTCTAGGTAGTCAGGCCTCAAAATGAAAAGAATATGAAATAACTAAATCCTACAAAACCAGCATATTGACAGGTAATGTAGTTCGGAAACTAGTCTACAGGGGCAACAACCTACCCCTCCTTAACATTTTGATGACATGCAAAACACAGCCCATTCTCAAAAACTATAATGAATTTTAAACTGAGTCTTCTAGAAAATCATTTAAGAGTGAAATTGTTCCTATAGGGAAGGTGAATAATGTGCATGCTTTGGCAAATATATATATATATATATAGAGAGAGAGAGAGAGAGAGAGAGAGAGAGAGGTGTGTGTGTTTTAAAGGTTAGAGTTTGGAATTTCATAGGTTAGAACAATTGGATATTCATGCTGAAGGTGAATAATTAATGGAATATTTGGAAATATTAGTATTTTCAAGATTTATACTATTAATTAAAGCATTAGACTAGATTTTACAGTGGTGATTCGTGTGAATTGATATTTTTGTAATTGTTAGGTTCTAATCAATGACCTTTTCAGAGCACAAAGTTGTTGGTTTGCAAGATGCATAAGGAAAGTGGTATTTACTAATATGGTGGGTTGCATAAAGATGGTTTTGACTATCAAGCTATATTTATAACTTATAATAAAGAAATATTTGCACACTCTGTAGATGTTGAGAAAACCTTGTATACTTATTTCTTTAAAAATGTTGTGGGATGAGCACTTTGTATACATATACATGTGTGATAATGCATCTCTAAAGCTTATGGTTTGACTTGTGTATGATTGACTTTGAGGAAGTATTATTGGATCCTATTCATGAAATGTTTTATGATTTGATATGAATTATTTGTACTTACAATGGTTGCAAAGCATGTGTCTTGTTTGAAACTAATTTGTTCTTAAACCTACTTTGTGTGAACATCATTAGAATTGATTTGAAACCCTATGGCAAGTTGTAAACTGAAGCATGGTATCGTATTTACTCCTTAGTAAGGGACGGTCATATCGAAGATAGTCCTTTGCGAGAGACAGTCCCAAGGAGGGGACAATGCACATTTAGTAGCTCCTTAGCAAGGGAGTTTATCAATTTTGGTTCCAAAGAGGGGCCTCTTTAGCAAGGGAGTGCACCCTTAGGTTCCAAAGAGGTAGCTCCTTAACAAGGGAGTATACTCTTAGGTTCCAAAGAGGGGACTGCGCAACCCTATCAATGGGGTGTTACATGTGAGGATTCATGCTCTCTAGGCCTTATCTGAGTTTGGGACGTTACACGTGACCCATTTGTCCATCACGGTAGAAAGGGGGAGATGTTGTGTTAAGGGGGAGACTTTTATTTGATTATGTTATTTTATTTCTAAAACTCTTGTTCTTTTTTATTTGGGACTTGCACCCTTTTAAAAAAAAAAAAAAAAAAAAAAAAAAAAATCTTTGATACACTATGCTTTATGTTTAGTTTTTGGTTGTTGGTTAACAATTGGTATCTGGCTGCTTATGTTGACTCACATGCTTTTATTTATGTTTTTTTTTTTTAAGTATTTATTTATATATCATTGTAATCAATATTGTTTATCTATCTTTATTTCCACATATGCGTTTATGCTTTATTTTGTGTTTGAGGAAAAGGTAAGTAATCTCCACACAAGACATTCAACCACCTTGCAACTTCCTAGGATTGTGTAGTTTGTAGGGATATAAATTTTCTTTGGGTTGTATTGTATTTGAGTCTTTTGATGTAAATTTTTTTGTCATGAATTATCAAAGGGGGAGATTGTTAAGTCCATATTTTTAGGTTGACAAGTCATGAACATTTGTAACAGTTATAATCTAGGTTGTCTCTTAAATTTATATCAAAGTAATTCATAGTACAAGACAAACCAAGGTTCAAATGAATCAAGAAACATAAACTAGACTATTATGGCATAGGATTTTGTCACCAACTTGACCTGTCGAGAGTTACTTAAGTCGACCGATTGACTACATATCTCAACTGATCGAGAATCGTGCTGATTGGATTCTCAGTATTTTTGGTCAACCATTTGATCTACTTGCATCTTATGTAAACTATATAAGCAAGCCTTAGAGCATGTTTTCTAAGAAACAGGAGAGTAGCATATTATACACAAATTTGAAAATTTCAAACCACTCTTGAAGCATCAGTTGGAGACCTATGTTTATTCAAAAGATCCTATGATCAAAGTGAAATTGTTGCATCCAGTTTACATTTAAGTCACTAGTACAAATATTTTAGAGTTGTTCTCAGAGTCTGAGCATACATTCACATGCGACAAGTTGAGAATAGAAGAACCCGTAGTCTTGAAGTTGTGTGTGGTCACGTTAGTAAGTTCTACCATAAGTAGCATTAGATTTAGGATTAATCTTTCTTTACACACTTCAATAACATTCTAGCAGATTTGTTGACTTGGGTATTAATGATTAAATCCTCGAAGTTTTTACTTTGAAATAGTTTGTTTGATCAGCTTTCTTAAATCATCATTTTGGTGTCTTTGTGTGATTCATGTTTGTGTGTTGCTATTCGGTTCAGATCTAAAGCATAAGTAATTTAATTAATTACTTGGTCAAGAGTTGGTTAACTTTGTTACTATTAGGGCCAAAAACCCTAACAATAGCTAATCATACATGTATAATCACAATGCCTTGAAATTTGTGTTACTAGAAGCGCATTATTAATACTTGCAATTAAACATCTAGTAGTAATCTAGGCATTACATAATCTTAAACAAACAATTGCCTTCAACAACATAAATTTGACAGAATATAGTGTTTTATTTCATATCCTTGCTTATCCTAGTCAAACTATGATGGGTCTAGGAAAGTGCACTTCAGCTTGATAAAATCTGAGAGACCATTTGCATAGTTAGTCTAGATTTTGGATTAGCATGCAATTGCCAACTTTCTGATGAGTATTAGTTGATTCTCAACCTCAAGAGTGGGAGGTGGAAGGCGTATGTCTAACAAATCATTCAACAAGAAATTATCCTCTACGGTTGAAGCAGATAGAATGGAGATGATTTCACCAGGATGCCTACCTTTGATCACTTCAATAGCCAAAACTCCAAAGCTAAACATGTCGCATTTCTCAGTTATCTTCATTGTATAAGCAAGCTCTAAAAAAAAGTAGAATATTATGCCAATGTATTCATATGATCTATGTTCTATATTGATTAAACAAGTAAGTACATTACCTGGTGCAACATATCCATATGTGCCAGCAAGTGAAGTCCAATTGGATGAGTCTTGATTAAGAATCTTAGCTGTGCCAAAGTCTGAAACATGAGCCTCATACTCTGAATCTAGCAAAACATTTTTGCTTGATATGTCCCTATGAACAATTGGCGGTGAACAATCATGGTGCATGTAAGACAAAGCATGTGCCACGCCTTTGATGATATTCACCCTCTTATTCCAGTCCAATTCTTTAGCTCCTCCATCATTGCTCAAAATTGAGGCCAAGTTACCCTTTTCAAGGTACTCGTAAATCAAAATTGAGAAACGTGAACGTGAACAAAAGCCATGCAATTTTACAATATTTCGATGCCGGGTCTCTGTTAATGTGCTTATTTCATTTAAGAACTCTTTTTGTTGTGAAATATTACCATCACACAAGGATGTGAGTTTCTTAACTGCAAATGTGTCTCCAGATATTAGCTGGGCTTTATAGACGGTTCCATATCCTCCTTCCCCAATGCAAAACTTAGCATCAAAACCCTGGGTTGCGTCAAATATTTCCTGGTACATTGTTCTTCCATCAAAAGTTGATATTGTAAACACTTCTTCCTTGTCCGAGTATGTGTTTTGATTTTCTTGTGGATTTTGCCCTTTTCCTTTTAAAATGAAGAATATTCCCAGGAATGGGACCAGAAAGTTGGTTATCGCGGAGGAATAAAGCTTTTAAGCCACTCAACCTACCAAAGGAAATTGGAATATTACCATTCAACTGATTTCTACTCAGTTCAAGATCAATTATGGAGGTCAAGTTTCCTAATTCTTCAGGAATGGTACCAGAAAGTTGATTATTGTACAGGTGTAAAACAGTTAAGTTTCTAAGAGAACCTAAGGATGTGGGAATTAAACCAGAAAGATGATTTGTTTCAAGGCTTAAGAATATGAGAGACTTCAGATTTCCAATTTTTTGGGGGATGGAGCCAGAGAGCTAATTTTGGTTCATATGCAACAATGTTAGCTTTTCAAATTTTGCAATACTGTAAGGGATGGGACCTTTGAAACTGTTGTTACTTATGTCAAGTTCAACTAAATTGGTAAGGTTTCCAATTTGTGGAGGAATGGAACTAGAAAGTTGATTATCATAGAGGGACATATAAGCCAAGTTGCCTAAATTACCTAAAGATATAGGAATGGAACACAAAAAGAAATTACTATTGAGAGAAAAGTCAATCAGATAGCTCAAATTACCTATTGAAGCAGGAATGCATCCATGGAAATTGTTGGCATACAAAGAAAGGTCATTAAGAGACTTTAAATGACCTATTTCTAGAGGAATTGAGCCACTTAACTGATTTTTAGCGAGGTGCAAGACCTCAAGGTTGATCAGTAGGCCAATCTGAGGTGGGATTTTCCCCGATAAGTTATTAAAGGATAGATCAAGATATATGAGTCTAGACAGGTAACTAATATCAATAGGAACTGTATTAAAGAGTTCATTCATGCTGAGGTCAACAAATGAAAGGTTAGGGAGTGACAAGAATGAAAATTCATGGAGAGTACCTTTCAAGCCTGAGTTAGTCAGGTTTAATCTAATAACACTTCCTGCATGGTTGCAAGAAACACCGAACCAACTGCATGGATTTGAGCTTGCATTTTGATTGTTGGAAGAATTGGTTGCATTATTATTAGGAAGGAGAGTCCATGAAGGTAGGAGTGACTGGTTTTTATTTTGAAGACTGGCTTTCCAAATGAGAAGAGCCTTTGTCTCGATTTCTTTATCCACATAAATAGAATCAGAAATAAAGGACAAATGTAACAGGGCTAACACGAATAGAGAAACAAGGGAAAATATTTTTTTTGAAGCTGGTGAGTGCCATGGTTTTTTGAAAGCTAGTGAAAATTAAGGATATGATTCAATATCTCTGTTTATCAATTTTCATCATTCTCTTTCTTTAAATACCAATCAAGTCAAGTGGTGTCGCTAATGGGAAAAGAAGGGTGATTGTTAGTTTCACATATACCTACCATTTGGAAAAATTTGTGGAAAAATTGTGTACATTTTCTGTGGTTTCATTTTCCAAGTCAAGAAAAAGGAATAGAAAAAGACCATGAACATAAATTATTCAAAACTTGAAAGGATAAGTTAGGCTCCAAAAATTTTTGAAAATATTTTACTTTAATTCATTATATTGCAACTAAAGATACATTTCATGTATAGTTTTTGTAACAAGATTTTTTTAATAAATTAATAACTTGTAAATTACTACGTAACGGCTTGAAAAAAAAATTGGTTCCAAACATGTTGGGTGTTAAAGTCTTTTATATATAGATATTAGGGAAATTTTCAAAATTTGGAACGGCTATAGCCCCCACCCATGTATAGCTCCACCTCTAGACTTGGCTGTTCTCGCGTGGAAAAAAGAGTTTTTTTCTAGGGCCACAAACAATCATAGAACTATTACTATAGCTCTCTTCCGTAACAATTGGGTTAGTCGTCGGTTGTTACGGGTTGGTTGTCAGTTTCACGTATACCTACCATTTGGAAAAATTTGTGGAAAAGCTGTATACTTTTTTTGTGGTTTCATTTTCCAAGTCAAGAGAAAGGGAAAGAGAAAAGATCATGAACATAAATTCCAAAAGAAAAAAGAACCGGGGAAGGAAATTAAGCACCTTTTGTTTTTTATTGTTGGAAAAGTTGCAATTCTATCAACTTTTTTTTGATGGGAGGAATTCTATGTACCCTAAAGTTTGAACATAGAAAAAATTGTATTCAAAGTTCTAGTTCTGGAGTTGATTTCGTACCGTACTATCGGTACAGAAACACGGCTGTTTCGAGCCGCTCTAAATACCGGGAAGTACCAGGTTCTTCCGGCAATATCCGTGAAAACCTCGGATTTCTGCCGAAACAAGTAAATCGGCTGGTACAAGAGAGAGAGAGAGAGAGAGAGAGAGAAAAAAAAAAAAAAAAAAGCTGAAAAATATACCAAATAGAGCACACCACCTTTGTCACCGCCAAGTTTTCATTATAGCCTCGGTATATCCGATTGTCGCCGCCAAGTTTTCAGTGTAGCCTCTGTATATCCGATCGTCCCCGCCGCCCCTTCTTCCTCTTCTTCCCGTTTGCTTTACCCAGACGTTAAGAGGGTGTTTGGTCACTGATTTCAAAACATAGTGTTCAGTGTTTAAACACTGAACACTATTGTCCAAAACAAAAAAAAAAAAAACGTTTGGTGGACCATTCCGTAACAGGGGTGTTTGAAAAATATTGTTCAAAACATATGTTTAAAATAATGGTTTTAGAAATCACCTTCGGGCTAATTTTTAACAACAAAAACTAGTGTTGAGTGGCACTTTCGTAATTAGGTTGAACACTATTATGGGCCCACCGGTCAGCTTTTTGAAAGAATTGTCTACTCTCTAACCCACACAGACAACAACCCAGCAGCATTTAAAAAATATTTTATATTTATTTTGTACTTTGCTGATTTAAAAAATATTTATTTTGTACTTTGCTCAGCTTTTTTTTACCATCTAACACACACATACCAAACACATATTTTATATTTTTGAACACTGAAACATGTTATTTAAACCATGATACCAAACACATTATTTTGTTTTATAAACACTAAAAACACATATTTCAATAACACTTTTTAAACTACAATTTTCACATCTTTTTAAACAACAATTTTTGAACACTATAACCAAACGGGCCCTAACTCTCTTTTGCTTATGAATTTTCTTAAAACTATGCCTCTGTTTTTTTTTTTTTTTTAGGACGGTGCCTTTGCTTTTTTAATTGTGCTTGGTTGTCTTTTTGTTTACTTTCGTTCGCCTAACCCTTGTCTGACACCCATGTGAATGGCTGATGGCTCAATTCATCTTATTTCAAAATATTTTGAATCTTACCACTGCCGTGTGTCAAACATGCATTGAACTTTGTTGTACTTTTTTATTATATATTATTATTATATTATTTCTATTTATTAATATGATTCTAAAAAGTTAATTATTCTTATTTTTCTCTTTTTTATTCATAATTTGCCACGCAACAAATTATGATAAAAATTGTGTAATATTTTGTGTTTCTAATATTTTCCTTTAAATTGTGTTTCGATAGTTATTTTGGTTTGGTTACTCGAACTAATGTATTAAATCCATTTCATTTTGACCGAAATAGTCGGAAAATCTCGTATCAGGATGTAATTCGGAATGGTAATACCATCTGTTCCACCTCGAATCTAATTCCGGACAGTTTTGGGTCATTTCGGTCAATTTCGGCTGAAATATAAATTTCAGCCGGTACTGGAGAGTGAACTGAGAGAGAGAATGAAAGAAATAGTTTAGAAAATGAAACTGGGCTCACCTGCCTTTACTCTAGATGTGTTGTTGCATGCGTAAATTGAAGGAAAGAAAAAAAAAAATATTGGTGCGAATTGCAAACTGGAAGTCGCAATGAGGAAACTACTTTGGAAATGGGAAGTAAACGGAAGAAGAGGAAAAAGGAAAAGAGGGAGGGAGAAAAAGATGCCGTGTAGATTTTTTTAAAAGATTGTGTGGTGTTCGTTGAACTTTGGAAATTGGAGCCTTGGGAAATAGAAAATAATAATAATGTTTTGTGGCCTATTGTTGGCAGGTGAGGAGGGGGAAGAAAAAAAAAATTAATTTATATTTGGTAGGAGGGCATTTTTATATTTAGTATTTAGTACATCAAACACAAAAAAAATTTCTTTTATGAGATGTTTTAAATACTATAAAGTTTGACACACATGAACAGTACCGTTATAACTTTAGAACGGTACAAACAAATATGCTTAAAAAATAATATTTATTTATTTATTTTCTCTCTCTTCTTTTATGACTTTTCTTTCTTCTCTCTCTTGTTTTTTTCTTCTTTCTTTCTCCTCCTCTTCCTTATCTTCTGTCACTCCTTTTCCCTCTTTCTTTTTTTTTTCTTCTTTTTTTTTTCCTTTCTTTTCTGTCACTTTCTCTACGCCTCTTTCTCTCTTTTTTTTCCTTTCTCTCTCTCTCTCTCTCTCTCTCTCTCTCTCTCTCTCTCTCTCTCTCTCTCTCTCTCTTTCTCTCTCTACTTTTTTCTCTGCCTAGATCGTTGCCATTGAAATCAGCCACTGCCATAGAGTTTGGCCTCACTGATGAGGTCGATTGGTGGAGATGCATGTAAGATTGCCCCCCCCCCCGCCCCTTTTTTTTTTTTTGATTGTGGATTCCATGTGATTGTGGGTGGTTGTAGAGTTGGGTTGATTCCATGTGATTTGGGTTGTATAAATAGAGTTAATTCATCTCTTCATTTTTTTTTTTTTTTTTTGAGAGTTTTGTGTTGATTTGGGGGATTTTTGAGTTGATTTTTGGGAGTTGGTGGCGGCTGGTGGATTGTTGTTGGTGGTGGCGAGTTGTACTTGTGGGTGGTGGTGGCGGGCTATGCTTATGTATGGTGGTGGGTTTATTACATTTCTATGCTTGTGTTTGTGTATGGTGGTGGATTTTTATTTTGTATTTTTTTTATTGATGGTTTTTTTTAATTTTTTTAGTATTTTTATATATTATTTTAATGTATAGAATTGAAAAATAGAAGATGTGATGAATGGTGAATTGTAAATTGTAAAATGGTGTGTTAAAATAATAAAGTAGGCTTTTTGATGTGTCAAAATGGCATATTTATGAAACAGCTGATAGGAATGCTCTTAGGTTTAGGTAATGCTATATTTATAAAATTTTTATAACAAATTCTAAGTGGAAACTTCAAAATGGTACGAAGAAATTGACCAGACTAAAATATATCATTCTAATAGTCAAATTAAAACAGTTTCAAAATGGTATTCATAACATTGATTGGAACAGAATATTTTGGTACATGTACATACTAGTGTACCATTTCGAAATGTCCCATAATATATATTTATAATATATATTTATATATATATAATAAAAATATTATTATATTGAAAGAAATAGTACAAAGTTTTATAAGTTAAGTAGAAAAAAGCAATGTTTTATTTATTAAGTTTTTATGGGAAGGAATAAGAGACAAAATGTTATGTCTCTAATTTAGTTTGTGTTGTATATATAGGTATATATACAGTAGGTTACAATATATACATACATACATATATATATATATATATATCAAAAGATGTCTATTAAAATGTTATAACCTTTCAAATTAGATGCATTAAAACGTGCCTACTAAAATGTCATAACTCTTCATATTTGATATATACTAAAGGTACCTATTGACCGAAAAGATGTCTGTTGAATAAAAATATGTCTATTAACTAAAAATGTGCATATTAAATGAAAATTTCCTTTATAATCTATGTTAGTGAGAGTTTTCTTGTTTTATTCTATGTTAGTAAAGGCATAACTTTTCATTTATTGGTAACTGAAAATATGATATTAGTGAAAAGTTTAGATAAAAACCAATAAAAATTGACCACATCAATAATTTGTAATAAATATTGTGAAATAGATTGTGGCTGTAGAATTATTCATTTCTATACAAGCGATTTTTTTTCTTTTTTTTTTTAAATTAGAGTCAGGGAGTAATTCCCCCCCCCCCCCCCTCCTTGCCTCCTCGTTTGACTACAAACAACACTAAGAAAATAAAAGAAAGAAATGGTAGTAATATATATATATATATATATATATATATATATATATATTCTCTTGGTAATGTACAACATTTTTTTAGATTTTCTCTATGTTTGTTGTAGTGTTAGGTTGCCAAGAAAGTGAAAGAAAAGAGCAAAATCTTGAGGCTTTTATTTGGGGAAAAATTACATTTTCTTTTAATTTTTAAAATTCATCATTTCATATAAACACATATTTTACATGACTTTATTGCCATTAATTTTTTTTTTAAAAATTTTATTAGCCACATGTGAGCTAACAATATAATCCATCAGTCACGTTAACAAGTTCCAGCACTAAGATGATAGTAGGGACTAAACTGAGAATAGGTTCAAAAACTCAAGAACTTATAAAAGAAATTTGAAAGTTCAATTAGTGTGTAAAACACTAATGAATGTTTAGACCCCCAATTTCAAATTAACCGACACAAGCTTATACTCAAACAATATATGTGCAGAATGATAAGTACAAGATAAAACCCAATCAAATAAACAACTCTACACCATAATTAATCACAACACAGCAACAATTAAAAGGCAAGAGTAAGGGTTAGAGAGATGCAAATACAAGGATAAAACTGGTACGTGTTATCGAAGAGGAAACCAAAGAACTCGGCAAAAAACCTCTCTGCTGCCTTCCAAGCGATAAAATGATCCACTAGAGAATAAAGTTGGAGTACACGAATAACAAAAGACCCTCCAAACCTAGTTTACCCAATGTACTTGAGCCATCCAAGCTCCTACTACCAACTGGTTAAGCCTAACAATGTCTTCTCTAACTTTTCGGATCCCGCAATAAGCCCATTGCATCAACCAAGTGAATTGGTTATCTCTGAACTGCTTCCCAAGTACCAAAATACCTCCTCACTGATATAGGTATGGTGAGATAAAGATTTGGCTAATGAACCTCTCAAGGGTATGTCAATGGAGAGGGTGAGAGTAAAGGAATTTGGAGAATCAAAGATCTAGGACTGTGGATGAGTCAATCATGGTTTTCTTTAGGGTTTCTCTCTCAAAATTCTCTCTGGAAGCTCTCTACGTTTCATGGGTATAAGGGTATTTATAGTAAGGCACGCGAGGAATGTGAAAAGTTATTTTCTGCAAAATAGGGCATTCTAGCGACTCACTCTCGCTACTGGAACGAGTCGCGAGTTTGAGTCATGAGATAACTGCTAAGTCAGACTGTTCTTTTTGTCCTGTAATGCTCTAGCTATCGTGACCCTTCAGCTTCCTGCATGCTTTACACGTGTGGCACTTTGGCGACTTGCCAGTCATGAGTCAGTCGCGAGATCCAGTCACGAGACTCCTCTTGAATGCATACACACTTGAATTTCTTCACACTCTCTCACGCATAACCCTTACATAATTCCCACCTAAATACAGGGTATCTAATTGCTGAAATTACATGCAAATTTGGCACGGAATAAAGGCAACACATGGTTGAATAAATTCAACCTTACAATCTCCCTCTTTGGCTATTTCGTGACAAAACCCTAAAACAGACTCTAGGCTTAAAATGCGAGTTGGGAACAATTGCCAAAACTCACTCACGCCTAACTTTAGATATTGTGAAGCTCTTGAACCATACAGACAAGTTTTCCTGAAAACAATAACACAAGAAGATCATTGTAAGTAGAAATCTTGAAATGCATATTGAGCAAGCACAATGCGATCAAGCAATAAAGAATATAAAACTAAAGCAAAGCTTGACCAAACATGAACAATCACTATAAATAGTGACCACAATGATCATTCACACAAGGAATGAACATCCGAACATGCAAGCTAATAGACTCAATGCAAAGTATCATTTGCATGTCCAACACTCAACCGATGCAAAACACTTAGGTATTTGCATCAAGGATACAAGATCCAACAAGGGCACAAGAGTAGAGTACTAAAGAAAATGCATACATAATCTAAAAGTACTAAAAAGCTACAAAGCAAAGGTACAAAACAAAGCATAGTCAAGTACACAACATAAACCATGAAATATGACCATAAACTAGACTATAAAAAGCATAAAACAAAATATTAAGCTAGGCTTTTCTTGCTCTTGCTCTTCATCTTTATTGCTCCCCTTTTGATCTAGTTCTTCCTCCCCCTATCAACACTCCCCCTATCATGAACCATCTCCCCCTTTTTGTCATGGAATAGCTAGTCCTCATCTTCTTCTAACTTCCTTTGGCTTTGGTCCAATTGAGTTTGGAGAGATGTGAACTTTGTGTTAAAACGGGTGTGTTAGGAGTGCATGATTGATGCAAGTCTAGACAACTTGGTGTTGATGTCTTGTACGGGAGCCATAATGTTGTCTAACTTCTCATCATAGGGGCGTGAGCTAGAACATGAATCTCTTTGAGGAGTCTGACTCTCTTGCTTGACTCCCTTTCGGCTGTGACTGATGATTGCATTGAAAATGCGAATATTTATCGAACTTTGCTTGGGATAAGAATACTCATCTTCCAATGGATGAACGCCTTTGAGCTTCAAAATTCTTGAAATGAGGCAGCAAAAAGGAAGGCAGTTCCTTGACGCAATTCTCTCAGCAGTCTTGCACAAAATGTGGAAGATATGGGAGCAAATATCGATTTTCTCATCAGTGATCAGGTTATGAAGGAATAACGCCCGACCAAGATTCATGTACCCAGTGCTTGAAAGAGGATAGAGGTTATGGAACATGATTGTTGTGAGCAATCTCAATTTAGGGGATAGTGAGGAAACACTGACTGATTTCCCATTGGGAGAGAACTCCAAATTTTCTCCAAAAGTCTCCCAAAGCAAGTCAGCCTTCGAATCCAACTCATCATATATCGGTGGTTTTTGGAACATTGACCAGTTGATGTTCAAAATGATGGCAAGGTAGGAGGGTGTAACCGTGAAGTCCTTTCCTCGAACCCAACATTTTAGCTCATCCCCACATAAATGGCATTTGCATAAAACTCCTTCACCATCTCTTCGTACTTATCGTTAAAGTTAAATAGAAGAAAGTTCCAATCCATTGTGGAGAACCATTTTTGAATGTTCGTGTTGAGAAGAGAAGCTTGCTCAACCACTCTTTCAACCAACATTAGGGCATCCTGGAAGTAGTTCACATAAGCTTGAGATGCAGCATATGATCTGAACATGTCGACATCATAAAATCCTGATGATGACCGAGTCTTCTTTGACTTAGGGGTGAGGCTATCAAGATCAATCATCAGCTCTTTTCCCTAGTTGCTACCTCCTTTCACATCTAATTTCTTGAAGGGAGACATCTTCAAGCTATATCAAGTAATATTAAAGAGCAAGGTGAAATACAAAGGGCAACAAACTTGATTAGCAACAAATTAGTCCCAAATCAGAAATTTAGAATAAAAACCCTTAAAACCGAAAAAAATAATTCAAAAAAAAAATGATATGTGAAGACATAAAACATCAATACATGATAGAATCGTGGCATTAAGCACTCAAACATGTCAATGTGTGTGTGTGTGTGCATCAAATGCAAAAGTGTGCAAACTAGGGCAAAGTGTAAAAACACATAATCATATGATGTTTCAAAATCAAAGAAACATGATTATCCCCATAACCGTTGGTATTCCATGGAAACCAAAGAGGCACACAAAAATATCTAAGATACATTTTATCATGAACATGGTATGCACAACACAACACAAAACATAGTACAATGCACAAAAGTGAAAAAAAAACATGTAAAACATGTAGAATAGGAATTATACCAACAAAACCCATAAATCAAACTCAACAAAACATCAACAAAACCATATTCAACAATCACATTTTCATATCTCAACATAAACACAAAATCCAAGAAAACTAGGGCTAGAAACATGAAATACTTTTGAAAATAAAAGAGAACCCATACATTTTCTTGAAGATTGATGAAGAAAATGGAGGTTTTGAGAGTGAAAATGGAGGTTTTGGAAGAGGGAGAGGCGGACAGGACAATGAGGGTGCACGTGATGCGAGGGAAAACTAAAATTTTTTGAAAACTGTCTTGGATTTAACCCTATTTATGCAAAACACGCATTTTTTGCAATTGGAATGAGTCGCAAGCAAGTCACCAAAATCCCTTGACAAAATTTTGAAAATTTTGTTTAAGTGTTTTTCGCAACTAGGAAGTCCACTCACAAGCAAGTCGCGAAGGGAGCCGCGAATCATTCTGAGTTAGCTCGCGACTAGAGCTTCCACTCACGAACAAGTCGCCAAGTTGAGTCGTGAAAATGCCAAAAACCCAGAAATTTTAAAAATTTTCTTAGTGTTTTTTGCGACTGGGTGACTGACTCGCCAGGGAGTCGTGAGAGCATCTGAGTTAGCTCGAGACTAGGGTCTCACGACTGACTTGACCCGCAAGCAAGTCGCCAAAATAGAGTTGCACAAATTTTGGATTTTCTGAATTTTTCAAAACAAAAACACTTTCCAAAAACAACTACAAAATACTCAAAAATCTTTTTGTGTTTGATCAACATATGATTGAGTATGTACAACACATTTATTCAAGTACAATCACATAAATGAATATGGCATTCATTGAACATAAACATGTGTGATGTGTGTGGGTATCAAATGTGAGATAGTCCTTAGTCTAATGTGAAACTTCAATGATCAATTCAACCAAGACATACACAATTAGCACTAGGAAGAGTGACCAATCTCAATTATAGAAATATGCACATATGACCTTCCACAAAACTTGATTACATAACTTTGAAGCAATTCTTTTGGCTTCTTACAATTCATAACATTTGATCATTTAAAAACAATACATCTCATTTTGAGATCGATGCCTGAAATTTTTGATATTTCAATTTGATGATCAAGCCTTTGGCTTTTGGGCACCATACATTTTCATTACAAGTCGCTTTCCATTTTTTCTAGTCAAATACTAGTTTGTGCGATGGCTTTTGCAGCTCATTATCTCTTTTCGAGATTTGACATTTGTTGAGCTATTAGCAAAAACATAAGAGTAGAAAGATATATAGGCACAAGTCTATGCATGTCTCAAGATCAACAAAACCATTGACTAATCATTCATGACAAGTTTGAAGATCTATTTACAACAATCACATAGATGTCAAGATTTTTCCCACAAAGATAAGAGTGCATAAAGAACAAGCTACACTCGTAAATGCACAAAGCCATTTTTATGAAGGTACAAGGCAAAACATGCATGTGACAAAACACAACAATGCCGATCAAACTTTTTGGATTCTCTACTTTTTATGTGTTTTTGGATTTTACACAAAGCAAGTAAAGATTGATAAAAAGGAAACAAACATTCAAAGCTTTAAAACAATAATAAACAAAAACAGTAAAAACATGCTAGAATGAAAAAAAAAAAAAAAAACATAAGCACACAACTAAACAATGTCATACCAAATAGGAAGAATTAATACATGGACATGTTCTAATGCTTATGCATGTGTACCCTTCTTCACCCATACGGCACATGCGTTTGGGGTGATATCCCTAGAGGATTGGGTACTTGAGTTGCGATTCTCAAACCTTAGGGTGAAGTTTGCCAAACAAGAAGTGATGGTGTCTATCATTTTCGTTATATCACCAATATCGGAGTTAACTTCTCGCCCTTTTGATTGCTTGAGATTCCCTTTGCCATTTCTTTGTCCTCTTGGCCTTTGAAAACTTGCATTATTCAATGCTTGAAGCTTGTGGCAATTAGGTCTAGTGTGTCCTCAGATTCCACAATGATGGCAAAAATGTTGAGTGTGAGGACCTCTTTGTGACTTCAGAAGAGACTTCCCTTTAGCCTTGGGTTTGGCCACAAATGGATTTGGTGGCTTTGTCAAAACCTTTTGAGCAATCACATTTGGCTTCTTCTCAACCTTCACATTCTCAACAATTGGGGTTGCTACCATTGGTTCCTTGGTTTTCACAAATTTCATCTCCTTAGACACATTGGCAATTGAACTACTTTGCCCAATGTATCCTAATCCGCTTTTGTCAGAAAATGGCTTTTGATGTGCAAGCACTTCGTCAAGTCTCTTGGAGGCAACACGCTCCACTTGGCATTAGCTTGAATCACTTCAAGCTCAAGAAACTTGATCTTGGAATAGGCTTCGATAAGTTCTTCATTCAGCACCTCAACTTCGCATTTCGTCTTCTTATACCGCACTAGATGACTTTTGTAATCTTGTTCAGCTCTTTTCATTTTTCTTATGGCTACTTTAGCCACTCTAGAATACTCTTCGGACTTCTCAAGAAGAGAATTATAAGTTTCTTGTAATCCCTTTGCTTCTTCATCTTCATCATCGGATTCCTCCCCAATTCCCATAGACTCCACTTCGGTGTGCTCACCGAGCTCTTTCACTAGAGTGCTCAAATCATCCAAAGAGTCCACAGGAGCAATGGCCATAAATGCGGAGTAGTTTCCTTCTCCGTCATAACTTTCTTCTGAATTTGAATTGGAGGTGTCCGAGTCACTAAGTTCCAAAGACTTTACCCTTTGCCTTCAAGTAAGTGGGGCATTCTTTCTTCACATGCCCATGCCCTTTGCACTCGTAGCATGTGACCGCTTAAGATGGAGAAGAATCTTTAGAATCCTTCTTCTTGAAATCCTTTTTATCCTTCTTAAAATTTGAGAATTTTCCCTTCACAAAAGACTTCCCATCCTTCTTGAATTTTAAGAACTTACAAAAGTTCTTAGCAAGGTACGCCACTTCCTTTTCAATCTCATCCTCATCTGAGGAGTCTTGAGCTTCCACTCTCTCATTAATTGTCTTGAGAGCAAGAGATTTGCTTTTCCTTTGTGATGGTAGAGATAGCTCATAAGTTTGAAGAGAATCGATGAGTTCTTGGATTTTAATCTCATCAAGGTCTTTGTTCTCTTCGATGGCGGTAACCTTTGCACAAAAGCTCTCCGATAATAATCTTAGGATCTTCGTCATAACCTTGAAGTCCTCCGTCTTTTCTCCCAAGTTGAATTTGCCAATTACCACTTCATTTAGCTCCCCATAGAAGGAGTCGAACGACTTATCTTCGCTCATCTTTACTTCCTCGAAGCGAGTGGTAAGCATTTGTAACTTGGTGTCCTTCACCTTTTTGGTGCCTTCATACGTGGTCTCCAAGATTTCCCACGCTTCCTTGGCAATTGTAGCATGTGAAATCCTATGAAATTCATCGGGTGAGACACCACAAAAAATATTATTTAAAGCCTTGCTATTAGCATTGGCCGTTGCAAGGGCTGCCTTATCCCAAGTAGATTTGGCAGCCTCCGACCTAGTCCATCCAATCTCAACAGCATCCCATACACTATCATCAATAGAACATAAAAATGCACACATACGCACTTTCCAAAAGGCGTAATTGCTCCCATCAAAGTAGGGAGGTGCATTGAGGGATTGAGACCTTTCCATTGTAGGGTCAAGGACCACACTTAGGATGTAGAAATCCAACAAAGTGTACCCGCTCTAATACCAATTGAAAGTTCAATTAGTGTGTAAAACACTAATGAATGTTTAGACCCCTAATTTCAAATTAACTGACACAAGTTTATACTCAAACAATATATGTGCGGAATGATAAGTACAAGCTAAAATCCAATCAAATAAACAACTCTACACCATAATTAATCACAACATAGCAGCAATTAAAAGGCAAGAGTCCTTTAGAGAGATGTAAACACAAGGATAACATCGGCACGTGTTATCGAAGAGGAAACCGAAGAACTCGGCGAAAAACCTCTCTGCCGCCCTCCAAGCGATAAAATGATCCACTAGAGAATAAAGTTGGAGTACACAAATAACAAAAGACCCTTCAAGCCTAGTCTACCCAATGTACTTGAGCCCTCCCAGCTCCTGCTACCAATTGGTTAAGCCTAACCGTGTCTTCTCTAACCTTCCGGATCCCGCAATAAGCCCATTGCATCAACCAAGTGAATTGGTCATCTCTGAACTGCTTCCCAAGTACCAAAATACCTCATCACTGAATGGGTATGGTGAGATAAGGATTTGGCTAATGAACCTCTCAAGGGTATGTTAATGGAAAGGGTGAGAGTAGAGGAATTTGGAGAATCAAAGGTCTAAGATTGTGGATGAGTCAATCTTGGTTTCCTTTAGGGTTTCTCTCTCAAAATTCTCTCTGGAAGTTCTCTACACTTTGTGGGTATAAGGGTATTTATAGTAGGGTACGTGAGGAATGTGAAAAGTCATTTTCTGCAAAATAGGGCATTCTGGCGACTCACTCTCACAACTAGAACGAGTCGCGAGTTTGAGTTGCGAGAAATCTGCCAAGCCAGATTGTATTTTTTGTCCTGTAGTGCTCCAGCTGTCGTCACCTTTCAGCTTCCTACATGCTTCACACGTGTGGCACTTCACATGTGAGGAATGTGAAAAGTCATTTTCTGCAAAATAGGGCATTTTGGCGACTCACTCTTGCAACTAGAACGAGTTGCGAGATAACTGCCAAGCCAGACTGTATTTTTTGTCCTGTAGTGCTCCAGCTGTCGTGACCCTTCAGTTTCCTGCATGCTTCACACGTGTGACACTTTGGAGACTTGCCAGTCGCATGTTAGTCGCAAGATCCAGTCGCGAAACTCCTCTTGAATGCACACACACTTGAATTTCTTCACACTCTCTCACACACAACCCTTACATAATTCCCACCTAAATACAGGGCATCTAATTGCTGAAATTACAAGAAAATTTGGCACGGAATAAAGCCAAAACGTGGTTGAATAAATTCAACCTTACAAAATTGATGATAAAAATGAAAATAACTTCAAAATATAAAGATCAAAAAATATATTTTTACCATTAAATATTTCAAATTGAGTCTTTGATATTTCTTAAGGTAAAAATACTATAAAGCATAAATGCCTCTCTCTCTCTCATATTTTTTTTAACAGTTTGTTTTCTTGATAATTTATTCTTTTTAAAGGTATTAATGAATTGTAAGAGATAGAGAAAGCGGAAGTATAAAAGAGTAACACAACGAACACACAAAAATGACTTGGTGTAAAGCCCTTAACGGCTACATCTTTAATATATGAGTGGAGTATAAAATACAGAGAACCTTAGTAGGATTTATAAAGAGTAGAAGAGTCTAGGATTAGATATATAAATACCATATGCTAAATTGGGCCTCTTGGGCTAATACAGTATTAAACTAAATAACCAAATATCGGACAAAATGGGCTTCTGCCCTTTTTGGGCAAATTAATTAGTCTTTTGCCCTTCTTCCCAAACTAAATAGGGAAATGCCCCTCTTTTGAAAATCGAGTTTCTCAAAATCGAGTTAAAAAAAAAAAAAAAAATTCTGGAGCCCTATAGTGACATTTTTAAGGACCTATAGTGACGTTTTAAAAACCTATAGTGACGTTTTATAACTTGATATCCATGAAATCGAGTTATAGGTAATAAAATTGCCTATAACTCGATTTCATAGATATCAAGTTACAAAACGCCACTATAGGTCCTTAAAAACGTCACTATAGGTCTTTGAAAACGTCACTATAGGGCTTAACTCGATTTTGAAAAACTCGATTTTCAAAAGAGGGGCATTTCCCTATTTAGTTTGGAAAGAAGGGCAAAAGGTTAATTAATTTGCTTGAAAAGGGCAGAAGCCCATTTTGTCCACCAAATATCTTTAACAAAAGGAGTAATGCATGAGTAGCCATTGAGGAGAGGGGTACATTGAGACTTGAAGGGCATATTTTGTAAACTATAATAAAAATTGTAATGTAATAATTATTCCTATAGTTTAATTATTCTGTAATTTTGTTATGTTTTTTCCAACATAAATAATTAGTTTTTATGAATAGCCATTTTTTTAAAAGGAGGAACAATTATTCATTTGTAAGAAGATTGTAATAGTTAGTCTTTAGTAAGTGTAATAATTTCTAAAATTTATATATTTTCAAATATAAAAACTTTACATATGCACATTAACAGTTATAACCAAACGTGTGTGTATGTTTGGTCTTTCAATTACGACATATTTTATTTCCAGTAACAAAGATTAATATTCATGTTGCAATTTCATTCAATGTACCAAATATGCACTTATATATATAAATATATATATATATATATATATATATAACCCAATGTATGTGTATGTTTAGTCTTTCAATTACGGCATTTTTTATTTCTAGTAATAAAAATTATAATTCATGTTGCAATTCTCATTCAATGTACCAAACATACACTTAATTTTCTCTCATTGGTGAAAGGAGATCCTCAAAACAAGAAAAATGAATTCAAGTATGAACACTTCCCCCATATCTAATGAAAAAGAAAAAAAGAGAGAGAAAAAAAAGGCAAATGGAATATCATATATGAACCCATATCCAATCAAAATGAAGAAAAGTAGAATGAATTTCAAGTAGAGCAATGGAAATTCACGAGCGGGGAAATTAGTCAAATCTTAATCTCAAATATTTATAACCCTTCTGTTATGCATTAAATTTTTATTACTGAATAACTTTGTTAAAGGAGATTTCCACATCAAAGTCTCACATTACGTAGTAATTATTACAAGCTTTCCATGTTGACATATGGACCAAAATACGGGACACTCTTGGACTAGCTTATTGATTTCCATTATTTCCATCCTATATTACAAGTATTGTTCATAAAAAAAGACAATCTATATACCATTAACGTCATAATTTTATTTTCTTCATTCGATTGAATGATACAGATCATCAACTTTTGTTGCAGGTTTGACAACCTGTGTGGTGATTAGGTGGGGAAGGTTTTGCTCCGAGTTTCCCACCAATTTTCATTTGGACAATATTTCCTCGTAGGATACTGTTTTTCTCTGCAAACATGACAAAGATATTGCATGAATATAAAACCTAACTGTGAATGAATATAAAACGTTTACAAAGATATTGCATGCAACCATGGGAAAACAAGGGACTTACTCGCTCGTGGGACGACAACCACCATCGTGTACGTAGATGAGAGAAACAAAAAGATAATAAGCATCCGAATGATGATAATCCTGATGGAAGTTTTGGAATCCATTTTTGTTAGCTACAAAAGACACGAATAATTAACACATCATTACTATATATATAGTCTAAATAGGACAGCACTGTCTATTTGATCCAAGTCAATTCAATGGAAGTCAAACACGTTAGCTACAAAAGACACGAATAATTAACACATCATTACTATATATATAGTCTACATAGGACAGCACTGTCTATTTGATCCAAGTCAATTCAATGGAAGTCAAACACGTTATTCTTCTTCTTTCTTCTTCTTGTTGAATGTTTTTTTTTTTTTTTTTTTTGCTTGAAGGAATCACACGTCATTCTTATAAGATCTTTCTTAAACACCAACGGTACGGTAGAGTCAATATTTTTCTTCAAAGGACAAGGTTTGATAATAGAAAAACGGGTTTAGATTGGATTTGAATAAATCATATATAAAGAAAATCAACTTTGGATTAATGGTTTGAGTGTTTCTAAACGTATCATTATTTTTCATTTTTTTTTTAACACAATTACACAATATACATAAAAAGTTGATTAAATAGGGGCGCATAGATCAGAGTACACTGTTGCGAGAACCACAACCTAAGGGTGAAGGGTCTAGCAGGTACTGGTCCTCAAAATAGTTAACCGACAATGCCATTCTCCTTAAATTGAGGGTTTTGAAAATGTAGTTTCCAATTAATTTAATTTAATAAAAATGAAAATTAATAAAATTAGTAACAATTCAGAAAAATAAAAAATTACATGGAAAATTACTTAGTTTAAGAACCCCAAATATAAGCACCAATTGAAGCTAGGTTATTGAATGGGAAGATGTTAGACACATACTCCATCCAACTAAAAAATAAGCCTTTTAGAATTTAATGACTATATATTATGTTATGCATGTTCATACATTTCATCCATTCTTTTATTTTTTTGATGAACAAAATATGAGTAGAGGGGGGTGACCTGAGTTGACGTCTTTTACCTGAGCGTGATTATAGTGACACTCTACCCGTTGGGTCCAGGATTGCGGGAGCAGGGGTTCCAGATGAGTCATAACTATACTCCCAATTCCATTGAGGATGCTAGTAAGTATGAGTTGAGAGTATGGAGTTATTTCCTAAGCACTTCTGATTGTGAGATTCGAATTTGGAACCTCCACCTCCCAAACTCTTAGGAGTGAGTCCATAACAACTAGACCAACCACCTCGGTAGTATCCATTCATGATTTCATGTCATCAACACATAATATGCATTTCATGCAAAGAATTACCATCACCATATTTTCCATCTTCTTGCTAAACATTCATGCTCATATTTCATCATAGTAAGTTCTAGTCCTGTCATTTTTTAATCATATTTTAACCCAACAAGTCTTTATAGTCATACTTCAAAGCATGCTTAGTCATAATTAACCCATATCATCGAAATTTAGTATGTTATGATGGTTTTTAGACCCCTTAAAACACAATTGGATTAACCTAGTTAATTAGCCAAGTTGTTACTTAGTCCAAATTCCAAATCTAAGTTAACACAATCAAACAATCATATCATGCATAGCAACGGAAAGATAAATAACACAATGATATGATCACCTAGGAAACCAAACCGGTAAAAACCTGGGGAGGATTTAACCTAGCTATCCTCAAGGTAAACCTGAATCCACTATGAAAGAATTGAAGTTGTTCAACAGGACTTAGACCACTAACATCCTATTGCTACCCACTAGTAGAAACTTACTAACATGACCACGTGCAAGCTCCAAAACCACGGACTCCTTCTTTCTTGGATTCTCCAGCAAGTACAAGCACACCCGCTTGTGTTTCTTTAAATTCTTATGGCAGCAACTGAATGATCATCAAGCTCTTGAAGAAATCTCCTTCTTGATAATCCTAAGCTTGTGTAAAGAAAAGCTCCTCACAGATCTCACAAGAGATTTACACAAACAGCAATATGAGCAATTGGAACTCCTCTAAAAACGTGGCTAGGGTTTTCTTTATATACTAAGAGAATTAGATCTGAAACCCTAATCCTTAATGGGCTTGGGCTGAGTTGGAAATTCTGCAGAAAAAACATTCTGCCTGAGATTTGATCTGAAAGTTCAAATAGTGTAAAAATACCCTTAACGTTTAGACCCTCAATTAACAAATTAACCAATTCAAGCTTTATGTCAAACAAATAGTGTGCGGAAAATGAACATAAGCTATAATGTAGAATTGGACAAAACTATCTAAGCCAAATTAAAATCACATCCACAGTAGAAAATAAAAGGCAAAGATAAAGGGAAGGAAGATGCAAACACAAAGACAACACGCGATGTGTTATCGAAGAGGAAACCGAAGCCCTCGGCGTAAAACCTCTCCGCCGCCCTCCAAGCGGTAAAAAATCCACTAGAAAATGTAGTTGGGATACATGGACAGCAATAGACCCTAAGCCTAATCTACCCAGTGCACCTAAGCCCTCCAAGCTTCTTGCTCCAACGAGGTTGCGCCGGACCTTTTTCTTTTCTAGCTTCCCGGATTCCGCTACTAGACCATAGCATCAACCAATGAAGATTGGTTCCTTCCTAACTGCTTCCCAGAACACCAAACAACCCTCTCACAGTAATGGATATGGTGAGAACAAGGTTTTGGTAAAAAGGCCTCTCAAGGATTTGGCAATGGAGAGGAAGAGAGTTGAGGAATTTGAAGAGACTCTAATGTAAAGATTGTAGATGGTTCAATCTTGTTTTGCTCTAGGGTTTCTCTCTCAAAATTCTCTCTAGAAGCTCTCTATCATTTGTGGGTATAAGAGGTATTTATACTGAGGTGAGAGGAGAATGTGAAACGTCAGGTTTTTCAAAACAGGGCTGGCTCGCGGCTTGGCCTCGCGACTTGACTGAGTCGCGAGATCCAGTCGCGAGATAACCGTATGGCCAGTTGTCCTGTTTTGACCTGTAGTGCTTCAGCTAGCATGACTGTTCACCTTCCGGCATGCTTGGCACGTGTGCTGCGTCTGGCGGCTTGCAATCGCGAGTCACCCGCGAGATCCAGCCGCGAGTCTCTGTTTTCTTGCACACTCTTGAGCAATCTTCACTCTATCTCACTCACTACCCTTACAACAAGCCCACCTAAATACAGGGTTACTAAATGCTGAAATACAAGCAAATTTGGCACGGAATAAAGCCAATTAGATGGTTGAATAAATTCAACCTTACACGATCGATTGAGTCTAAGCTTCGATCAATCGAGCCAGGCCGAAAGTCACTAATACTTCTGCAGCCACTCGATTCCAACTTTACATACAACGCACACACTTTGAGCAAGTCTAAACAAGACTAACAACTGTTTTGATCATGGTTTGCCCACATTACACATTAGAGTTCTAAATACATTAGTTCCTAAGTCTTTAGAACCTAACATGTTAGTATATGGAAATTAAATAATGTAAAGAATTTAGTATGTTAGTATATGGAAATTTAATAAACAAAAAATAATATGTTGACTATATGCAAGTATGGCTTCTTGCATATAGTCAACATATTTTTTTTGGAGTAAATTTAAAAGATTAAAAAAAAAACAAAAACAAAAACAAAGTTTTTAGATATTATCACAAGTGCAATTTTTTTTTTTTTTTTTGGTTGAAACACAAGGGTAAGTTAATCTTATGAATTATATATTGATATTGCTTGTAACAACTCATATCCTCATATTGTTCGCGTCTTGCCTCTCACGGTTTTGAAACGTGTCTTACCATTTTTTGTATATTATATGTATGGTCTTTCCATTTTCCTTCCCTAGACAATTTGGGACACACGTTGTTGTTAACTTTCTAAATCTTTGAAATTTCTTAAAAAACCCAAAAGTCTTATAGGTTTACTAGCATTTTTTGATATTCTTGATTGAAAATATTTACGATTCAAATCATCAAACTATCAAACTATTAAAATAAATAAATAAATAAAATAAAATAAAATTTCTTAAGAGGGATTGTCGTTTTATAAAGATATATAGAGATGGTGTTACTATTTCGCAATACCTCAACGAAGGAAGATGTTATAAGGAGCAAAAAAGTATTATTATAATAATAATAATAATAATAATAATAATAATAATAATAATAGTAATAGTAATAGTAATAGTAATAGTAATATAGGTAAAAAATTGTAGTGTAGTGTCCCATTGCCATTGCCCAGGATATGTGCAATTTCATTGGTCTTTTTGCTTAAAATTTTCTGCTGTGGATAGGAGGTCTGTAAGTCTTTTCAATGAAGTGTTTTATAGGCAAGAGGGAGTGAGGAACGTTCTTGTATGCATTATCTCTAACTCTTTAATTTTGACTTGCTCCACTTTATATCATTTGAAATTATGTTCAGATGTCCAAGTGTTCATATTCATGTTTTTATCTAATTTTTCCATAAAAAATTCAAGGTGATTTTGATAAGTCATTTGGAATAATTCAAAATGCACTATGTTAGGTTCTAAGTACTTAGGAACTAATGTATTAGAACTCTAATTTGTATTGTTGGAAAACCATGATTAAAAAAGGTTTTTAAGTCTTGTTTTAGACTTGCTCAAAGTAGTGTTTTATGTAAAGTTGGAATCGAGCTGCTGCAGAATTCATTGTGCAATTCGGTCTGGCTCGATCGATGGAGAATTAGACTCGACCGATCGAATGTCGGGCAGAATGTTTTTTCTGCAGAATTTCCAACTCAGCCCTAAGCCCATATGACGTGTAGGGTTTTATGTTTTGCCCTAGGTATAAAAGGGAAACCCTAGCCACGTTTTTTATGTGGCTCTATTTTGCTATGTGTGTGAATCTCTTGTGAGATCTGAGAGGTGGTTGCCTTCACACATGCTTAGGATTATCAAGAAGGAGATTTCATTGAGAGCTTGATGATCATTCAGTTGCTGCAATAAAAACTTAAACATACATAAGCGGGAGTGCTTGTACTTGCTGGAGAATCCAAGAAAGAAGGAGTCCGTGGTCTCGAAGCTGTCACGTGGTCGTGTCAATAAGTTTTCTATTGGTGGGTAGCAATAGGATGTTAGTGATCTAAGTCGCTATTGTAAAACTTCGATTCTTTCATAGTTGATTCAAGTTTACCTTAAGGATAACTAGGTTAAATCCTCTCCAGGTTTTTACTGGTGTGGTTTCCTAGGTCATCATATCTTTATATTATTTATATTCCGCACTTTACATTGATATGATTATATGATTGTGTTAACCTAGATTTGAAATTTGGACTAAGTAATTACTTGGCTAATTAACTAGGTTAATCCAATTGTATTTTAAGGGGTCTAAAAACGTTCACACTAATTCCTCAAACCAGGCATGGTTTTTGTGATGTTCTATGTTGGGAAGTTTAGACCCTAGTTGATAGAATTAACAAATTTTAAACTCAAGTTATTAATTAGATTTATTATGAATAAACCTTGTTAAAGCAAACAAACATTAATATCATGTCAATATCATGCACAGCGAAAAAGTAAATAAGACAAGATATGATGACCCAGGAAAACCAATAAAATAAACTAGTTTCATAGTTAAAAACATGGGGGGAAACCTTCTCAAAAAGAAATTCACTATAGTAAAGAGAAGTTTCAGATCTAGTACAAAACTTTTGTCCCTAGACTCTACAATCCCCGTAGATGAACTTACAGTAGAAACCTTCTACCGCTTTAGAACCTCTGAACTCTTCAATATATGAACGCCACTCTTTTGCACAGATTCTAGTACGTGACTAACTAATGATGCACGGCTCCTGTACATGACTAACACACCAACTTGAGGAATATGTTGGCTAAAAAGTTCCTCACTTTATCAACAATGAAGATCAAGAAGCACCTGGTTACAAAACCCTAAGGCGCAAGAATACAGTAGCTTCTTTTAGAGAGAATAAGGCATTCAGTCATTTTTTTGCATGTGTTCTCCTACTATCCTCTTATGTGACAGCCTTTAAAATAAGCCTTATATATGTTTAGGGTTGTGAGAAAAGAAACCCTACACACACATGTCAGCATGGGCTGAAAATTAGATCTGAAAATTCTGATTTCGTAATTCTCGATAGATACATCTGTCAAGCAGCTGTCGAGACCTCGATAAATAGTATCTGTTGAACAGCTGTCGAGACCTCGATAGATAGTATCTGTCGAGTAGCTGTCGAGAATCTATCCAGCTTTAATAAACAGCCCTTTTTCACTTGTTTCTTGGACAGATTTGCATGGCTTCAATACTAGACTTGAACTCTTGTTCTTTAAAGTATTAAACACATCCTAGATCTACCCAATTATAAGTAAAGTGCGTTTTGTCAAATGATTAGCCAATTCTAAATGACATATTCATAACATGTTCCACATATGTCCTAACATTCTAGATTCAATTGGATATTGACTAAGTGTGTGTTGTATAGGTGTGTGATTAGTCCCATATCATAAATATGCTGGGTTGATTTGAGATTTATTAACAACTACAAAAAGTTTCAGTTATAATTAATCATTTTGAGGTATAATGCAAATGTTGCTAACTTTTTTCTTTGAGAAATGGTTCTTGGTTTTTTGATCCGATTGAGGTCAGACCGGTGGTCGAATTGCTGACATTATAAATATCAATTAATAATTTTATAATTATTAAAATAAATACACAATAAATCATTATAATTAGAAATAGAATATCTAAAAATATATAATAAAAAAATTAATTGATCTTGATTTTTATACCCTATATCCAAAAATTAATAAAAAATAACGCAATGTATAAACAACCGAATTAACATTACAAAAATAATAATCATTTAATATCTTAATCATTTTCTAAAATATAATATATATTGATTTAATTGGACCCATCCAAACTCCAATAGGATTGATGGGCCATTCCTTTAGGAACCAATTCTAATTTAAAATGATCCAAAATCCTATTAATTAACTACTGATTTTTTTCTAACGAAAAAAAAAAAAAAAAAAAAAAAAACGAAAAAGAAAAGAGGAAGTGGATGCCAGCTTCCCTTTGACCAATTGACAAATAACCATGCTCAGTTTTTTACGTAAGATAGGGGAACACTTTGACTTGCAAAGAATATATATATATATATATATATATATATATATATATATATATATATATATATATTTATATGTTTTGTCAATCTTTAGTAAAAAAAAAAAAAAAATCAACTTGAGTGCCAAACTTGAGAATTAATAACTTATTAGTTGTTGCGTCCTTGACACAATTCTAAAATTTAGCCCAAATATTAGCAAAACATAATCCAAACAAGATTTGACTAAATAATAGCAAATGAGAAAACAATTCAACAAAAAGCCCATTAAAAAAAAAAAAAAACTCTAATTATTTAGATTCATACTTGTTCAACTCATTCCATAAAAATAATATTTAATTTATTTTTTCTTAAAAAACAGTACCAAGGGAAATATTGTAGCCTTATAAGTTTTTCTTTGTGGCTCAGCTCGCAATTGCAACAGGTGTCATCCATTGCTCTCTCTCTCTCTCTCTCCATTTTTGTCTTCTTAATCTATCCTTATTTCAGACTCTCTTACTTTATTACTCTTATTTCAGCATTCTCTATTTTCATCACTTTATCTTTCATAAATACTTTTTTGTTTTTCATTTTTTTTAATAAAAGAAAATTACAAAACATTATGTAACTGTGTATTTTATTTGATAATATCGATATATTTAAGTTCTTTTTTATATTAAATTCTCCATTATTAAAATTTCTTAATGATTATTCTAAGAAAAATTCATAAAACCACCATTGTTCCATGGTCCACAAACACACGAGTAAAGGTGCACTAACCCCACGATATTATTCTGACATCGTTCTTGTTCTCAAATTTGACTTTCTTCCTTTTCTAATAAACAAGGCTCACCATGACATCATTTGTTGCGCGTTGAGAGAGAAATAGTTCAATGCTTACCTTTCATTGCTTTTGTTGTGACCTACCCAAGTTTTTTACGCCGCTAGCCCCATAGAAAGCTTGGACCCCACACCATCTCTCCACTCGTCACAGCGCATTTAGTCCTTCCTTTCAACTTTCAAAATCTCCCAACTTTCAAAAAATAAAATTTTAAGGACAAACAAAGAAGCTCACATGAACTATGATAGAAACCTCCAAAATACACACACACACACACACACACACATATATATATATATATGAAATAAGAAAACTATTCCATGAATAGTATATTGTATGTAAAAATGTGGCTAGCATTTGTCACTTTGAGAGAAAGTGGCTAACATTTGTCTGTTTGGCATTACCTTTAAGATTTAGCTTTTTATCTTTTAACTTTTATATATAGTTTGAAAGTTTGAAAATGTGTTAAAAATACAAGAGCTGTTTAGACCCCCAAATTAAAGTTACGGCTCGATAGATTTTACACTAACTTAATTCTAAGTGCAGAATAGTGTAAATGCGAGCGAATAAACAAACAAGCTACTCTAATCCATAATCAAGTCAACATAGCAGTAAACTGAAATGTAAAAGAGTAGGGAAGAGAGATGCAAACGCAAGATAACATGCCGATGTGTTATCGAAGAGGAAACCGAAGAACTCGGCGAAAAACCTCTTCGTCACCCTCCAAGCGGTAATTGATCCACTAGACAATTAGTTGGGATACATGGGTTAGCAAGAAACCCTCCAAGCCTAATCTACCCGCTGTACCTAAGCCCTCCAAGCTCCTACTCCAACAAGACTTCTCGGAACCGTGTCTTGTCTAAGGTTTTCCCTCAGAAGCACTTCACAACATTTGTGGGTAATGTGGGTATATATAGTGTGGGTACAGAAAGTGTGTATCAGATAGTACAGTCTGGCAAAACAAAATGTTTCGCGGGTGTCTCGCAGGAAGGCCTTACCCGCGAGCTACTTAAGAAACACAACTGTCTCCATCTGTACTGACTCTTCGCATTCCAGTCATGTGCAAGGCACATGCTTCACTTCGTGGGATGCTTAGTCGCGAGTTAACTGCGAGAACTCTTCTAGCTTCAATTGTTTGAGTCTTCACACTCTCTTTTTCTAACACACAACCTTTACAATCAAATCCCACAATAAATACAGGGTACAAAAGATTGAATATGATTACAATCAAATTTGACACGGAATAAAAGCCAACTAAAAGAGAAGAAGATAGAAGCGTAGAAAGGAAAGCAGGAGCTAACTAAAAAACAAAGAATAAAAGAAGAAGAAAAAAGTCCAAAGTGAATAAAGGAAGTAGGTGGAAAAAAAAGAAAAAAAAAAAAAAAGAGAACGAGTAGCAAAGTACCAAAGACCAAATATTCTTTTCACATGCACAAAATTTTTCTCTCTTGTTTTCTCTTTATTTTGGAGAGATTGTAATTTGGTGGACCCGAAGAGAAAACAATCGATCCCCATCATTTTCTCTTTCCCTCCACCTTCCAACCAAACACATTTCCCAACTATTTTCTCTCTCATTTTCCTCTCATCTTTTTCCATCTTTCCCAAATTCATCCCAACCAAACATACCATTAGTTAGTAATCACGAGAAAAATTAGAGAAAAGCTTTGATGTGGGACATTTGGTAAGAGGTGCTTGACTCGAGGAATTAGTGCAATTGCAATTATTCTAAATCAGAAAAGTTAATGAATGCCTTAAAGGAATTTGTTTAGTAAGTAATTTTATAAACTTTTTAGGAGAAAAGAAAAACATAATTTATTTTTTAATAGATTTTTATATTTTCTATAAAAGTGATATTAAAACATTCATAAAAATAAAGTTTGGCTACAAACTAGGTTGTACCCTAAGACTACAACTTTATTCAATATCTTTTTATTGGATGTGGCAAATCCATCATTGGTTCTATTTTCTTCTTATATCCCCCATGCTTGCAAACTTTCCAAAATATCAATAATTATGCCGTCAATTAATTGTTTAAATTGCAAGTTTTTGTAGTCTAAAATTATTTATTAAAAATAAGTTTATGGATCATATAGTAAATAATATCTGATTATCACAAAATTTGACATGTATGTTAAGAATATAAAAAACACGTAATCAATGATTAGATTTTCAAAATATGTAGTCATGTTAATTTTTTTAATGGAAGTTGTAGTCTTAGTTTACAACCAAGTTTGAAGCCAAACTTTGTTAATTTCCTAAAATGAACTATTAATAAATGCCTTAAGAGTACTCATTAATCGAATCCTAAATTACCAAGGACAAGGTTTCTCTTCAAACTTGGAGAGAAACCTTTCAAATTCCTCATATATCTCTTTATTGGATGCCAATTTTGAAAATCTAGCCGTTGGATTGTATTGCATTTTCTTTATGTTCTTAACATGCACATATCGAATTTTGTTTAAATTGGATATTATTTACTATTTGATTAATAAATCCATTTTTATGTATAATTTTATATCATAAAAATTTGAAATTAAAAAAATTTGATTGATGATATAGCTATTGATCTTTACTTTTTTCGTAATTTTGCAAGCATAAAAGATATAATAAAAGCATAATATCTAACGTTAATTTTTGAAAATTTACATCCAATAAAAAGATATAGGAGGAGTTTGAAGAGTGTATCTCTAAAGTAGTTTGGAGAAAAATCTTTTCAAATTACCAATCAAATTACTTACTTTAAGATTGGATTTTTCTAACTATGGTTACAACAAATCAAGTCAAAATTGGAAGTCTTTCTTCCAAAAAAAAAAAAGACTTTTATATTTCCTCTTAGTGATCTTTTCTCCTAGACACAATAAAAATTAGAGAAAAGCTTTGAATGTGGAACATTGGGTAAGAGATTGGCTGGAAAAATTGGTGCATTTGCAATTGAATGTTCAATTAGTGTATAAAATACCTTGAACGTTTAGACCTCCAATTTACAAATTACCAATTCAAGCTTGTTATCAAACAATATATGTGTAGAACATGAACAAAAGCTAAAACAGAATTGATAAAACAATCTAAACCAAATAAAATCACAACCACAGCAGAAATTAAATGGCAAAGATTAAGGGAAGAGAGATGCAAACACAAGCACAACACAGCGATGTGTTATCGAAGAGGAAACCGAAGTCCTCGGCGTAAAACCTCTTTGCCGCCCTCCAAGCGGTTAATAATCCACTAAAGAATGAAGTTGGGATACATAAACAGTAGAAGACCCTCCAAGCCTAATCTACCCAGTGTACCTAAGCCCTCCAAGCTTCTTGCTCCAACGAGGTTACGCCGAACCTTTGTCTTCTTTAGCTTACTGGATTCCGTTATAACCCATAGCATCAACCAATATCAATTGGTCCCTTCCTAACTACTTCCCAAGCACCAAATAGCCTCTTCACAGATATGGGTATTGTGAGAAAAGGTTTTAGCTAATGTACCTCTCAAGGATTTAACAATGGAGAGGGTGAGAGTAGAGGAATTTGGAGAATCAAAGGATGAAGATTGTGGATGAGTCAATCTTGTTTTTCTCTAGGCTTTCTCTCTCAAAATTCTCTTTAAAAGCTCTATACATTTTGTGGGTATAAGGGGTATTTATACTGGTGTGTGTTTGGAATGCGAAGAGCCAGTTTTTCCCAAACAGAGTGGACTGGTGACTTGGCCTTGTGACTTGACTGAGTTGCGAGTCCAAGCCGCGAGCTAACTGAATGGCCAGATTGGACTTTTTGTCCTGTAGTGCTCCAGCTGGCATGACTGTTTAGCTCCTTTGCATGCTTCACCCGTGTGCATCCTTTGGCGACTTGCAAGCCATGAGATCTAGTCGCGAGTCCCTTGCTGAGTGCACAATCTTGAGCTTTTCTTCACACTCTCTCACATACTACCCTTACGTGATTCCTACCTAAATACAGGGTTTCTAAATGCTGAATTACAAGCAAATTTGGCACGAAATAGAGCCAACAAGATGGTTGATTAAATTCAACCTTACAATCTCCCCCTTTGGCTATTCTGTGACAAAACCCTAAAACAAACTCTAGACTTAACATGTGAGTTGGGAACAGCTGAACAAAACTCTCTCACACCTAACTCTAGAATCTGTGTAGCTCTTGAACCATAAGAACAAGTATCTCTTGAAAAACAACAACACAATATGATCATTGTATGCTGAAAACTTGTAATGCATATGGAGCAAGCACAATGCAATCAAGCAAAATGGAACTAAGCAATAAACCATGACTTGACCAAAAACGAGCAATCACTATAAAATAGTGACCACAATGCTCATTCACACAAGGAATGAACATTCGGACATGCAAGCTAATAAATGCAAAGTATCATTTGCATGTCCAACACTCAACCAATGCAACAACTCAAGGTAATTGTATTAAGGATATAAAATCCAACAAAGAGTACAAGAGTGATGTACTTAAAGAAAATGCATAACATTAATCAACAAATACTACGCTACAAAGCAAGAGTACAAAACACAGTAAATTTAAACTGAATATAAACTTATATATATATATATATATATATATATATAAACCAATGTACCAAAAGCTTTAAGCAAAGTATTAAAACCACATCCATGAGTTTAAACCAAGTGTATTTAGCAAACCCATAATAACAATAACACCCCATCAAAACATAACACCAAAACATAAAAAAATATAAAGTAAACACTACTGAAATTAAGTTTTTGGTATGCTCCCCCTCAAAATGGCACTCCCCCTCAAGAGCTACCCTCAAAAGATCTCCCCCTTTTTGACTGGAATGGCCAAAGGGTTACTGCTAGGTGGTGAAGCTATCAAATTTTACTAAAAGTACGTTCATTTGATCTTGGAGAGCTACCAGCCTGTCAGATTGCTCATTTTGGACATCTCTGAGCCTATCAATCCTCTCAAGGATGATCTGGAATGCATCTGAAGGGACAGCAGATGAAGATGAAGTTCTGCTCCTCTTGGCACGGCCTCTTGAGCTTGAGGGTTGTCCTTCAGCCTCAGTCTCAGTCTCCATAGGTTCACCTTCTTCTTGGTCACCCTCCCTTTCATCACTCGGAAGACGAACTCTTATCCTTGTAATGGTTAGATTGTTAATGGCTGAGGGAGTAGGCATGAGGCTGATATCTTGAGGGATTGCCACGCCTTTTGCTTTAAAAAGCCTCATAAGTAAGTTGGGGAAAATCAGCTTGGCCTTGGAGGTTGTTCTGGTCTCATCAACAATGGTGTAGAAGATATGAGTACTGATGTCTATGTAGGTGTTCTCCTTGAGCTCTATGAGGAAGACGGCTCTAGCATTGTTGATTGTGGTCAACTTCTTCACTGGCTACAAGTTGAACATCATTATCACAGTTAGGCATCTCATATCAACTGCAAAGGCAGTGGTGTTGAGGCATCTCCCCTCTCTAACTCCACCAATATGAGTTTGAACAGTTTCTAAGGATAGCATCCTATCCTTGTAATATGTGAAATCATGATCATCCATATCCTCAAAACCCAGCACCTCATCAATGTCATCTACATCTATAGTGAATTCATGTCCCCTTATCCAACAATTGATCTCATGCTCTCTTAACACAGCATTAGCATAAAACTCCCTAATCAGAGGTTCACATACTCCAGGCAGATCACTCAATAGCTTATCCCAACCTCTGCCCTCAAAACACCTAGGAATGAATGTGTCCCTCAAATCCACCAAGTCAACAAATCTCTCTTGGATGATAGGTGCCTTCAAGTAGAACTAAGTGTACCTCTCAAAATGTTAAGGAGACCTGAACTTTGTATTATCCATCTTTAGTCTCTTGTCACCCTTCTTGGCAGTAGTCTTCTTCTTTGTAGGAGTTATCTGCAAAACACAGCAACAAAGCCCACAAAAACAGAGCACAATAGATGGAAACTCAAAAATTAGTAAGAGATTAGTAGCTTTGAAAAGAACAGAGAAGACTACCAAACATTCAGTCTATACTCAGTTCAGAATCAATCATGACATGAGATACAAAGGCTCAGTTCAGTCTATACTCAGAATGGAAGAACACAAAACAATTTATCAACAACTCTTAGGCATAGGACATTGTGATAGTGAGCACAGAAACCCAACATGAACATCCTAGGGAACACAGCCAAACACATAATCCAATCATGCAATAGAAAAACATTGTGAACCAACCATACTCTTAAACATTGTCTAATACAAAAATTTAAAAATAAGCATATGTCTATAAGACATATCTCAATAGGTATGACATGCTCAAAACAATACAGATTAGGAAACAAAGTCAAGGATGAAAAACACTCATGATAACACAACATCTAGCATCCTAAAAATGATATCAACAAAACCCATTCAATCAAACTCAACAAAAATAAACCAACCCATGGCCGAATCATCATATACCACAAATCTTAATAACAACTCACAAATCAAGAAATCCAAGGCAAAGAACATGAAATATATAGTGAGAGTAAGAAAACCCATACCTTTTTCTTGAAGATTGAAGTAGAAATGATGAAGAAAATGGTGGATTTGTGAGTGAAACACAGTGAGAGTGTGAGAGAGACAAACGAAGAAGACAATGAACAGTCAGAAATGTTCTAGGGAAAACTGAAAGGTTTTAAAAACTGTCCCTAAAGCGTAAAACACGCGATTTTTGCGACTGAACTAAGTCGCTTGCAAGTCGCTAGGACAAGCTGTGAGACACTTGAGACGAAATTTTTGAAAAATTTGTCTAAGAGCTTTTCGCAACTGGAAGTTCCACCCACGAGGAAGTCACGAAGGGAGCCGTGAAAATTTCTGTGTAACCCTCGTGACTGGAGCTTCCACCTACAAACAAGTCGCCAGTCTAAGTCGCGAGAAATCTAAAAACCCAGATTTTGAAAAAATTTCTAAGTATTTTTCGTGACTGGGACTTTTACCCGCCAATGAGTCGCGAATATTCTCTGAGTGGTGCTCGTAACTGGGGGCATGCGACTGGACTGACCCGTGACCAAGTCGCCAGAACAGGGCAACACTATTTTTTTTTTTTTGAAATTTTTTGACAATTTTTTGCAAAAACAAAATACTTTCCAAAAACAACTAAAACACTCAAAAATCTTTTTGTGTTTGATCAACAAAAATTGAGCATGTGAAAACACATTTAATCAAGTACAATCACACAAATGAATATGGCATTCGTTGAACATAGACATGTGTGATGTGTGTGGATATCAACAATGAGATAGTCCTTAGTCTAATGTGAAGCTTCAATGATCAATTCAATCAAGCCATACACAATTAGCACTAGATAAAGTGACCCCTCTCAATTATAGAAATATGCATATATGACCTCCCACATAACTTGATAACATAACTTTGAAGCTTTTCATTTGGCTCCATATACATCAAATCATTTGATCTTTTTGAATCATTACATCTCATTGTGAGATCAATGCCTGAAATTTTTGATATTTCAATTGATGAACAAGCCTTTGGCTTTTTGGGCATCATACATTTAATTTTAAGTCGCTTTCCCTTTTTCCTAGTCAAATACTAGTATGTGCGACAGGCTTTTGCAGCTCATTATCTCATTTCATTTGGAGATTTACATTTGTTGAGCTCTTTAAGCAAAAACAGCAAAATAAAAGAGTGGGATATATAGGCACAAGTCTATGCATGTCTCAAGATCAACAAAACCATTGACTAATCATTCATGACAAGATTGAAGATTTATTTACAACAATCACATAGATGTCAAGAGTTTTCCCATAATGATATGAGTGCATAGGGAACAAGCTACGCTCGTCAATGCACAAGGCCATTAGTACAAAGGTACAAGACAAAATATGTTTGTGACAAAACACAATAATGTCGATCAAACTTTTTGGATTTTCTACTTTTTATGTGTTTTTGGATTTTTGACATAAAAGCAAGAAAAGATTGATCAAAACACAACAATGTAAAGATATTTAAAACAAATGCAAACAATTTTCAACTCAAGCTAGCAAAAAGCATACAATCAAGCATAGTCACAAAACATAGAAAGTATTGATGCATGGACATGTTGTAATACTTATGCATGAGTACCCCTCTTCACCCACACGTCACATGCGTTTGGGGTGATATCCCTATAGGATTGGGTACGAGTGTTAGGGCTTTCAAACCTTCTGGTGAAGCTTGCCAAGCAGGTGGTGAATGTATCAATCATCTTCATCACATCCATCACTCCAGAATCACCATCTCGACCTCTTGAATGCCCAGCAGCCCAATTCCTTTTGTCATCTCTTGGTCCTTTTGACCTTTGGTCCCTTGTATTCTTCAATGCACTAAGCTTATGACAATTTGGTCTAGTGTGCCTTTGAAGTCCACAGTGATGGCAGAAATGGTTTGTTCTCGGACCTCTTTGTGATTTTGGAAGTGATTTTCCTTTAGCTTCAGGTTTGACAACTGATTGATTACAGGGCTTATTCAACACCCGTTGGTCAACCACATTCTTCTTCTTCTCTACATTTACTTTCTCAGCAGTAGGTGCAACTACAACCGGTTCTTTTGCTTTCACAAACTTTACTTCCTTGGAGATATTGACAGCTGAACTACTTTCTTCAGTATATCCCAATCCGGTTCTATCGGAGAAAGGTTTTTGATGAGAAAGGACTTCATCTAACTTCTTGGAGGAAACTCTCTCTACTTTGGCATTTTTTTGAACCACCTCAATCTTAAGAAATTTTATCTTTGAGTAAGCTTCAGTTAGCTCTCCATTCAGCATTTCTATTTCACATTTGGCCTCCTTATATCGCACTAAGAGACTTCTATAGTCCTCCTCTGCCTTCTTCATCTTTTTAACGACTGCCTTGGGCACCCTTACATATTCTCCTGACTTCTCAAGGAGGGAATTGTAGTTTTCTTGAAGACCCGCAGTACTTTCATCTTCTTCAACATTCGATTCTTCTACAACTCCCAATGATTCCTCATCACTATGCTCCCCAAGCTCTTCTACAAGCAAACTCAAGTCCTCCGAAGACTCAACATGATCAATAGTCATAAAAGCGGAGTAATTCCCTTCTCCATCACAGCTTTCCTCCAAATCAGAATTGGAAGAGTCTGAGTCACTAAGAGTGGTGGCATACACCTTACCCTTCATTCTCAAATAATTAGGACATTCCTTCTTGAAGTGGCCATGTCCATTGCATTCGAAACAAGTGACTCCTTGAGTGGATTGAAACTTCTTTTCATCTTTCCTTTTGAAGTCCTTTTTCTCCTTTCCGGAACTTGGAAATCTCCCTTTATCGCCAAATTTTCCATTGTTCTTGAACTTCAAAAATTTTCAGAAATTTTTCATAAGGTAAGCAACATCTTTCTCGACAACATCCTCATCTGATGAGTCGTGAGATTCTACCCTTTCATTAATCGTCTTAAGAGCAAGAGATTTGCTCTTCCTTTGGGATGGTAATGACAGCTCATATGTTTGAAGTAAGCCAATCAGTTCTTGAACTTTGAATGTTCAATTAGTGTATAAAACACCTTGAACGTTTAGACCCCCAATTTATAAATTATCAATTCAAGCTTATTATCAAACAATATATATGCGGAACATGAACAAAAGCTAAAACAGAATTGATAAAACAATCTAAACCAAATAAAATCACAACCACAGCAGAAATTAAATGGCAAAGATTAGGGGAAGAGAGATGCAAACACAAGGACAACACAGCGATGTGTTATCGAAGAGGAAACCGAAGTCCGTAAAACCGAAGTCCGTAAAACCTCTCCGCCGCCCTCCAAGCAGTCAATAATCCACTAAAGAATGAAGTTGGGATACATGAACAGCAGAAGACCCTCCAAGCCTAATCTACCCAATGTACCTAAGCCCTCCAAGCTTCTTGCTCCAACCAGGTTACGCCGAACCTATGTCTTCTTTAGCTTACCGGATTCCGCTATAACCCATAGCATTAACCAATATCAATTGGTCCCTTCCTAACTGCTTCCTAAGCACCAAATAGTCTCCTCACAGATATGGGTATTGTGAGAAAAAGTTTTGGCTAATGTACCTTTCAAGGATTTAACAATGGAGAGGGTGAGAGTAGAGGAATTTGGAGAATCAAAGGATGAAGATTGTGGATGATTCGATCTTGTTTTTCCCTAGGGTTTCTCTCTCGAAATTCTCTTTGAAAGCTCTCTACATTGTATGGGTATAAGGGGTATTTATACTGGTGTGTGTTTGGAATGCGAAGAGTCAGTTTTTCCCAAACAGAGTGGACTGGCGACTTGGCCTCGTGACTTGACTGAGTCGCGAGTCCAAGCCGCGCACTAACTAAATGGCCAGACTGAACTTTTTGTCCTGTAGAGCTCCAGCTGGTGTGACTGTTCAGCTCCTTTGCATGCTTCACTCGTGTGCATCCTTTGGCAACTTGCAAGCCGAAGCCGTGAGATCCAGTCGTGAGTCCTTTGCTGAGTGCATAATCTTGAACTTTTCTTCACACTCTCTCACATACTACCCTTACATGATTCCCACCTAAATACAGGGTTTCTAAATACTGAATTACAAGCAAATTTGGCACAGAATAAAGCCAACAAGATGGTTGATTAAATTCAACCTTACAGCAATTATTCCAAATGGCTCACAAATTACCTAGAAATTTAGTTGGTATACTTACAAAAAAAAAAAAGAAAAAGAAAAAGAAAAAAGCTTTGATGTGGGACATTGGACATTTGAACGTGATGAAAAGTAAGACTTGGAACTTGGAAGTTACCATGCGTGTACAGGAAATTGATTTAATTTTAACTTTTATGTAAATTCCACTTCACCTTGACAGTCTACTTGGATTCACATGGAAAATTAGTAGAAAATTTCCTCTCTGCAAAATTAAAACTCGTGTTTCAAAAGATTAAATATTTCAATTTTTGGGGCAACTATCAACAAGTAATCTAGAATATAAAAAATCATGAAAATTTAATGAATCGTCAAAATATTAAGTTGTTATTAGCATGCAAAAAAATTAGTCAGTGTTGGCCATATAATAACTAGTGAAAATTTTGTCAATTCAACTACTATGAAAATTATTACTCTAAGTGGTTGACTTAGTGGTTCCTAAGGCCTCATGATATGTATTAATGAGATTCTGAATTCGAAATCTCTTGCCAGCATCTTGGGGCCACTCCCATGGGATTCCTCCCTGTAATAACCGGTATGTGTGGAACGGGGGAACTGCACATGTTCAAGAGATTAGTCAAATAATCAAAGAGGTCTAGATACCCTCGTTTAAAAAAAAAAAAAAAAAAAAAAAAACCCATAACATTACTCTATAAAATATAGGACAAGTGAAGTCAAAAGATTTAGAGGGTGCATAGGAATGGTGAAGTTTTACTTTTAATTCAATTTCACCCTGACCCTGTTCTTGGATTCAAACGAGGACAACGTAGAGTTTTTTTTACATGGAATATACTAATTTATCCTTTATAATTACTGTCTTTTCTATCTTTTTTTATATAATAACTAGCAAGGGCATATTAGTAAATTTATTCAAATAATATATGTTATCTTAGCCACTTATTAATAATAATATTATTATTATTTTGAGATTAAATTCAGTAAGGACATGGTGTAAACACCTTTTTTTACACTAACTAATCAAATGGTGCCACCTTAGTTTTTTAAACTTGATTTCACTTAAAAGATTATAGCCTAACACACATGATTGCTATACCCTTAAATAGGGTAATTATTGGGTACTCCTGGAGTACTATAAATGCGTACTCCCCCCTCTTACATAACTGTAGGTCCAACTAATTAAATTTATGATAGGACCCACAATTTATGTGAGAGGAGGGAGTACGCTTTTATGGTACTCCTGAAGTATTCAATAATTTTCCCCTTAAATATATTCAAATATTAATTTTATTAAAAAAAAAAAAAAAAACAAAGATAAAACAAAAATTTCGGATCCAAACAGCTAGAGACTTCATCGGAGTAAGGAGCTGCCACCGTCAATGATGTCATTCATCCTAGCCCAAGAACAAATCTTATAACAAAAAAAAAAAAAAAAAAAAAGGAGAAATTTCACACACACAAGAAAGCAATTGACTTTACTTAGTTGAACTTAACATCAAAAATCTTGATACCCAGATCAAAAATCAAAGAACCCAGTTGAGATATGCAAAATTTGAAAGAAAAGGATGGAGGATCTGAGCTTCTAAAGGAAAAAAGTTGACCAATCAAGAGAAAAATTATTCATGGAAACTAAAAGGTGAAGGTGAAGAGAGGGAGTTGAAGAAGGAATCTTTTTGGGTTTTCCATAGAGAGGCGACAATTGGAGAGGACTTGAGAGTCAGTGGTGAAGGTTGCGGTGGCAGTGAGTGTGGTTTGGTGATGATGGTGCAAGAGATGTGGTGGACATAACAAAGAAGAAGACAGGGAGACCGGAGCACATTTCTTTTTTAAATTAATATTTGAATATATTTAAGGGTACAAGAATCATGTGTGTTAGGCTATAATCTTTTAAGTGAAATCAAGTTTAAAAAACTGAGGTGACACCATTTGATTAGTGAGTGTAAAAAAGGTGTTTACACCACATCCTTATTAAATTTAATCTCTATTATTTTTAGGGTGAAATGTCTTTCTAGGTACTGGTTGTGTGTGTTAGAGTTTCTGTCTTTATAACCTTAGGCTACTACTACAAAGGTTAGACTATTTTGTAATGGTACTTTGGTTATGTAATATATTATAAGCCTGCTTAAAAAATTCTATATATTACTTTCGTGTTCGTGTGTTCTAATAAGTATTAAAAATACTAGATTGCTTGAATTCCTAAATGAAATCTTGTAGACAATAAATGTTACCATCATTGGCCCGGAAGGGATTGATCTGCGTCCAAATATGTGATCATTTTCACAAAAGTGATAAACAGAGCATATTAAAACTAAAATCTTCCTGATTTTTTTTTTTTTTTAAATTTTAAATGCGCCTTAACTAAATCAATTGGAATATAAATGACTAAAACCGAAGATCACTATAATAGTAATACGTCATTAATATTTATTTAACATTCGAAATCTTTATAATGCATTTTAAAACAACCAATCAAACATGTACAGTGCCCTGTGTTACCAGCAGCAATTTATTAATACTTGCATTTAAAGATCTAGTGGTACTCCAAGCATTATATAACCTTAAACAAACAATTGTCTTCAGCGGCATAAATTTAACAGATTATATTGCATTCCCAACAATTCACTATATCCTTGCTTGTCCTTGTAAGAGACTGTGGCACTAGGAAAGTGCATTTGGGGTTCAGTTGAGAATCCGCATGTGCATAGTAATTGGCCTATATTATGTGTTACCAGCTTCCAATAAATTGATTTTTTTGGGATGCTCTCTCTCTCTCTCTCTCTCTCTCTCTCTCTCTCTCTCTCTCTCTCTCTCTCTCTCTCTCTCTCTCTCTCTCTCTCTCTCTCTCAGACTTGTCAGACCCTCTAGATTAGGGAAAAAGTGCTAAGAAATTCAAACAAATATGAATTTAAAGAAAAATATTTACACACGTAAACTCTGAATTAACATATAAGAAAACCACTTAATCTAAAAGCTCAAGCTTCAAATTACAGCAAAGTGATCCAATTTTTGCACCCTACAATCATGTACTTGAAGGCACACCTTGGGGGATGGTATCAGAGATGTTACTCCACTTTTTCTCATGTAAAATGCAATGGCAATGCCGTTGCTCATGCTCTAGCTAGGAGGGTTTCACTTGAAGATATTCCTGATTATAGTTCTTGTTTTGTATGATATTTCATTTAGTAGGAATAAAAATCAAAGGATTTTTTTAATTTAAAAAAATAGTTATTTTGATTATCCACTTTTATCATAGTTATTCAACGTAAGACTTTATTCACAGTGAAGTCCTACTAAAATATATTTTAACTATTTCCGTCACCTTCATCTGATAGGCATACATTAAGCAACTGTAAGGTCCCTCTAGCTAAGTGTTGCCTTAATTGTTCATTTCAACTTCGGTCTAATTTTGTTACTATAAAGTTCGTTATCTACTGTACATATATTAGAAATCATGTAGCAACTAAACCACTGGATTTAAAAAAGGAAATGAAGAAGATGAATTGTGCAGTTGTGCGACATGTAGCTTAGGCTCAATAATGTTTGTTTTTTTACTACAAGTCGTATTAGTGTAATATTTTATACATGTGCACGTCCGTGATTTTCAAGTCCTTGATACACATGCGTGTCAGTCCCTGATTGGAAGTTAGCGGGGTTAGTTATTTCCGTTAATACTGTATAACGGTTAGCAAGGTTGTTAGTTTCGTTTTTTCTGTTTTTGCTTAATTTCTCTTGATGTATTTTATTTCGACTAATCAATAAAATTACTCAGCAAGTTTCTTGCACAATTGATCTTTTAACAACAGTTTTTTGGTTTCTTTAATGACATCTTGTAGACATTTATTGACAATTGGCCTTGAAGGGATACTGATCTTGCATCCAAATATCTGATTTTGAACACACGGCTATACAAAACGCAAACTATAACTAGAAATTTTCCCATTACTTTTTTAATTTTTTTTTATTAAAATACGACTCAGTTGGAATATATAAGAGTGAATGAATAAAAACAAAAAGCATAATATACGTCCCTAAGCTCTATTTCACTTCATTTGAAAATTGAAATCTTAATGCATTCAAAAATAGCCAATCAAGCATATATATATAATCACAGTGCCCTGAAATCTGTGTTTCCGCTCTCCTCTCTGTAGGAGCTTCTCTCTCGTTTTTTCTCAAACGAGTCCCTCCTTCCCTCGGCTAGTCCTAAGGGTATTGCTCTTCTGTTTTTATCCATCAAATACATCTTGTACTCTTTATAGAGGGACAAACGTTGCTGAGTGCTCATGGCTGACGACGTAATAAATTGTTTGGAAAACATGAAGCTTACTGCTGATGAAGAAGAGACGATTGAAATATCTGATGAAGGCAGACGGGCTGAGATTGAGAGTTGCACTTTAAGCCTGATTGGTAAATTTCTCACGTGCAAACCTTTCAACAAGAGGGCAGCAGAAAACACATTAAGGAGAGCCTGGGGACTGGAAGATAAGGTGCAGATGGTCGAAGTGGGATCAAATCTCTTCCAATTCAAATTCAACTCAGAGTTTGATTTGGAACGGATTCTTAATGGAGGACCCTGGTCTTTTGATAATCAAATGCTCTTACTCACGAAATGGCGAAAGGGTATGAATGCGAATAATGTCCGTCTAAACCATGCCTCTCTATGGGTCCAGATATGGGGTGCTCCCTTTGACATGGTGTCACCCAAAGTTGCTACTGAGGTGGGAGGCAGGTTGGGAGATGTAGTGGAGGTAGAAAGAAGGCAAAAGCAGGATGACCCTAGCTATTTTATGAGGGTGAAAGTAGCATTACCGATCTCAAAACCTCTAAGGCGAGGAGGTTTTTTAGCAGGGATGGACAGCACGTGGCATTGGGTAACCTTTAAATATGAGAGACTCCCTATGCTATGTCACTACTGTGGTGTATTGGGGCATGATCTGCGTCACTGCGCCAGTTATTTTGCTGCATCAAAGCAAGGGGCAGAGGTAGAGCTTCAGTATGGGGATTGGTTGAAAGCCACCGGGGGACGAAGTCAGACACCGTTGAAACGTAATGCAGAGCAAGATCACACGCCAAGACCGGAGGAAGGAAAAGATAGAGAGGATGTTCACGGAGGCCGGCCGGCGGGTAAATCCAGGGAGATGACGGTGGAGATAATTACCAATGGATGCCCTAGGGAGGCTGAGAGACACGTGAACGGAGATAGCGAGAAATCAGGGGGAGTGACGGATTTTTCAGTTACAAAATCCTGCATTAAAGGCAATAATGAGGACTGATATGGATAGAATTGAAAACAATGATATGGGAGGAAGCAACGTAAACGTAAAATTGAAAGCTGTCATGAAGTCAATTAAGGAAAGCACTGAAGTGAAGGAGATAGACGGGGGACGTACGGATGCCAACTTAAATGCGAAGATCATGGAGGACCCCACCCATTACTGTTCACGTGGATGTTACCATGCAGGATGGGCTAACTGATTGAAAGCCCAAGTCTACGTGGACTAGGCTTAGCAGAAAGGATTACGGGCCTGGGGAGAAAGTAAGTGGAGAGCACCATTCAGTATTAGGGAAACGGGTGATTACTGAGACTGTGGGCAACGATTATGACATGGGGTTAGAAGCTCAAACTAGGAAAAGAGGCAAAGTAGAATCACATGAAAAAGGTGAAGATGAGATATCGGTGAGGGTGGTTGATCACCCTTGCCGGAAGCAATAAAACTACTAAGCTGGAATTGTCAAGGGCTTAGGAACCCTTGGACAGTTAGAAGCCTTCGCAAGTTAGTGAGGGATCAAGCTCCTATGGTATGTTTTTTGATGGAGACAAGACTAGATAAGGAGGGTTTTAACTATTTCTGTGGTGACTTGCCATTTCCTAACCGTATTGTGGTGAAGTATCCGAACTCAGGGGGAGGTATAGCTTTAATATGGAAGAACAATGTGGGTATGGAGTAGATCAACTATACAGCAAACCATATATTAGTCAAGGTAATGGAAGATGATGGCTTTATGTGGTTCTTATTAGGCTTCTATGGATGGCCTGAAGCTAGTTAGAAAGTTAAATCTTGGGAGCTTCTTCGCCATATCAGATCTGTGGTGGACGGCCTGTGGGTTTGTATAGGTGATTTTAATGCAATCCAAAACTCCACAGAGAAGTTGAGCAAGAGACAGCCCCAATATAGCCAAATAGATGCATTCTGTGACACTTTAGACCATTGTCAGCTTCAAGATTTGGGGTTTAGAGGATACAAATACACGTGGAATAATAAAAGGCCTGGAGACGCAAACACTAGATTGAGACTTGACAGGGCTACGGCAACTATGGATTGGAGAGCGAGATTTCCACTAAGTTCAGTGACCCACCTACCTCCTCATGCCTAAGACCACCTTCCCATCCTTTTGCAAGTTCAAGGTTGCAAGAAGTTAAGACACAAGGGTCAGAGGGGATTCAAGTTTGAGGAAGCTTGGTTGTTGTCTGATGAGTGTAAGGGAGTGATCAAAACAACATGGGAAAAGGGTAGTGTTGATGCATCAGATTTGGGCTTGGCAAAACAAAAAATTACAACATGTGCAATGGAGTTACAAGCTTGAGGTTCCTCCAAAGCCCAACCCAAGTCTAAGGAGATTAAGAAGCTTCAAAAACAGCTTGAAGAGTTGAATTAAGCTGATCTCACCGAGGAAAGCAGAGCAGAATTTCTAATGGCTAGTAGGAATCTCGATGCTTTACTCCTTAAGCAAGAGATTTATTGGGCACAAAGAGCTAGGATCTCTTGGTTGAAACATGGAGATTAGAATACAAAATTCTTCCACTCCAAAGCAACCCAACGAAGAAGAAGGAATTATATTCAAAGTATAAAAAATGATGAGAACATGTGGGTGGAGGAGGTGGAGGATATTGCAGGGGTGGCTCAAGATTACTTTGTGAAGTTGTTTACGGCTGGAACATGTGGAAGAATAGAGGAATGTCTTGATACTGTTACTCCAAAGATTACTACTGACATGCAACAAGTGTTGGGCAATGACTTTAGTGCGGAAGAGATCAAAACAGCATTATTCCAAATGGCACCAACAAAAGCTCCTGGACCCGACGATATGAATGCTCTTTTTTATCAAAAGTTCTGGCATGTTGTGGGTGATACAATAGTCGATGCAGTGTTAGATTTTCTAAAATTTGGTCATATGGTGCCTAAAATAAATCATACTCACATTGTTCTAATCCCCAAGATTAAAGCCCCTGAAAAAATATATGATTTTCGCCCTATCAGTTTTTGTAATGTCATATATAAAATTATCTCCAAGGTTCTAGTAAATAGATTGAAACAAATCCTCCCCCATATAATCTCCCTAACCCAAAGTGCCTTTGTTCTAGGCCACCTTATTACGGATAATTTTTTGGTGGCATATGAGACACTACACACCATGAATGGACATAAAAAAGGAAAGAAGGAGTCCCTTGCACTTAAATTAGATATAAGTAAGGCTTATGATCGAGTTGAATGGAAATTCCTTCGAGGTATTATGTTTAAGATGGGTTTTCCTGAGATTTGGGTGGATAGAGTGATGTGTTGCATTACTACATCTACTTTTTCCATTCTAATTAATGGGAAACCATATGGTCATATTACTCCATCTAGGGGACTCTGTCAAGGAGATCCTTTTTCACCTTACTTGTTTCTGTTATGTACAAAGGGCTTCACTTCACTATTACAAACAACTGAAAATGAAAGGAGAATACAAGGAGGGTCTATATGTCGCGAGCTCCAAGAATTACTAATTTATTGTTTGCAGATGATTCAGTACTCTTTTGCCAAGCCAACCGTCGTGAGGTTCAAGAGATTGTTGAGATTTTGCAGGTGTATGCTGGGGCCTTCGGACAATGTATTAACATGGAGAAATCTTCCGTGTTCTTTAGTGGCAATACACCAATGGAGCAGAAACACTGGATCAAAGAATCATTGGGGGTTAAAGAGGTGGTGAAGTTTGACACTTATTTGGGCCTGCCTACGTTAATAGGCCGAACAAAATACCTCTCCTTTTCAAACCTCAAAGATAAGGTATGGAAAAAGCTTCAAGGTTGGAAGGGGAAGATGTTATCTAGAGCAGGGAAGGAGGTGTTGATTAAGGCAGTTGCTCAATCTATTCCTACATATTCCATGGGGGTGTTTCAATTACCCAAGAAGTTGTTTGATGAATTGGATACAATGTGTACAAGATTCTGGTGGGGGTAGGTAGGGGATGAGAGGAAAATCCATTGGAAGAGTTGGAGTAAACTAACAGAAGCCAAAAGGGTGGGAGGTATGGGTTTTCAAGATCTAGGGTCCTTCAATCTTGCCATGTTGGCAAAACAAGGGTGGCGGTTAATACAGGAGCAAGAATCGCTAATGGCCCAATGCTTCAAAGCCAAATATTTTCCGCGTTGTCACTTCTTGGAGGCTTTAGACCCGCCAGCCTCCTCCTATGTGTGGAAGAGCATTATGGCAGCCAAACCAATTCTGTTAAAGGGGTCCTACTGGAGAGTTAGGGATGGCTCAAATATTAGAGTCCTATCAGACAGGTGGATCCCAAATCACCCAACAAATGGTGTGATTCACCCACCAAGCAAGGAGGAGTGGGAATGGCGTGTCTCAGAGCTTATTGACCCGAACCTGAAATGGTGGAGAAGAGAGCTAATCACTGAAAAATTTCACAAGGATGATGCTGACACTATCCTAAGAATACCGCTGAGCCACATACACACTTCGGATGCAATAGTATGGCAACATAATAAAAAGGGGGTGTACTCGGTTAAGTCGGGTTGTCACGTGGTGAGACAAATCTAGAAAAATGAAAATGTGGCTGAGACATCCACAAGACTTGTTGGTGGCCAAGTTTGGACAACATTGTGGAAAACTAATGTGCCAAACAAAATCAAGGTGTTTAGTTGGAGGGCTTGCCAAGATATATTGGCAACACGTGCAAATTTGGTGCGAAGGAAAATTATAGAGGAAGATGGTTGTATGCTCTGCTCTGGGGTGTCTGAAACAGGGGTCCATGCCATATGGGAATGTGCAGTTGTAAAGGACATATGGGCAGGGTGTTTGATTAGACTGCAAAAAAGTGGTCAAGGCCAACTGGATATTCTTGAATTATTCCATGAGATGATGACTAGACTGTCCACAGCCGAGTTTGAATTATTCCTAGTTCAATCTTGGCTGATATGGAACCAGAGGAATGAGGTGGCGCATGGGGGTAAAGTGAAAGATCCAAGGTGGTTAAATAAAAGGGCTAGGGACTTTTTGGATGAGTTTCATCAAGCACAAGAATAGCTTCAGGCTCCAATGAGTCATTCCGGTGCGACTGCGAGAGTTTGGCAACCCACTCTAGATTCAGCTCTAAAGTTAAACTTCGATGCCGCAATTATTTCGGACTTGAATTGTTCAGGTGCTGGGGCAGTCATTCGCAATGAAAAGGGAGAAGTGATGGCATCTATGTTCGCAAGAGGTCCACTCGTTAAAGATAGTGAAGAGGCCGAGATACTAGCATGCAGAAAGGCTATGGAGTTTGCTATTGATGCAGGCTTCACAGAGTTGATCGTTGAAGGGGACAACGCAGCGGTCATGAATGCTCTCACGTCTTCAGGGCCAAACCAATCATGACTTGTCCATATTATCCAAGACATCCAATGGCTAGCTCAAGGTCTTAGATGGGTAAAATTTAGCTGTGTCAATAGGGGTGCAAACTCTGTGGCACACTTTTTGGCTCGGTATGCAAAACATGTTAAGGAAGATATGTTCTAGATGGAGGATGCCCCTCCACTAGCTCTTAATGCATTGTATCATGACCCTTTTCAGTTAAATGAATGAAAGCCAATGTCATCTTCAAATATATATATATATATATATATATATGTGTGTGTGTGTGTGTGTGTGTGTTTCCAAAAGCACATTGTTAATACTGGAAATTAAACATCTAATACTAGTAGTATACCTTAGGCATTACATAATCTTTATGTTTAGCAGAATAAATTTGATAGATTATATAGCATTCCAAACAATTCAATATATCCTTGCCTGTCCTGGTGAGACAGTGTGGCCCTAGGGAAGTGCATTTGGGGTTGATAAAAGTTGCAAAACCATGTGCATATATAGTTGGTCTACATTCTGGATTAGAATGCAAGCATGCAATTGCCAGCTTTATGAAGACTATCAGTTGACTCTGAACTTGAAGTGTGGGAGGTGGAAGGTGCATGTCTAACAAATCTTTCAAAAACAAATTCTCCCCCACAATTGAAGCAGATAGAATGGGGATCATTTCACTAGGATGTCTTCTTTTGATCACTTCTATAGCCAAAACTCCAAAGCTATAAACATCACATTTCTCAGTTATCTTCATTGTATAAGGTCTACAAACAAACAAAATATATTATGCCAATGTGTTAATATGCTCTATGTTCTACGTTAATTAAAAAGAAAGTATATTACCTAGTGCAACATATCCATATGTGCTTGCAAGTGAAGTCCAATTGGATGAGTCTTGATTAAGAAGCTTAGCTATGCCAAAGTCTGATACATAAGCCTCATATTGAGAGTCCAACAAAATAGTTTTGCTTGATATGTCCCTATGAACAATTGGTGGTGAGCAATCATGGTGCATGTAAGACAAAGCGTGAGCCACACCTTCAATGATATTCACCCTCTTATTCTAGTCCAAATCTTTAGCTTCTTCATCGGTCAAAACTGCTGCCAAGCTTCCCTTTTCAAGGTACTCGTAAACCAAAAACGAGTGTTGTGAATGTGAACAAAAGCCATGTAATTTGACAATATTTCGATGCCGAATTTCTGTTAATACCCTTATCTCAATGAAGAACTCTTTTTGTTGTGCAATCCCACCATCACCCAAGGATTGGAGTTTCTTCACTGCCACTATGTTTCCTGATGGTAGATTCGCTTTATAGATAGTTCCATGTCCTCCCTTGCCAATGCAAAACAAAGCATTAAAACCCTAGGTTGCTTTAATGATTTCCTTGTACATTGCTTTTCCATCAAAAGTTGCAATCGATAACACCTTTTCATTGTGCATGTTATTTGCTAGGTTTGTACAAGCATAGTTCCTTTTTATTTGAAAAATGATGAAAATTCCAAGAAAAATCAATACAAGTGAGAGTGTTCCCAGAAGAGGGAAATTATTTTGCATCCCTTGTTTGAAACTTCTCTTCCTACCACACAGGGTTGTAATCCCTTAACATTTCCACACAACACATTATTACCTTGTAGTGCTTCCATGCGAGCTTCTTCAAATACTTAGCTATTGGGAAGAGGACCCCCCAACTTATTATATGATATGTCCACATATGACAAGCCACGCATTTCTTCAAAAGCAATTGGAAGAAAACCAGAGAGGTTATTGTGGGACACGTTCAATATCATGCATGTTGATATTGAAAACAATTTTTCCTCATGCATGTTCTGCGTTTGGTCTATACAAGGGTGCTTCCTTTTTCTTTGAAAAATGAAGAAAATTCCAAGAAATATCAATACAAGTGAAAGTGTTCCCAAAAAAGGGAGAATTATTAAGAAAATGATTTTGTGTCCCTCTTTTGAAATATGTCTTCCTACTAGACAGAGTTGCAATCCTGTGACATTTCCACACAGCCTTTTATTACCTTGTAGTGCTTCTATGCAAGCATGTTGAAATGCTTTGCTATTGAGAAGAGGACCCTCCAACTTATTATAGGATATGTCTACATATGACAACCCACGCATTTCTTCAAAATCAATTGGAATAAAATCAAAAAGGTTATTGTAGGGGATGATCAACATCTCTAAGCTCTGAAGATTGCCAATTTGTGAAGATATCTTTCCTTTGAGCTAATTATGACTTAGATCCAACCGGGACAAATGAGCTAAATTACATATTTGAACTAGAACGTCATGGCTAAACTCGTTGTTGCTCGCGTTCAAGTAGTTTAATTTTAAAAGGTTCCCTATATTTATGGGGATTGATTTGTCAAATCTATTGCTGGATAGATCTAGATACTCAAGGTTTTTTAATGATCCAAGCTCTGGAGGTATATCCCTAAAAAGTTGATTTCCATTTAACATCAATGCCAACAACTTCCCAAATTAATTTGGTAGCTTCCCAACTAAGCGATTAGAAGAAAGATCAAGTACATGAAGTTGAATGGAGTTTCCGATTCCAAGGGGTATGCCACCACTAATATTGTTCCCAGCAATCTGTAGGGTACTTAGCTATGGGCACCTACTCCAATTGCGAGAGATTTCACCATAAAATCTGTTGTAACTTAGATCAATGTACCGTAGGTTTCTATAGACACTAAAATCTTCAGATATATTTCCAAAGAGCTGGTTTCTTTCAAGGCAGACTCTAAATAAGCCTCTGTAGTTATTTTAGGTTTTTGGAATAGGACCTATGAGACGATTATTACTTGCAATCAAATTTTGAAGAGAGCCACTTTGACATAAATTTTGAGGTAAAATACCTGTGAAGTGGTTTGTATCTAATTGCAGCACAACCAACTTCATGAGATTTCCTATCTCATGAGGAATGGGACTAGAAAGTTGGTTATCACAGAGGAATAAAATTTCTATGTCCCTCAAATCACCCAAAGAAATTGGAAGGTTAGGGCCATATTTTATATGTAATTGGCTAATCCTTTGACAAAACGTACATTACTTGTAATTGGGTAGATCTAAGTTTGTTTTAATACATCAAGAAATATGTTGTTCAAACATGTCAAGTGTTAGCATTAAAGACATGAAGATTGATCCAAGAAACAAGTGAAGAAAAGTTGTTTTATTAAAACTTAACAGATAGCTTGACTCATAGCTACTATCAAGACTAATTGGGAAGCTCGACACAAGCTCGATTTATCAAGAATTACGATTTTAAAATTCCAAATCTGAAATTTGGCCCATGTTGATGTATTTGTTTAGGGTTTCTTTTCTCACAACCCTAGACATATATAAGGCTTATTTTAAGAGCTGTTACACACATGGATATAGAGACCAAGAGTTTAATTTTCTCTGTGAGAAGTTACTGCGTTTGTATGCTATAGGGTTTTGTAACCAAGTGCTTCTTGATCTTCATTGTTGATGAAGTGAAGAACTTTGCAGCCAACAACAATCATTCAAGTTGCTAGAGTTAGTCACATACTAGGATCCGTGCAAAGGAGTTAGTCACAGATTGGAGATTTATGCATCAAAGAAAAGAAGGCTACTACAAGATCAAGTCCAATTGGGTATTGGAGCGAAGGTTTAACTGTAGGTTGGTATTTTGGGATAGGCCAAGGTAGTGATAAGATTCCTTATACTTGTAACTGCTTGATCATTGATTAGTGGATTCTCAGAAGTGGTGAACTTAAATTCACCCGGTGGAGATTTTGCCTTGCAAAAGGTTTTCCCTATTTGTCAACAAATCACCGTGTCAATTTAATTTTCGCTGCATTTATTTTATTTGGTGATTTGTTGGTGCTTCCATGATTTGCATGCAATTTGACCTACTTAATCAACTTGGGTAATTAAATTAATTAACTAGGGTTAAGCTATCTTAACGCAACACGTGGTATCAGAGCGGGCACACTCTGATTAGGCTTTAATCTTTGCTTTGTGATCCATTGACCCCTGTTGTTATGGATCACACAGCAATGACTTTAATCTTTGATTATACCTCCTCTTTTTTATAGTACTAACTATGCATACTAGAAAGTATGCGTGAAAGCTTTTTTGTATTCTTTAGATGAAAATGTCTGGTTGGTTGTCAAGGTTAGATGGACCAAACCTACTGATCCACCTGCATCTTGGGATGATGACAAGATCAAAGTTGCGAATTTAAATAGCAGAGCGTTAAATGCCTTGCTTAGTGCTGTGACTAACGAGGAGTTTAAGAATATCTCATCAACTGAGAGTGCCAATAAAGCATGGACAATTCTTCAAAACACTTATGAAGGCACCAAAGCTGTGAAAGACTCCAAGCTTCAAAGGCTTACCACGAGCTTTGAAGAAATTAGGATGGGTGAAGAGGAAGCATTCAATGAATTCTGTGCTAAGCTTAAAGACATAGTGAATTTTGCTTTCAACTTAGGCGAGAAGATCCCAGAGCTTAAAATTGTGAGGAAAATCCTCAGATCTCTCCCAAAGCATTTCCATGCTAAGATCAATGCCATTGAAGAGTCAAAGGACATTAACACTATCCCTTTGACGAAGTTGATTGGGAATCTACAAACCTACTTATTAGGTGTAGCAAGGATTGGTAAAGGGAGGAAGAGCAAGAATATGGCTCTAAGAGCAAAGAATGATGAAGAAGATGAGTCATCTGAAGATGAGAACTCAAAGTTCAAATCTTACATTGCCAAACAATTCAAGAAATTCATTAAGAATATGAATGTCAAAGCAAATGACAAGGATCGCAAATAGACTGGATTCTCTCAATCTAAAACTCAAGAGAAATTCAAAAGAGAATCCAAAGAAGGTGGACTAAGCAACAACATTCCAACTGGTCCAAAATGCTATAGGTGTCAAGGGTACGAACACATGAAGCCAAAATGTCCTACCTATCTCAAGTCAATTGGAAAGAGTAAAGCCCTAGCTGCCACCTTGAGTGATACCGAGCCAGAAGTAGACTCAGAGAATAGTGATCAAGAAGGGATAGTCAATGCCTTCACAACCATTGTTGATTTATCCAAGGAGTTCAAAGAACTGGTTAATGAGGAAGAGGAATTGATGGAGTCAAAATTTGAAGAGATGGATGATAAAAATGATATCCATACTGCCTACTCAAAGGTTTACAAGAATTCTAAGAAGCATGAAAAGCTTTATACGCTAGCCACAAGGAAGCTGAGTGAAGTGGAGTTGGAACAAGAAGAACTCTCCACTAAAGTTGATGAAGCAAATCAAACCATCGGTGCATTGCGGTTTGAAAACAACTTTCTGGCTGAAAAGAGCAAGAAATTGGATGCTGAGCTGTTTCAATTAAGAGCTCAATTGGAAAGGACTTCGAGTGCTAAGCTAGATGAAATGCTAAATTTCCAAAAGGCCACATTCGATAAAACTAGTCTCAAGTATGATCACTCTCTCTCTTCTTATAGTACTTCCTCTAGTGCTTTGAATAATGTTGTGTTTGTTTCTTCTGCTTCAAATGTTAAACCTAAGAAAATTGAACCCAAAATTGAAAATAGAAGTGAGGTTAAACATGATAAGGGAAAATCTATTCTGGGAGCACCACTTAAGGTTGTTAAAGAAACTAAGCAGAACAATCATCGCTCCATTAATAAGAAGTCTCAATCTAAGAAACCTCACTTCTGTCATCATTATAAAGCATCAGGACACACTCGTCCAAATTTTTATTAGTGGCTTGCTACTCAACAAAGCAACAGTGTGTTATCTTTCGGAGGCTAAAATCAATTTCAAAACTCTTTGGCTCCTCTTAGGGAACTCTTAAAAGCTGTGATGTTCTTGACAAACTTCAATGGGTTTAATCCTCCTTCATATTCTCTTCATCAGAGGTCTCAGAATAAGAAAGGTTCACCTCCTTCTCCTATTTGGAAGGAAAAAGACTCCTTCAAGTGATTCCATCTTTGTTCTTACATCTCTTGTGTGTTTAGTTGGTAGTTTTTGAGTCAGTCTAGTCTTTATTTTATTTTATTTTTTTAATTTTTTTTTTATGTTTGTTTGTGTGTTTGTTTTGTTTTTTTTTTTAATAAAAAAAATCTAAAAAATACAAAAAACATTGTGTGTTTGTGTATACTAGTACTTGTGTACCTTGGATGGCCTTTGAAACAAAGTTTCTCAACTTGTATCACTTGTAGCTTACATAAGCATCTTCATGCACAACTAAGCAATGTGAGCTTTGTGACTCATTTATGTGATTTGTATGATTTAGTTAATATTTTATCATTCATATTTTTATCACTATTTTTGATGGGAAGGACTGAAACATCCTAAGAGAAATGCATAAATAACCATCTCACCACTAAAACTCGTCAATCATAAAACATCTGTGTGCAATTTATAAAAGTCGTGCTCGGTAAGGTATAGCACTTGCACAGCAAAAGCAAGATGTTTAGCTTACATAATTGGGTAATTCTTTTCTTTCTTATATACCCATGCATGTTATGCCATTTTATACTTTAAAGAAAAATATGCAAAGAACATGAAAAGCAAAAAGAATCAAAATGCTTTTAAATATGGTTGCAAGTGTGTTTCTAGGAGATGTGGGAGTTATATGATGTACCTCAAAGGTGATGGTCTCCATCAAACAGTTATGATTGTGTGTGGATGTATTTGATTCTCTTATATCATTACTCTTCATATGATGAGACACTTATGCTTCTTGCAAAAGTTTCACACACAACACGCATACTCTTTGTTACTCTTGATACTATTGTATAGGTACAATGTGATTTGGCCATCACAACGAATACATGTGGTAGAATAAGCTTACTAAACTATCTTAACTTGTTTTTGAAAATAAAATTAGCTAGACTTATTTAGTGTGTGTTTTGATCTAGGAATGCTTTGCATCTAGAGTTGTTGATGTGTTTGAGTGCTTAACATGCTTCTTTGTTGCTTGGTTTGTTGTCTATCTTGGTTGCATTCATCTCATGTGGTTTTTCCTCCTTGAAAAACCTTGTTTTTGTATGCTCGAAAGTAGCTCGACAGAAGCTTGACACCTCTCAACACAAGCTTCTTCTATCGAGGTTTCCTAGGTTTTTCTCGATACCTCTCGATAGATAACCCAATCCATCGAGTTATTTTTCTAAACTCTCTGTCTGGTCGATAGAAGCTCGATACCTCCTCGATCTATCGAAGATTTTTGTCGTTAATACCTTCTCGATACCTCTTGATCTATCAAGATTTTGTTCTCGACAGATCCTCAATACCTCTCAATTTATCAAGATACCTAATTCTATATATACTTGAGGTTCGACCCGGTTCATTTCTCACTCAAACATTTCAATCTCTCTCTCTCTTTTTTCTCTCGACCCAAACACCTCTTTTTCTTTAAAATCCTTTCTCCCTTCAAGATTTCAGTCTCTTCCAAGCCTAAATCCTTTGGTATGTGTTCTTAATCTTATTTTTCTCATTCTTCATGCATTTCATGCATTTTAGACCTAGGTTTTTTATTTTTTTGGGAAATTTGGGGTTTTTATGGTTTTGCTAAAATTTTTGGGTTGGGTTTTGTAATTTTGTTCTCACATGATCATGCATTGCATTCTCTAACATTATAATCATGTTTTCATGCATTCTAGGTTGTGTGCTTAATTATTCAATGTGAGTGTTGTAGTTTGGATTGGGTTTTTGCCCATGATGCTTTTATTTTTGCATGTAACATGTTCATGCATTACCATGCATTGCTCTTTTTTCTTCTTCCTCTTTCCTAAGCATATCTTTTGCTGTGTTTCTTTTTTGTTTCTCTCCTTCCTTAGCTTCTGACTATGGCACCCAAAAAGTCTGTTCCTTCCAAGAACTCGATCACTCATCGTGGTTCTTCTTCTTCTTCTTCTCTTCCCTTTATTCTTGGTAGAGATAGGTTCCATGATTCACTATCCCAAAAGGATTTTGATGAGAACTTTAGTGACAGGGCGATGCACTTGCAACGCCATGTCATTCTGTCTGATTTTCCAAACACTCCTCTACCCCGAGCGTTTAGCTCTTGGGGTTGCGAATCTCTTTGTGAGAAACCCTCGAGGTGTCCCAGCGTGTTTATATAAGAGTTCTACTCCAACACACATGCTATCGATACCTTTGTTCCTCAGTTTACTACGGTATTCCAAGGAACACGTATCATACTTCCCCCGGAGCTTATTTCTGAGGTACTACATGTCACTGGGGTAGTTCGTCTGGACTATCCTAGTCATCCTCGTCTCCACTCTATCTCTCGAGACGAGTTGGCCACATGTTTTTGTGAAACTGCCATGGTGTGGGGTGGACTTCAAAACTTCACCGCACATGACTTTGCTAAGGGTCCAAGGATCCTTAATATAATGATGGTCTTTGTTCTCACTCCATGGTTTCACTATAACACTATCACTGAGCCTCGCGTTCATTTTGTTTTCTCTCTCTTGGAGGGTCTCTCTATGGAATTTCCTTCACATATGATAGTATCTATGATAGAAATCTATCGAGACACACGAGATAAACTAATTTTTCCTTCAACTATCACCCGCATCCTCACACACTTGCACATTTCTATTCCTTCTATCTGTCTCTTCTCTTGCATGGATGCTATCAGTAAGAAGTCTATTTGTAGAAGTGATGCACAGCTGGCTGCTAAGCGGCCTCATGTAGAGCTTACTCCAACTCTGCAAGAAGAGGCTGCCTTTCGTGCTGCAGAGGATGCTACTTATGCCTCTCGATCCTCTTCTTCATCTGCTTTATCTTCTTCTTCTAGAGTAGAGGCATCTCTTGCTACCATCATGGATCAGGTTCAACACATGAGTGCTGATTTTGGTAGTTGTCTTGACCATCTTTTTGATGAGATATGTCAAATGAACACCAGGATTGGTCGCATCGCTCACCGACAGTCTCATTTTGGCAGTTTTGCTCATTCTCCCTCTCTCCCGAGCCTGCTGAGAAGTCTTCTGATGGAAGAGATGATGAGAGTGATGATGCTTCTGGCTCTCCTAATGATGATGAGATGACTGTTTCTCAGTGACTCACCCTTTTTCACTCGTGACAAAAAGGGGGAGTAGTTTTTATTATGAGAGAGTAGTCATGTTGTTAGGGGGAGAGCTAGTGTAGAGATAGACTAGTTAGGGGGAAAGTGTTTTGAGAGATGTAGTAAGGTTTTGTTGTATCTTTCTCACTTCATGTACCATGGCCTTATGACCACTTTACATTATATATATATATATATATATATATATATGATGATGTATGTTTCTTCACCTCTATCTTACATGTGTTGTTTCTTTTCTCTCTTTATACACATGTTTATTCTTTTATATAACTTGTCTACATTTCACACTTGATGCCTTGATGGATTTTGTTTAAATATTTTTGCTAAGACAGGTTGCAAATCTTTCATGCCATGATCTCTCTTCTTGCAAAGTTTTTCTAGAGTTCATTGTATTCGTTAGACTTATATAATTTTTGTGTAATAGTTATGGAGATTGTTGTTTTATACTTCTCTCATAATTATACTTGTGGTTTGTCATGAATTACCAAAGAGGGAGATTGTTAGGGTCATATTTTATATATACTTGGCTAATCTTTTGACAAAATGCACTTTCTTGTAATTGGGTAGATCTAAGTTGGGTTTAATACATCAAGAAATATGTTGTTCAACCATGTCAAGTGTTAGTATTAAAGACATGAAGATTGATCTAAAAAACAAGTGAAGAAAAACTATTTTATTAAAGCTTGACAGATAGCTGCTATCGAGACTAAATGGGAATCTCGACACAAGCTCAATCTATCAAGAATTACGATTTTAGAATTTCCAGATCTGAAATTCGGCCCATGCTGATTGATTTGTTTAGGGTTTCTTTTCTCACAACCCTAGACATATATAAGGCTTATTTTAAGAGCCGTCATACACTGATACAGAGACCAAGAGTTTAATTTTCTATGTGAGAAACTACTGCATTTATATGCCATAGGGATTTGTAACCAAGTGCTTCTTGATCTTCATTGTTGATGAAGTGAAAAATTTTGCAGCCAACAACAATCATTCAAGTTGCTGGAGTTAGTCACGTACTAGGATCCGTGCAAAGGTGTTAGTCATAAATTGGAGATTTGTGCATCAAAGGAAAGAAGGCTACTACAAGATGAAGTCCAATTGGGTATTGGAGCGAAGGTTCAAATGTAGGTTGGTATTTTGGGATAGGCCAGGGTAGTGGTAAGATTCCTCATACCTGTAATTGCTTGATTATTGATTAGTGGATTCTTGGTAATGGTAACCTTAAATTTACCAGTGGGGTTTTTGCCTTGCGAAAGGTTTTCCCTATTTGTCAACAAATTACTGTGTTAATTTAATTTCTGCTGCATTTAGTTTATTTGGTGATTTGTTGGCGCCTCCACGATTTGCATGTAATTTGACCTAATTAATCAACTTGAGTAATTAAATAATTGACCAGGATCAAGCTATCCTAACCCAACATGGAACATTACCATTTAATTGATTTTTTCCTAGTTGAAGACTTGTTATGGACTTCAAGTGTCCTAATTCTTTAGGAATGGTGCTAGAAAGTTTATTATCATATAGGTGTAAGAAAGTTAGGTTGTTGAGTGTACCTAATGATGTGGGAATTGAGCCAGAGATAATATTTCTTTCAAGTCTTAAAGAGATGAGGGCTTTTGAATCCCCTATTTCTAGGGGAATGGAGCCAGAGAGTTGATTGTTGCATATATGCAACAATGTTAGCTTTTCTAAGTTTCCAATACTAGAAGGGATTGGACCTGTTAAACTATTGTTGTTTATGTCAAGTTCAACTAAATTGGGGAGCTTTCCAATTTCTGGTGGAATTGAACCAGAATGTTGATTATCATAGAGGTACACATAGGCCAAATTGCTCAAATTGCCTAAAGAAATGGGAATGTGACCCCTAACATGGTTGGCATACAAAAAAATGTTATTAAGAGACTCTAATTGACCTACTTGTTGAGGAATTGAGCCATTTAACTGATTTTCACCCAGATGTAGGGCCTCAAGATTTCTCAGCAGGCCAATCTGTGGTGGGATTTCCCCAAATAACTTATTAGAGGACAGAGCAAGATATATTAGCTTGGACAGGTAAGTAATTTCAATAGGAAATATACCATAGAGTTCATTCATGCTAAGATCAACATATGCAAGGTTAGGGAAGGATGAGAATGAAAATTCATGCAGCGTAGCTTTTAAGCTTGAGTTAGTCAGGTTTAATTTAATCACACCTCCTGCATGGCTGCAAGAAATGCCAAACCAACTGCATGGGATTGAGCTGGGGTTTTGATCATTAAAAGAATTGGTAGCATTATTAGGATGGAGAGTCCATGAAGGCAGCAATGACTAGATTTCATTTTGAAGACTAGCTTTCCAATTGAGTAAAGCATCTATCTTTGCCTCTTTATTTACAGAAATAGAATCAACAACAAATGAGGAATGTAACATGGCCAATATGATTAGAGAAACAGGGGAAAGTAACCGTAAAGTTGTGATTTACAACTATGTTTTATGTTAGCTTTATTCCATGACAAAAAGTGTTGTAAGTGCATTAAATTATTTCTTTGTATTTTGTGGGATTTTATTGTATTGGGTTTAGTATTAAGTTGGTGAAGAATTAAGCATGAAATGAAGATCAATGCAGTTTCACGACTAGCTCGCAAGAAGTTCGTGAGAAAGGTTCCCGCAAAAAGGGCATGTGAGAAGCACATGCTGGAAGCTGAAGAGTCAAGTGCCAAGCTGCATTTCGCGAGTTCTTCGCGTGACAGGCCATCTCGCGAGGTACCCGCGAAACACTCTGCTTGGAGGATTTTAAGTGTGACTTTCTTACCTTTCACTTATACTATATATACCCTTATTACCCACAAAAATAAAGGAGGCAATTCAGAGAGAAAACCCTAGATAGGTTTCTACAACACAGCACACCCACCTTTTAAAGAGAGAGCTACTCATCCTTAGTGAGAAATTATTATAGCATCTTCTCCTTCCCTCTCCCATTGTCATACCTTGAGAGAAGATTTTTACCCAAACAAAACCCACATCTATTCAGAGTTTAGAGAGTGTTTTGGAGCTTGAGAAGTTTTGGGGATTTGCTAAAAGAAGCCAATGAGGCTTGGCGGATGCAATCGGGTGTATTGCGAGATCTGGATAGCTAGTGAAAACAAGACTCCAAGAAGTCTGTTGGTAGCAGGAGCTTGGAGGTTTTAAGTACATTGGGTAGACTAGGCTTGGAGGGTCTTTTTTTATTCGTGTACTCCAACTTATTCACTAGTGGATCAATTTCGACTTGGAGGGTCACAAAGAGGTTTTTCGTCGAGTTCTTCGGTTTCCTCTTCAATAACACGTCTTGGTGTTATTTTGTGTTTACATCTCTCTTCCCTTACTCTTGTGCTTTATATTTATTGTTTGTTGTTCATGTTTATGCACTAGAGTAGTTTCGGTTTATTGCGTTTCATTTACTCTTGTTCCACACTTAAATATAAGTTAGAGTAAAAGCAATTAAGCCGTAATTTTAAAATTGGGGGCTAAACAAGCTCGTGTGTTTTTAGCACAAATCTGAGCTTTCAGTAACTTTTTCAAGGTAGACAATGCCATGGTATTTCTTTTACAAATTGCATACATATCCTTACAATTATATATCAAGGCTCCCCCAGGAATTTCTTACACCACTATTTACAGGACCTAAGATTTGGTAAGTCTCTGAGGTCAATTCCATTGTTAATGGCGTAGAGAAACAGGGATCTGAAATAATGGATGGCTTACTTTTTGACTGTCTTGATGTGGAAAGACTTTGTCATTTTCCCAGTCAAGAAAAAAGAAAGAAGATCCAACGTGGAAAGTCTCCCAAGTCTTTTTCATTATATATATATATCTCAATAACTGGGAAGAAATTCCAAGCAAACTATACAATACAATTGCCAATGGAGCATAAAAATGGGGAGGCTTGTATTTAAAGTCATGGCCTGGGAGTTCTCTCTGGAAAAATTGAAACCATATGCACTTGAGCATTGAAAAAGGGATCCAAATGACCACATGTTTTCGCATAGTGCTGATTTTTGTTTCTATCCTTTTGCCTATATGATGTTGAAAGATAATAGATATCATATATGTTTTGTGGATTAGGTAGGTAGAATTAGAAGTTGAATCCACTCTATTGTCTAGTAGAATGTTTAAATTATTTAGTATTTCTTTTCATAGTGGCAACTGGCGAAATCGCAAAAGTGAATTACTGAATATGATAATCCATCAGTTAGGTTGAGACCCTTATTTGTGTGTCTGTTCCACCACAAAATATCGCACAGAAGTTTTCCAATGCTATTCATACGATTGCCAACCATAGCAGCAATATTTTCCAATGACTATATGCTCATTCTTTAGGAGATCTAAAAGTAAAATGCTTGAGTGTTGAAACAGGAAGTTCAGAGAAAGGTAACCACTAACTACCTTCTTCAACCTCTTTAAATCTTTGAGTAAGAGAAACAGTTGTTTCAGTCATTAGAAGAGTTTACAAATTGACGTCTTCCTTTCGTCAATTATAAGTCTCTTATTCATTTAAAACCCCAAATTTAACACAATTAGACTAAGTATCCTGTCGTTAGTACCCTTCTAAATTCTAAGCCTCTTTACGCACGAAGTACAGTTTTCCAATGACTATATTCTCATTCTGAAGGACAGCAAAAGAAATATTGCAACTAAACAGAGGAGCCAAATTTGAGATTAGAAACTCATCGATGAGTGAAGTAATCGGAAAGTGATAAGTGAGAACGAAAGTACATCTGTGGATAGTTCTGTAATTACAAGTTATTGATATGGGATATTGCTCTTATGGGGGTGATGATGATTACGAGGAGTGACGTAACACTCCATAATTTTCTATAAAAAAAAAAAAGGGAAAAAGATTAACATAAAATAAGAGGCCCACAGTTTAAGGAAGTTATTTGAGGATGAATGGTTTTATAAGTATCATAGAAATTGATGTTTCTTCTCTAAATTAGGTTTTTAGAAGTTCATTAATTTGGTCTTATATCATTTCCACACAAGTCATGTGCAAGTGGTAGGCCAAGGAGTTTCCCAACAAATCGGAAAGGGCAAAGATTTTTTTTTTTTTTTTAAATTATGCAATGCTACAAAATCAACTTTTCGCTTCAAATTCCAGACCACAAAAATAAGATAAAAATTCGATGTGGTTGGTACCTCTCTAAACTTGGTCCATTATTCCAATTTCTCAAATGTCTTTTTGAATTTTCCACCTTAGAAGAAGAATCGCATTAACAATATTGGATGCGACATACTACCCAAACACACTCGGGCCTAGTGGACAATAAGGAATATGGAAGATTTAGTAGGCTTGTGATGGGTCAAAAGTACCCTAACCCATCATCTCGCAGAGGTACATATATGTAAGGTTGAATTTAACCAACCATGTGTTGGCTTTATTTCGTGACAAATTTGCTTGTAATATAGCACTTAGAAACCCTGTATTTAGGTGGGAATCATGTAAGGGTAGTGTGTGAGAAAGTGTGAAGAAATGCTCAAGACTATGCAGTGAAGCAGAGACTCGTGGCTGGATCTCACGGGAGGCTCGCGGCTTGCAAGCCGCCAAAAGTTGCACACGCGCAGAGCATGCAGGGGAGCTGAACAGTCATGCCAGCTGGAGCACTACAGGACAAAAATCCAGACTGGCCATTCAATTAGGTCGCGGCTTGAACTCGCGACTCAGTCAAGTCACGAGGTCAAGTCGCCAGCCAGCCCTGTTTTGGAAAAACTGACTCTTCGCATTCCATTCTCACACCATTATAAATACCCCTCATTCCCACAAAATATGTGTGGCTATTAAGAAAGAAAAACCCTAAGAGAGGTTTCTTCAAAACACCCACCCAATTAGAGAGAGCTACTCATTCTTAGAGAGAAATCTTTGTAGTCTCTTCTCACTCCCTCTCTCATTGTCATTCCTATTGAGAGGAGATTTCTATCCAAACACTACCCACACCCATTTAGAGTGTTGAGTATTTTTTGAGCTTTGGGAAGCATTGGAAGATGCCAATGATGGCGGATGCTATGGATTATAGCGGAATCCGGTAAGCTAGAAAAGAAAAAGGTTCGGCGTAACCTCGTTGGAGCAAGAAGCTTGGAGGGCTTAGGTACATCGGGTAGATTAGGCTTGAAGGGTCTATTGCTATTCATGTATCCCAACTACATTTTCTAGTGGATTATTGACCGCTTGGAGGGCGGCGGGGAGGTTTTACGCCGAGAGCTTCGGTTTCCTCTTCGATAACACATCGTGTGTTGTCCTTGTGTTTGCATCTCTCTTCCCTTAATCTTTGCCTTTTATTTTCTGCTGTGGATGTGATTTTAATTGGCTTAAATTATTTACCAATTTTGTTTATAGCTTGTGTTCATTTTTCGCACACTAGTTGTTTGTCATAAAGCTTGAATTTGTTATTTTGTATTTGGGGGTCTAAACGTTCAAGGGTGTTTTATACACTATTTGAACTTTCAATTGGTATCAGAGCGGGTACACTTGTTGTGGTTTAAATACCTAAGTGTGATCCTTGACCCCTTGTGTTTATTTGCCATGGATTGTGTTTTGTATGCCTCTTTGTATGATTTGGTTGGTGATAAATGTAACATGCCACGTGTTTGTGAAAATGCCTCTATGAGTGTTAATCCTCATAAGTGTGATGACATGTTATTTGAATCTATGGGTGTTGTTGACAAACTCTTGAAGAAAAATGCTAAGAAGTTTCAAAAGAATTTGAGCAAGTTATTTTGTGAAAATGATGATTTGATTGCTAAGCTCAATGAATCCAACGAATTGGTTGAGAAATATAAAAAACTTGCTGAAATTTCTCTTGAAAAGCTGAAAGAGTTTGAGTGTTTGAATATGGACTTGGATGCTAAACTTGTTTTGTCTAACAAACTTGTTGATGAGTTAAAATGTGAAAATGAATCTCTTAAGATGCATGCCAAGTGTTTGATTGCTGAACCTATTGCTAAAAATGATGATAATATTTGTTGCAATCATGTTGTGGTACCCGATTTTGTGCCTAGTGTGTGTTCTACCTTAAAGGACAAATCGGTGTACATTCCTCCACTCAAAAGAAATCAAAAAGTGGAGAGAAAGGCTCTTAAGCCTAAGCCTCTGTTTAGGTCCCATTCTAGGGAATTGAGTGGATCTAAGTTTGTTTCTACTTGCCACCATTGCGGTGTGATCGGTCACATAAGACCCCAATGCCCCAAGTTAAAAAGAGAACAAACCTTTGTTGTTAGATCCCTTCCCAAAAAGCCTAGTGGACCTAAACACATTTTTTATCACCATTGTGGTGCCTTTGGTCATCTAAGACCTCATTGCTCTAAGTTTCAAGCTCTTAAGAGAATCAAAAGAAAAGAGAAACTTGAGCTTTTTGGAAGTTGTGCTTTGAAAGCTAAACCGGATTGGATAGAAAATGGTAAGTTGTTGAAGAAAGTGGTTAATGCTCTTACCTCCTTGTCTATGTGCATCTCCGATTCTCATTCTTCCAACCCTCGTCTCACTTCCCATGAGACACTCATTCCAAACAATCATTCCGTTTGGATGAGGAAGGGTTCCTATGGTTGAGCTTTTGCTCTTTTGGTCCTTGATCTAATTCTTACGATCTTTGTAGGACCCTTCATGCATTAAATGCCATATCTTCATACATTTTGTGCATCTTGCATTTATTTGTATGCATTGTTTTGTTTTTTATCTTACTTTTATATTTCAGTTTTGTGTGAGTAAAAAATCCAAAACCACATAAAAAGTGAAAAATTCAAAAAGTTTGATCGTATATGTTTGAGCACATATCTCATGTGAGTTTGGCCTTGTACCTTTGTACAAATGGCTTTGTGCATTTACGAGCTTAGCTTGTTATTTTTGCACTTATATCTTTGTGGGAAAAATCTTGACATCTTTGTGTGATTGTTGTAAATCGATCTTCAAGCTTGTCATGAATGATTAGTCAATAGTCATGTTGGTTTTGATACATGCGTAGACTTGTACTTATATCTCTTCCCACTCTTTTATTTTTATTACTTAAAGAGCTCACCAAATGTAAATCTCCAAATGAAAAGAGATATTGAGCTGCAAAAGCTGTCGCACATACTAGTATTCGACTAGGAAAAAGGGAAAGCGACTTATATGAAAATGTATGATGCCCAAAAAGCCAAAGGCTTGTTCATTAAATTGAAATATCACAAATTTTAGGCATCGATCTCAAAATGAGATGTCTTGATTCAAAATGATCAAATATTATGAATTGTAAAGAAGCCAAATGAAAAGCTTCATCGTATGTAATCATTTTCTTGTGGGAGGTCATATATGTTCATTACTATAATTGAGATAGACCACTTGACTTAGTACTAGTTGTGTATGACTTGATTGAATTGATCATTGAAGCTTCACTCTAAACTAAGGACTATTCCACATTTGATACACACACACAACACACATGCCTAATGTTCAATGAATGTCTTATTCATTTGTTAAGATTGTACTTATCTAAATGTGATGTGCTCTATCATCTATTGATTAATCCAAAAAGATTTTTGATCATTTTATATGTCTTTGGAAGTGATTTTTATCACTTTTTGTGTTCATGTTTAGTGCTTACTTTGTTTTTCAATGTTTAAACATGTTCTGTTTTGAAAAACAAGTGTCAGAATTTTTGGCTACTCATTTTGGCTACTTGCGTGAGCTGCCAGTTTTGGCTACTCATTTTGGCGACTGCAAGCCCCGAGTTTAAGCTGCGAGTTCATACAGAGGGGTTTCGTGACTCACTCGCGACTCGCCAGTCGCGAAACGCCCAGAATCATCTTTTTAAAGAGCTTTTTTGTGGGAAACTTGTTTTAAACCTCTCTCATCCTCTCTAAAACCCCTCTTTCAATATTTTTACATCAAAACTCAACCAATTTGAATGGTTTTTCATTCCATTAACATCTCTAAGGTAATTATAAACTCTTTTCATTAATTTTGATCCTTAGATTATGTTTTGGAGAGTTTTGTGCTTTTGGTTGGGATTTTTATCATAGGGGTTCAGAAAACTTAATTTTTGTCAAATTTCTTCATGGGATTGGTTTCTTTTGTTGATTTGAATTGGATGTTGGCCCCTTGCGGCAGAAAGAACATATATTAAGGGTGGATTTCATGATGTTCATGCATTGTTTCACATTATTGTTCATAGTGTGCATGCTAGGTGTTTGATAAAATGCCTCTTAGACATTTTCTCGCTTGTTTGGACTCCGATGAGTACCAAACTTTGGGGTTTCTCATGTTTCCTCATTGGAACATGTTTGGTTCATTGGTTGTGTATTTAACACACCTTGCCCCACATGTGCATTTTTCATGCATTGGTCATGCATTGCACTTAGCCACCTCTTGCACACACCTTTGCTACCCTTGTCATGCATTGGTCTATACCTTGCTTCTTCATCCTAACATGTCATGTCTACCTTATGCTCTGTAGCATTTTACATTGTCTTAGGTTTGAGCTTCATTTTCTCATTCATCTCGCACCCCTCATGCATCATTAGCACTGTTCGTTCCTTCATCTCTTGCCTTCGTTTCTCCTTGACCCTTTGTCTATTCTTGACAAAAAGGGGGAGAGTATACCGGAGAGTTTTTGTCATTTCTATATGACTTTTGTGCACATCCTTAGGGGGAGAAATTCTATTTCTCATGCACATTTGTAGGGGGAGAGATATTCCATAAGGGAGATGCATATACCAAGGGGGAGAAGACATTGTGTTAACAATAAAACTTTATTTTGTTTGTTTTCTTGTATTGCATCGTGTTTGTGTTTTGGACATGTATATATCTCTATGCTATTATGCTTCATTGAATGCATGTTTGGATGATCATTTGCTTTGCTATGTGATCATTGTAGTCATTTCTATATGACTGGTTTGGTGTATGATCAAGTTGCTCACATGTTTCACATCATGTTTACTTGATCGCAATTTACTTGTTATATTATATTTGTCCTTTTATTACTTGCTGTACCTTGAGGGTCTAATGTGTTTTGTGCAAGTGTTTCAGGCTACAAGTATATATGTTCCAAGTGCATCACAACTTCTCATCATTCTGAAGGGGAGAAAGTTTAAGTACTTTTAGCTTATATTGTTTAAGTTTTTATTCATTATTTTGTGGTTTGTACCCATGTTGCTTTTGTAAGCTTTTAGGATTATCTGTAGGCTTTATGGTTTGTACCATACTTTATGCAATCTTTATGTTTTTGTTAAATCAGTATTTCTAACTAAATGTCATGCATTTTCTTGTTAAGTACTGTTACTCTTGTGCCCTTGTAGGAATGTTCCTAGATGCATATACTTAGTGTATTATGTATTGGTTGAGTGTTGGGCATGCAAGTGACTTGCATTGAGCTTGTTAGCTTGTTTGTTCAAGTGTTCATTCCAAGTGTGAATGAGCATTGTGATCACTACCTTGTAGTGATTGCTTGTTTGATCAAGCCATGGTTTGTTTCTTAACTTCATCTTTGCTTGATCACATCATGCTTGCTTCATATGCATTTCATGCTTTTCTACATACAATGATCATGGTGTATTGTTGTGTTTCAGGAGATTCATGTTCATATGATTGTAAGGTTGAATTTAATCAACCATGTGTTGACTTTATTCCATGACAAATTTTCTTGTAATATAGCACTTAGAAACCCTGTATTTAGGTGGGAATCATGTAAGGGTAGTGTGTGAGAGAGTGTGAAGAAATGCTCAAGACTGTGCAGTGAAATAGGGACTCGCGGCTGGATCTCACGGGAGGCTCGCGGCTTGCAAGCCGCCAAATGTTGCACACGCGCAGAGCATGCAAGGGAGCTGAAAAGTCATGCCAGCTGGAGCACTACAAGACAAAAATCCTGACTGGCCATTCAGTTAGGTCGCGGCTTGAACTCGCGACTTAGTCAAGTCGCGAGGTCAAGTCGCCAGCCAACCCTGTTTTGGAAAAACTGACTCTTCGCATTCCATTCTCACACCAGTATAAATACCCCTCATTCCCACAAAATATGTGTGGCTATTCAGAAAGAAAAACCCTAAGGGAGGTTTCTTCAAAACACCCACCCAATTAGAGAAAGCTACTCGTTCTTAGAGAGAAATCTTTGTAGTCTCTTCTCACTCCCTCTCTCATTGTCATACCTATTGAGAGGAGATTTCTATCCAAACACTACCCACACCCATTTAGAGTGTTGAGTGTTTCTGGAGCTTTAGGAAGCATTGGAAGATGCCAAGGATGGCGGATGCTATGGATTATAGCGGAATCCGGTAAGCTAGAAAAGAAAAAGGTTCGGCGCAACCTCGTTGGAGCAAGAAGCTTGGAGGGCTTAGGTACATCGGGTAGATTAGGCTTAAAGGGTCTATTGCTGTTCATGTATCCCAACTACATTTTCTAGTGGATTATTGACCGCTTGGAGGGCGGCAGAGAGGTTTTACGCCGAGGACTTCGGTTTCCTCTTTGATAACACATCGTGTGTTGTCCTTGTGTTTGCATCTCTCTTCCCTTAATCTTTGCCTTTTATTTTCTACTGTGGATGTGATTTTAATTGGCTTAGATTGTTTACCAATTCTGTTTATAGCTTGTGTTCATTTTCCGCACACTAGTTGTTTGTCATAAAGCTTGAATTTGTTATTTTGTATTTGGGGGTCTAAACGTTTAAGGGTGTTTTATACACTATTTGAACTTTCAATATATATACACACATATATGTACGGTTTCTCTCTTTCTAGTGATTTCAAAATTCAACAAGTGAGAGTTATGTCTGTAAAAAAAAAACAAACTATCACACATGTTAATCACTTATTGGATTTTGATACGGATGAGGAGATACCATTTGATACAAAATACTCTCATTCAACCGAACACACATGACACATAGCAGCTCCTCCCCGTTATTCTCATGTTACACTCCTCACATGCCACAGCCTTGTTCTCCCTGAAGAACAACTTGTGACAGTTTTAAGGTTGGCCTTGCAGGATAAAAATGAGGAGAAAGGGTGCATGGGGCGAGACAATGAATTTCTTTTACCGTTTTGGGTTTCTCTTCTACCATAAATGGAACTTACTTATGTTATTATTTAGTGATGAAACCAGTGGCGGGGCCAGGAAGTTTTTCTTGGGGGCCAAATTAAATATAACAAAATTATTAAATTAAAAAAAAAAATTCAAGACCCAATAAAAATTTTTATTTTATGAATTAATATTTTAGCTTAATAATGTTGTGTCCTACGATTTTTTTATTGTATAAAACTCATTTATAATTTAACCACTCAAGCCAAAATATAAATGCAAACAATAGTACATTGCAAGAGCATTCCCATTGGCAATTGCAAATGGGAAATGTAGGGGAAAAGTACAATCAAGGCACAAAAAGGTGTTGGCAACGGGACTTGTAAAATGCCAAAATTGTAAATTTTTTTGCAATTGTGCTACAATGCCATCCTACACAATTGTAAAAATTATAATATATTTTAATTGATAAAGTGGAAGAGAGATGGGGGAGAAGCGAGAGGGAGAGTTGTATTGGAATATATTATATTATTTTAGTGAGTAATATATATTATTTTAATGAGTAGAATAGGAAAATAAAAATTGGAATGTTGGATGTATTGTCAAATGGTATGGTATAATTGATAAAGTAGTCTTTTGAGATGGTAAAATAGGATAGGATACAATTTTCCATTGCGAATGCTCTAATAACTAATTATATATAACGATATTTTATAATCTTATATATTATTATATAACATAAATTCAAAAATATTCTAATATATTATATAATTAAAGTGAAAGACAGAAATCCACCCTTGTCAAATTTACAGCCACAAAAATGTCATTGTCACACTCAGACACAGTATTTTGAAGTGCTGTACAGTAGTAACACAGCACACAGAGTTATACAAAACACATAGTTAATAAATAAAAAATAAAAATAAAAAAGAAAGAAAGAAAAAGAAGGTAACAAACACACAACAATAGAGCAAGATAAAAAATGAGAAAGATACCAGTGATTCATAGAAGGGCGACTGGCGGTGTGGAGGACTGTCATGGAGAGGCGGCGTGATGGGGGCATTATACTCCCAGTAAATGTAAGAGGAGATTTGTTTTGCTCTTTTGTTTATTTATTAGTATTATTTTTTTCATTGGTGATTTGGAATTTGATAGAAGAGAATGGGGTTTTTTTGTTAGTATTTGGAGGGTGGGCTGAGGAATGAATGGGCCAGATGGGGTTTTTCTTTCTAGGTTTTCTTATATCAAAATTTTTTTTTATCTTTTTTACCTAATTGCTTCTGTTGGGTTTTGCTTTTATTGGATTAGTTCCTAAATTTGAGGGTCAAATTTAAATTTTGAGATAACAAATTCAAAATCTGAGGGGGGCCAGTAGGCAAAATTATATGTGATTTATAATTTTTATACTACTTTTAATAGAAGATTAGAAAATTTTTTGAAAAGTCAAGGGGGGCCATGGCCCCCCTTCGGCCACCCCACCCCCCCACTTCGGCCAACCCCCCCCCCCCCCCCCCCCCCCAAGCTCTGCCACTGGATGGAACGAACATATCAGTCTATTGGGCTTCATTGATTTAGAAAAATTTCCGTTGGCTGTTGTTCGTAACTTTATGTGTGGGGTTATGGAGATTAATTCAAATTGATTATAGGATATAGGAACTAAGGTGTGGAGGCTTTGGCTTTATAACCTAGTGGGGCTGATCCTTAAATTCAAATATGCAATTGCTTAAAGAATCAGGCTTTTCTAACGTGGAATTGCACAGGGTAAAAGCTGATCTCTATATTGGATGCTATGGATTGAATATATATATATATATACACCTACCTAATCTTGTATACCTAACAGAGGCATAAGCAGATGGTTATTGACTTATACAATTGTTTATTGATTGATACAATTTGAAACTGCCATTGTGTAAACCAAAACTTGTTATATAATTATATTTATCAACTATATTAAGCATGGTTTTGAAACCCGGACTGGACCGTACGGTCCAACCAGAAAAACTGCGAACCTATCATTTTTGTGGTTCTTTTAATCTCAAGAACCGCTCTATGGGAAAAAAAGTAGGGACCCGTGCAAACTGCGGTTGGACTTCACGGTTCTGAGAACCGTGAACGGTTTTCACGATTCTCATAGGTCCCTTTTTAAAAAAAAAATAAAAAAATTAAAGCCTTAAACGGCACTGTACCAGAATATTTACTATTTTTGGTCGGAAAAGAAATATCTGCTAGTAAAGAATTTGAATAAAAGTAAAATAATAATAATAATAATAATAAAATCAGAAAAGAAAAGAAAAGAAAATAAAATAGAGCTATGTTACCACCCGCTATTTTATATCTTCTCGGGTTTATTTCTTGTTTCAGCTAGATACCAGCTTCTCCTCCTTCTTGTTCTTCTTCTTCTTTCAACTTCTACCTTCTAGAGCCGTTTCTGACTTCTTCTTGTCTCTTCCTTTAATTTCATATGATTTTGTTTGTATTGCTTTTTTATCTCTTCCTTTAATTTCATTCACTTTTGTTTGTAGTGCTTTTTTAGGAATGTGAGCTAGTGGGCAATGGAAAATGGAAATTGGAAAGACAATTCGGAGACTTTGTTTCTTACAAAGCCTTGAGCCTCACGTGATATGATGATACATCATATCATCCTCTTTTGTCCACTTGTGCCAGTACAAATTGGCACTTTTAATTTTCTTTTTATAAAAAAATAGTTAGTTTTATTGTTGGATAGATATTTTATATTTGGACTTGAGATGGATATATTAGACATAGTTAAAATATGGATTTATAGTTTTAATTGGACCATTTTAGTTAATTTTTATATTTTGTACTAATTTAATATATTTATTTATATTTTAAATAATTATTAAATTAATTATAACGTTATTACAGTTCGACCTCGGTTCGATCTCGGTCTAACTTTAAAAACCTTGAACCTCTCTCTTTTACGGTTCATTGAACGGTCCGGGTCTGAAAACCATGATCTTAAGTAGTGTAAGAGAATATAAGGCTATAAGAGTTAGATATGAGATTACCTATGGGGTTTCCAATGAGTTTCTGCATATATATATATATATATATATATATATATATATATATATGCATATATTTAATAGGTAAGAAAAATTATTAAAAAGAAGCTACTCTATCAAAGAGATGAAGTAAATGAAAGAAATATGTACAAGCAACAAAGGAAAACAAAACAACTTATGTACAAGAAAAAAGTGAATCTAAAAACAGTGGAATGGATTTCGAAGAAGTAAAACCTCATGCACGAGACCAATCAAACAAAGTGGTCGCAAACAACTCTAAGAGCTTATCCCTAGAAAGCACTGAATCTTCAAATATGCGATTATTTCTCTCCCTCCAAATAATCCACACCACACAATGTAGTACCAAATTCCAAACATTTGAAGAATACTTTCCCAACCAATTCCTCCAACCGGCCAGCAAGCCAATAACCATTTTAGGTAGAACCCAAGAAACACTAAAAGATCTAAGGGCAAAGCTCCATAACTGAAAAACCTCACCACAGTGTAGAAGCAAATGATCCACACTCTCCCCCATTACATTTACATAGGCAACACCAATTCATAATAGTGTAGCCCCTTTTCCTCAAATGGTCCGTTGTGAGAACCCTCCCCCATGCAGCTATCCAAACAAAAAATAACAGATGACGTGGAGCCTTCACACCCCAAATACTCTTCCGAGGAAAAGTAATAGAGCTTGATCCCCTCAATACACCATAAAAGGATTTTATATCAAAAACCCCCCTTTGACCCCAAACACCACTTCATCTTATCTCCACCCTCAATAGGAGGACTCAGCAACTCCAATGTACGAGTTAAGGCCCCCATCAACTCCATCTCCCATTCATTAAAACCACGTCTGAACCGTATATTCCAATTCCATTCTTCTTCTAAAGTGTGACTCACCATCATATCTGCCACAGATGTCTCCCTATAAGTAGCAAGTTTAAATAGCTCCGGGAAAGACGATTGATATCCACACCAATGATTAAGCCAAAATCGGATTCTACTCCCCAAACCAATCTTAAAGGAAAGAAACTTACTAAAACTCTCCTAACATTTCCAAATTCCCCGCCATAGACCACATGCATGTGAACCCCCATGCAACTTTGAAGACCACCCCCCCCCCTCCCCATTCCTCCCCAAATTTCAATGTGATCACATGCCTCCATATTCTTGTCTCCTCAACCCCATAACGCCATAACCACTTACCTAAAAGAGCTTTATTAAAGGTAGTATTTTTCCTAATCCCAAACCTACCATCAGAAAAAGGATAACACACCTTATCCCACCCTACCAAATGAAGTTTATGCTCATCTGCCAAACCACCCCAGAGAAAATCCCTCTGTAACTTCTCAATCCTGTTAGCCGCCCTAGTTAGAATAGTGAATAGAGATAAGAAATAAGTGGGGATACTCGAAAGCGCACTCTTAAGCAAAGTCAAGCGCCCCCTCCCCCCCCCCCCCCCCCTCCCTCCCTAGAAAGATACATTTTTTCCACCTAGCCAAGCATTTTTCCAACTTCTCCAAAATCAGATTCCATATAAAGGACGACTTGTTGGAGACTCCGAAAGGCATACCGAGATATGTCACAGGCAGAACCCCATTCTTGCAGCCCAAAACTTCTGCAAACTCGTCCAAATTATTCACCTTACCAACCGAAACCATCTCACTTTTACTAACCTTAATCTGTAGCCCTAAAACTGCTGTGAAACAAGTTAGTAACATCCTAATATGAAGAAACTGTTCAACACTAGGTCATAGAACAAAATGGTATCATTTGCAAATAACAAATGAGATATGCATAACTCATCACCTCCCACACCACGCACCTTAAAAACCCTAATAATACCAGCCTCCTCCATATGTCTAAGCATCCTAAAAAATACTTCCATCACCAAAAGGAATAGCATAGGACTTAGAGGATCCCTTTGCCTTGAACCTCTCGAATTAGGAAAGAAACCAGTTGGAGAGCCATTAACTAAAATTGAAAACTGGACAATAGAGATACAAGTATGGATCCATTGTAACCATCTAACTCCAAAACCCATCCTTTCCAACAAGTAAAGCAAGGCTTCCCAATTTACATATTACCCCAGGTATCTTACGATGAATACAACTATCAACATACTCATTCGCAACCAAGACTAAATCCAAAATCTAATGACCCCCAAAATATGCATTTTGATATTCAGAAATGAGGTCATCTAGCCCCCCTCTCAATCGGTATGCCAAGACCTTAGCCAACATCTTATAGACACTGCTTAGTAGACTTATCGGTCTAAAATCTCTAATGTTGAAGGCTTTATGTTTCTTAGGAATAAGAGCAATAAACAAAGCATTCAAGGACTTCTAAAATTTACCATAATCATAAAATTCATCAAAGAATGATAAAATATCACTCTCCACAACCCTCCAACAATGATGGAAAAAGGTCATCGTAAATCCATCAGGTCTTGTGGCTTTGTCGCCCTCCATATCACGCACAACCTGTAAAATTTCTTCATTCTCCACTTCCCCAATAGTATCCAAATTCAAATCATCCACCACTGATCGCCATGTTTCTGTCTCCTTATATAACTTTTGATAAAAGGCCATTACTTGAGCAGCCACCTTAGCCTCATCTTCATATATCTCACCATCCACCTCTAAATTACCTAAATAATTATTTCTTCTATGGGAATTAGCCATTCAATGAAAAAACTTTGAGTTATTATCTCGCTCCTTGAGCCATAAAACTCTAGACTTTTGTCTCAACTATATTTCCTCCAACCAAGCCAACCAATTCACCTCTAAAATCACTCTATCCTTCTCCCTCTTCTCCTCAGTTGTGATCCCTGTAATCCCTTCCTTCCTATCTAACTTCGCTAACTCCTCCAACAACCTCTTCTTCTTCACTTCTACATTTCCAAACTCCTTTAAATTCCACAAGTGAATATCCTCCTTCAAGGCCTTCAATTTCTTAGCTAACACAAAACTGGGAGTGCCATGGAAAGATTAACGATTTCACCAAAATTGCAGCTTTTCCACAAACCCCTCTATTTTTAACCACATATTCTCAAATGTAAAGGGATTTTTCCCTCTTGCCATTCCTCTTGCCTCTAACAAAATAGGGCTATGATCTGAAATCGAATGTGATAACACCTGCTGAATAACATCAGGGAATTGCTCTTCCCAATCCATAGACACCAATGCCCTATCAATTTTGGACATCGAAGTTGAATTTGAACCACTCATCCATGTGTAAGGCCCTCCTTCAAGAGGTACATCTATCAAGTGCATATCCTCTATGAACTCAGAGAATTTTAACATTGCCTAACTAAAGTTACGACCACCGAATTTCTCGCTAGGAAAGCGGATCACATTAAAATCCCACAAACAACACCATGGTACATCCCAAGCAACTCCAACTCCAACCAACTCATCTCACAACAAGCCTCTCAAACTATCTGCATCCGGGCCATAGACCCCTGAACATGCCCATTCAACCCCACCATATCATCCACTTTTTCCAAAACCCTTCTATCCCACATAACCAGAATCCCACTAGACGTATGATCAACATCCAAAGGAACCCAATCCAAATAAGGACAATTCCACAAGCTACCAACCAAAGATCTGTCCATCACTCCCAATTTAGTCTCTAACAAACAAACTACATCACACTTCCAGTCCCTAAGAAGATTCTTCACTACCAAATGCTTTTCAGGATTATTCAAACCCTAAACATTCTAGGAAATAATTTTCAGCTTCATTAAAAACTATAAACTCCCAAATTAAGGCACAACAACTAAAACTACTTTCCCTCATAATTAACCGAAGTAACTAAATTTAGTAATTCCCTCGCACCTTTCACTTTTATAGTATTCACTTTACTAGCACCAATAGCCCCCCTTTTCATCACCCTAGCTGCCTCCAATTCCAATTCATTTTTTAGTAATAAAGTAATACAAAGTTGCTCATGTCTGGCCACAGATAACCCACCCAATTTACTGAACCCACGGATTCTATATTTAACTCATCGGGATGCCTCCAATCTGCCTTCATCAATCTCCAAAATTCCAGTAGCATTGTCCTGCAAAATAGATCGACTATGTTTAAAGGTGTACACAGCATAGGACTTCCCTCACCATTTTCTTCAACTTCCCCCAGCCTAGCCCAGCCATTCAACACCAGGTAGATCCAAGCCTAAATTTAGCATCGATGATGACTCCACCAGCTCTAAATTACCCCTTTTTGTCTACGCCTCCAACCCCGAAGCCTATGACTCCATGCCATCACCTACCACCACTAATTCTGTCACTCTTATCCGACCCATCAACTCTCTAACAATATAGAAGATTGAATCAGTCCATAGAATTGCTCGATCCAGCGACATCAACGAGCAAGTAAACTCTCGGGTAATTCCCACCAAATCCGATCTCAACCCAACACCAAACACCCAGCCAAGACAATCACTTTACTCAATTGCTTCTATTGACTCGAAGAACGTTGCTAAAGAGATAAAACTCTAGTGCGTGATCGTGACGCTGCTGCCTTTAAGGATTCTCCTCGTTCCCAACTACTCTGGGCAACAAACGATATAACTAGATTTCCCAAATCCATCTGGATTTCATAGTTATCATAGGCCGCAATAACTTCCCCAACCTTAGTTGATCTTAAGGTAGGCTCATGTTATTATCGTGATTGGGCTTGACTGAACCCTCAATCAGTTCTTTTGTTTTTAACACTCCTTGTTCCATCTGGGTATGTGTTGTGAGTGACGTGGCTGATCCAGCCTTTAGTTAGGCTTGAGATAGACCCATGTTATTGTTATGACTGGCCTTAACTAAACCCACTACCTGTTCTATTGTTTTTAGAACTCCTTGGTCCATCTGGTTATGTGTTGTGAGTGACGTGGCTGAATAGACTAATTTGTCTATTCCTTCATGGAATCCCCACCGAACCCGCCTCTTATTTCCTTCACTGCACACAATCGTTAATCCCCTCCTTAATACTTGGGATTCCCATGATTCTTGCACTTGCTTTCCTTTTGATTTTGAATTAAATCGTAATGGTGATCTTGTTTGAAAATTTTCCACTAATTTCAGGTGAATTTTAATGCTTTGAACCTGCCCCTCACCATTGCTCATCGGTTTCCCCTCTGGAAAAATTTTCCGGTTTCTTTCCTTCTCATCACGTACTACTTTCACTGGATTTTGTACAACTAACAAAGGATCTCCAATGATACTTGTTCCTTGTCAATGGCAAAAGGCCTAGAATCCGAAGCCACAACAATCTTTTGCTTCTCTCCTCTAATCACTGCTACAAAAGAACGAGAAACATTCACATTAGATTCCAGCTGCTTGTGCTTCCCATCTGAGATTTTCATTGGTTTTTTGGGTGTTATTAAACTCTGCAACTCAAAGCCAAACCCCTTCCACCCACGCATCACCTTTCCTTTTGGTATGATCACCTATCTCCTACGACACCCAGCCTTAAGTTCAGTCGCGACAATATAATTTCCAAAAGAAATGTCGTGACACTTCTGGAATGTGTCACAACATTTCCTTTTGGTATGATCACCTTTCCTTAGAACACTTCTGGAATGTATACACAATATCGCCCTCTCTGAACATAAAGAAATGTCTAGAATTATGATCTAACACCATTTGCTCCAATTTTGACAGCAACCAATGACAAGCTTTTTTTCCCATACAAACTAATCTTGAATAATACCAACCCCTCCCAAAAATACGTAACTCAAAAAAGGTTCCCCCTTCCTCCACCACCAGTTGAAAAAACTTAGCTTCAATTGAAAATTTGCAAACACCCCTCATCTAAACGCAACACCAGATCAAGAAGAAAATCTATGGTTGATCCGAGGTAGCTGGGCCTTGTTTATGGCTAATTCTAGGTAGCCAGACCTCAAAATGAAAAGAATATGAAATAACTAAATCCTACAAAACCAACATATTGACAAGTAATGCAGTTCAGAAACTAGTCTATAGGGGCAACAACCTGACCCTCCTTAACATTTGATGACATGCAAAACACAGTCCCTTCTCAAAAACTATAATGAATTTTAAACTGAGTCTTCCAGAAAATCATCTATGAGTGAAATGGTTTCTATAGGGGAGGTGAATAACGTGTATGCTTTGGTAGAGATCTTTATACATGTGTGTGTGTGTGTGTGTGTGTGCGCGCGCACGCTAAACGATGAGTTTGTAATTTCATAGGTTAGAACAATTGGATATTCACATTGAAGGTGAATTGGATAGCATGTAAATTAATGGAATATTTAGAAATATTAGTATTTTCGAGATTTATAGTATTAATTAAAGCATTAGACCAGATTTTACAGCGGTGATTCATGTGAACTAATATTTTTGTAATTGTTAGGTTCTAATTAATGACCTTTTTGGAGCACAAAGTTGTTGGTTTTGCAAGATGCATAAGAAAAGTAGTATTTACTAATTTGGGGGTTTTCATAAAGATGGGTTTGACTATCAAACTATATTTATAACTTATAATAAAGAAATATTTGCGCACTCTGTAGATTTTGAGAAAACCTTGTATACTTGTTTCTTTGAAAATGTTGTGGGATGAGCATTTTGTATACATATACATGAGTGATAATGCATCTCTAAAGCTCATGGTTTGACTTGTGTATGATTGACTTTGAGGAAGTATTATTGGATCCCATTCATGAAATGTTTTATGATTTGATATGAGTTATTTGTACTTACAATGGTTGGAAAGCATGTGTCTTGGAAACTTTAGGAAACATATTTGAAACTGATTTGTTCTTAAACCTACCTTGTGTGAACATCATTAGAATTGATTTGAAACCTTATGGCAAGTTGTGAATATAAGCACGGTATCGTATTTATTCCTTTGCAAGGGACGGTCATACCGTAGCTAATCCTTTGCGAGGGAGGGTCCCAAGGAGGGGACAATGCACATTTGGTAGCTCCTTAGCAAGGGAGTTTATCAATTCTGGTTCCAAAGAGAGGGCTCCTTAGCAAGGGAATGCACCCTTAGGTTCCAAAGAGGGAGCTCCTTAACAAGGAAATGTACCCTTAGGTTCTAAAGAGGGGACCGCGCAACCCTGTCAATGGGGCATTACACGTGAGGATTCATGCTCTATAGACCTTATCTGAGTTTGAGGCATTACACATGACCCATTTGTCCATCATGGCAGAAAGGGGGAGATGTTGTGTTGAGGGGGAGACTTTTATTTGATTTATGTTATTTTATTTCTCAAACTCTTGTTCTTTTCTATTTGGGACTTGTACCTATTTTTTTTAATCTTTGGTACACTATGCTTTATGTTTAGTTTTTGGTTGTTGGTTTAACAATTGGTATCTGGCTTCTTATGTTGACTCATATGCTTTTATTTATGGTTTTTTTGTAGTATTTATTTATATATCATTGTAATCAATATTGTTTATCTATTTTTATTTCCGCATATGTGTTTATGCTTTATTTTAGTGTTTGAGGAAATGGTAAGTAATCTCTACACAAGACATTCAACCTCCTTGTAGCTTACTAGGATTGTGTAATTATAGGGATATAAATTTTCTTTGAGCTGTATTGTATTTGAGTCTTTTGATGTAAATTTTTTTGTATGAATTTTCAAAGGGGGAGATTGTTAAGTCCATATTTTTAGGTTGACAAGTCATGAACATTTGTAACAGTTATAATCTAGGTTGTCTCTTAAATCGGTATTGAAGTAATTCATAGTACAAGACAAACCAAGGTTTAAACGAATCAAGAAACATAAACTGGACTATTACTGCACATGATTTTGTCACCAACTCGACCTGTCGAGTGTTACATAAGTCAACCGATTGACTGCATATCTCAACTAATCGAGAATCATGCTAATTGGATTCGCAGTATTTTCTGTCAACCATTTGATCTAAAGCTACTTGAATCTTAAGTACACTATATAAGCAAGCCTTAGAGCATGTTTTCTAAGACTACAGGAGAGTAGTGTATTGTAAATAGATTTGAAATTTCCCAACCACTCTTGAAGCATCAGTCAGAGACCTATGTTTATTCAAAAGATCCTATGATCAAAGTGAAATTGTTGCATCCAATTTACATTCAAGTTACTGGTACAAATCTTTCAAAGTTTTTCTCGGAGTCCTGAGCATACATTCACGTGCAACAAGTTGAGAATAGAAGAACCCATAGTCTTGAAGCTGTGTGTGGTCACATTAGTAAGTACTACAAGAAGTAGCGTTAGATTTAGGGTTAAATCTTTTTTTACACACTTCAATAATATTCTAGTGGATTTGTTGACTTGGGTATTGATGATTAAATCCCCCAAGTTTTTACTATGAAATAGTTTGTTTTATCGGTTTTCTCAGGTCATCATTTTGGTGTCTTTGTGTGATGCATGTTCATGTGTTGCTATTCAGTTCAGGTCTAAAGCATAAGTAAATTAATTAATTATTTGGTCAAGAGTTGGTTAACTTTGTTACTATCGGGGCTAAAAACCCTAATAATAGCTAATCAAACATGTATAATCACAATGCCCTGAAATCTGTATTACTAGAAGCACATTATTAATACATGCAATTAAACATCTAGTAGTAATCTAGGCATTACATAATCTTAAACAAACAATTGCCTTCAACAACATAAATTTGACAGAATACAGTGTCTTATTTCATATCCTTGCTTGTCCTAGTCAGACTATGATGGCTCTAGGAAAGTGCTCTTCAGCTTGATAAAATTTGAGAGACCATATACATAGTTGGTCTAGATTTTGGATTAGCATGCAAGCATGCAATTGCCAACTTTCTAATGAGTATTAGTTGATTCTCAACCTCAAGAGTGGGAGGTGGAAGGCGTATGTCTAACAAATCATTCAACAATAAATTATCCTCCACGGTTGAAGCTGATAGAATGGAGATGATTTTACTAGGATGCCTACCTTCGATCACTTCAATAGCCAAAACTCCAAAGCTAAACACGTCGCATTTCTCAGTTATCTTCATTGTATAAGCAAGCTCTAAAAAAAAAGTAGAATATTATGTCAATGTATTCATATGAGCTATGTTCTATATTGATTAAACAAGTAAGTACATTACCTGGTGCAAGATATCCATATGTGCCAACAAGTGAAGTCCAATTGGATGAGTCTTGATTAAGAATCTTAGCTGTGCCAAAGTCTGAAACATGAGCCTCGTACTCTGAATCCAGCAAAACATTTTTGCTTGATATGTCCCTATGAACAATTGGTGGTGAACAATCATGTTGCATGTAAGACAAAGCGTGAGCCACACCTTTGACGATATTCACCCTCTTATTCCAGTCCAATTCTTTAGCTCCTCCATCATTGCTCAAAATTGAGGCCAAGTTACCCTTTTCAAGGTACTCGTAAATCAAAATTGAGAAACGTGAATGTGAACAAAAGCCATGCAATTTTACAATATTTCGATGCCGGATTTCTATTAATGCGCTTATCTCATTTAAGAACTCTTTTTGTTGTGAAATATTACCATCACACAAGGATGTGAGTTTCTTAACTGCAAATGTGTCTCCAGATAATAGCTAGGCTTTATAGACGGTTCCATATCCTCCTTCCCCAATGCAAAACTTAGCATCAAAACCCTAGGTTGCGTCAAAGATTTCCTAGTACATTGTTCTTCCATCAAAAGTTGATATTGTAAACGCTTCTTCCTTGTCCATGTATGTGTTTTGATTTGTCTGTGGATTTTGCCCTTTTCCTTTTAAAATGAAGAATATTCCTAGGAATAACAATACAAGTGAAAGTGTTCCCAAGAGAGGGAAAATGATTTTATTTCCCTTCTCTGAGATATATCCTACCTTACAGGGTTGCAATCCCGTAACATTTCCACACAATTCTTTATTACCTTGTAATGCTTCAATGTGAGCATCGTGAAATGCTCGGCTATTGGGAAGAGGACCCTCCAACTCATTATAGGATATGTCGACAGATGACAAGCCATGCATCTTTTCGAAAGCAGCTAGAATGAAACCGGAGAAGTTATTATGGGATACATTCAATAACTCCAAGCTCTGCATATTGTTGATTTGTGAAGGTATCTCTCCTTCGAGTGAGTTAAGGCTTAAATCTAGCTGGGACAAATGAGCTAATTCACACATTTGGGCTGGAATGTTAAGTATAAACTTGTTGTTGCTCATATTCAAGTAATGTAGTTTCAAAAGGTTCCCTATATTTCTCAGGATTGCCTTGCCTAACCTATTAGTGGATAGATCCAAATACTCAAGATTTATTAATGATCCAAGCTCCAAGGGTAAACCACCATAAAGTTTATTGCCATTCAACGTCAACTTCGACAAAGAAGTCAACTTTCTAAATTCCTTTGGAACCTCCCCAACCAAGTGGTTAGAAGAAAGATCAAGTAATTGGAGTTGAACTAAGTCTCCAATTTCAAGTGGTATGCGACCAGAAATATTGTTCCTAGCAATCTTTAGAGTGGTTAGTTGTGTGCACTTGCCCCAATTGTGTGAGATTTCACCATAAAATCTATTGTAACTCAGGTCCATGTACTGTAGGTTTCTATAGACACCAAAATCTTCAGATATATTTCCAAAGAGTTGGTTTCTTTCAAGGCAGACTCTAATTAAGTTTGTACAGTTTCTCAAGGTTTTTGGTACTGGACCTGTGAGATTGTTGTTGTCTGCCCTTAGTAATTGGAGAGACCCACTATGGCATAAGTTTTGAGGCAAAAAGCTAGTGAAGTGGTTGGCATCTAGCAGCAGAGCAGTCAACTTCATTAAGTTTCCGATCCCTTGTGGAATGGGACCAGAAAGTTGGTTATCACGAGGGAATAAAGCTTTTAAGCCACTCAACCTACCAATGGAAATTGGAATAGTACCATTCAACTGATTTCTACTCAGTTCAAGATCAATTATGGACGTCAAGTTTCCTAATTCTTCAGGAATGGTACCAGAAAGTTGATTGTTGTACAGGTGTAAAACAGTTAAGTTTTTAAGAGAATCTAAAGATGTGGGAATTAAGCCAGAAAGATTATTTGTTTCAAGGCTTAAGAATATGAGAGACTTTAGATTTCCAATTTCTAGGCAGATGGAGCCAGAGAGCTGATTTTGGTTCATATACAACAATGTTAGCTTTTCAAATTTTGCAATACTATAAAGGATGAGACCTTTGAAATTGTTGTTACTTATGTCAAGTTCAACTAAATTGGTAAGGTTTCCAATTTGTGGAGGAATGGAACCAGAAAGTTGATTATCATAGAGGTACAAATAAGCCAAGTTGCTTAAATTACCTAAAGATATAGGAATGGAGCACGAAAAGAAATTACTATTGAGAAAAAAGTCAGTCAAATAGCTCAAATTACCTAATGAAGCAAGAATGCATCCACAGAAATTGTTGGCATACAAAGAAAGTTCATTAAGAAACTTTAAATGACCTATTTCTAGAGGAATTGAGCCACTTAACTGATTTTTAGCGAGGTGCAAGACCTCAAGGTTGATCAGTAGGCCAATCTGGGGTGGGATTTTCCCCGAAAAGTTATTAAAGGATAGATCAAGATATATGAGTTCAGACAGGTAACTAATATCAATAGGAATTGTATTAAAGAGTCCATGGTTTTTTTAAGCTAATGAAAAGATCTGATTCAGTATCTCTGTTTATCAATTTTCATCATTGTCTTTCTTTAAATACCAATCAAGTCAAGTGTTGTCTTTAATGGGAAGAGAAGGGTTTCAACATCATCATTGACTTTGGAAGGGGTAGAGCTAAGAATTTTTGTTTAAGGACCAAGTTTCGAAATTAATATATTTATCAAAACAATCCCATACACAGAATATACACACGCGCGCTTTTTTATTATATACACTTTTTTTATTTGATAAGTTATATATATACATATACCCAACAAAAAAAGAGTTTTGTATTTTTAATCAAAATTATGTTTGATGGCGGTATTTCATAAAATAAAATTTATTTTTACCATTTTTATAGTGAAATTCTTAAAAAGTTTCAATTTCATTCCAAATTATTAAATTTTATACTAAAGTAATTGAAAAATCTTTCAATTAAACTAATGAAATTTTCAAAAACTTGAATTATCCAAAACTTGGAGAAATAAATTAAGCTCTAAACATATTTAAAACTATTTTACTCTAACTTATTATATGGCAACTAAAGATACATTTTACGTGTAGTTTTTATGACAATTTTTAATGAGTTAATAACTTATTAATTGCTATAGGTTCAATCATATTTGATGCAAACATTTATATATATATATATATATAAAAAGAAAATTTTCAAAATTTGGGAGGGCATGGCCCATGTATCACCCCTAGACTTTGGCTGTTCTCGCGTGGAAAAAAGAGTTTTCTCTAATGCCACAAACAATCATAGAACTATTACTTTAGCTCTCTTCCGTAACAGACGGGTTGGTTGTCGGTTGTTACGTATACCTACCATTTGGAAAAATTTGTGGAAAAGTTTTATATATTTTTTGTGGTTTTATTTTCCAAGTCAAGAAAAAGGAAAAAGGAAAAGACTAAGAACATAAATTCCAAAAGAAAAAAGAACCCGGGGAAGGAAATTAAGCACCTTTTGTTTTTTATTGTTGGAAAAGTTGCAATTCTATCAACTTTTTTTGATTGAAGGAAGTCTATGTACTCTGAAGTTTGAACATTGAAAAAATTGTATTCAAAGTTCTGGAGTTGATTGGCCGGAATATTTCGTACCGGTATCTAGGCCGGTACAGAAACACGGCTGTTTCGTGCCGCTCTAAATATCAGGATATACCAGGATGAACCGGGTTATTCTGGCAATATCCGTGAAACATCGGATTCCGGCCAAAACAAGTAAATCGGCTGGTACAAGAAAAAATAAATAAATAAATAAAAGCCAACTGAAAAATATACCAAGTAGAGCACACCACCTTCGTCGCCGCCAAGTTTTCAGTGTAGCCTTCGTATATCCGATCGTCCCCGCCGCCCCTTCTTCTTCTTCTTCTTCACGTTTGTTTTACCCAGACGTTACCTCTCTTTTGCGAACGAATTTTCTTATAACGATGCCTGTTTTTTTTTTTTATTATTATTATTATTATTTTTTAATTATAGGTCTGTGCCTTTGTATTTTTTTTTTCTTTGATAAGATGCCTTTGTTTTTTTATTTTTAATTGTGCTTTGTTGTCTTTTTGTTTAATTAGTGTGCCTAACCCTTGTCTGACACGCATGTGAATGGCTGATGGCTCAATTCATCTTAGTTCAAAATATTTTGAATACAACCACTACCATGTGTCAAGCATGCATTTAACTTTGGTGTACTTTTTTTATTATTTTATTATCTCTATATATTAATATGATTCTAAAAAGTTAATTACTCTTTCTTTCTTTTCTTATTTTTAATGTTTTGAATTGTGTTTCAGTAGTTATTTCGGTTTGGTAATTGAAACTAATGTATCAAATTTGTTTCATTTTGATTGGAACAGTCGAAATATCTCATACCAGGATGCAATTCAGAATGCTAATATCACATGTTTCATCTCGAGTCCAATTCCGGACAGTTTTAGGTCATTTCGGCCATTCTAGTCAATTTTGGCTAAAATATAAATTTCGGCCAGTATTGGAGAGTAAACGGAGAGAGAGAGAATGAAAGAAATAGTTTAGAAAATGAAACAATGGGATCACCTGCCTTTACTCTAGATGTGTTGCATACGTAAATTGAAGGGAAGAAAAAAAAATTGGTGCAAATTGCAAACGGGAAGTTGCAGCGAGGAAACTACTTCGGAAATAGGAAGTAAACGGAAGAAGAAGAAAAAGCAAAAGAGGGAGGGAGAAGTAGATGCAATGTAGATATTTTTAAAGATTGTGTGGTGTTCATTGAACTTTGGAAATTGGAGCCTTGGGAAATAAAAAATAATAAGATAATAATAATATTTCGTGGCCTATTGTTGGTAGGTGAGGAGGGGGATGAAATAAAGAAGGAAAAAGATTTTAAATTTATATTTGGTAGGACTTAGGTTTAAGTAATGCTACATTTATAAAATTTTTATAATAAATTTTATATGGCAACTTTAAAACGGTATTATGTAATTAATCGATATCGAAATATATCATTTTAATAGATAAATTGAAACAAGTTTTGAAATGGTATTCATAACATTGACTGGAACAAAATATTTTGGTACAGGTACATACTAGTGTACCATTTTAGAATGTACCATAATATATATTTATATAATATATATAATAAAAATATTATTATATTGTAAGAAATAGAACAAAATTTTATAAGTTAAGGAAAAAAAAAAAAAAAAGCAATGTTGTTTTATTTATTAGGTTTTTGTGAAAATGAATAAAAGACAAAATGTTGCGTCTCTAGTTTAGTTTGTATTGTATATATAGGTATATACACGATAGGTTATAATATATATACAAAAAGTTATCTATTGAAATGTCATAACCTTTCAAATTAGATGTATCTAAAAGTGCCTATTAAAAGGTCATAACCCTTCATACTTGATATATATTAAAGGTGCCTGAAAAGATGCCTATTGAATAAAAATGTGTCTATTGACCAAAAATGTGCATATTAAATGAAAATGTTCTATTGAATGGTCATAATCTTTTGGATATAAATAGTGGTTCGTAGTCATTTGGTAACTTTTTCTCTTTCATCTTTCTTAGAAACACAAGAAACCTGTGGGTTTTCTCCAAAATTGATATTTGTAGAACCCAATAAACACAGTTGTATCCTGGGGATAAATTTGTAGTAACCCTTGAGCAATTCTTGTGTGAGGGCAAATATTGTCTAAGGATAACATTCAATTGTGCCTCCAAATCAATCAAATTTTCTATTTGTCTACTGGATCATTTTGTTATTTCATTATATTACTCATCTAAATTCCCAACAGTTTGGGCAGTTCATTTTTTGTAAGTTGGTTTTTTTGGGCAATTCATAACAAGTTATATTTTCCATTTTAACATTTTTCAATTCAATTTAGAATCTGTTAGGCCCTAAACCAACCTTGGGTCTTGGAATTTCAGTATCATTGGGGAATGGGGGCCTAAGTCATAAAGGGTACAAAATGTGGTGTCTACATGTATCATAAAAAAATTTAATTTTTTTTAAGGGAGCAATTACATGTACTTTGAACATTGAAAAAAATGTATTCAACCCAAGGAAGTCAATATCGTACTGGTACTAGCCGTACTAGGGAAATATACCATATTGGCCATTAAATCGATACCGGTACTCCTTCAAAATGTATTGGAAAAAATTCCGGGTTGTACCAGCCTATTTCGGTTGTACTAGCTTGAATCGGCCTATACCATCCGGTATTGGAATTTCAGCTAGTACAATAAAAATAATAAAAAATTTAAAAAAAATTATTAAATTTTTTTTTATTTCATCTAACACATTGGTTAATATACTTAAACTAATATGTAGGCTTATAAAATATATAGACTTTAAATTTTATGTTGATAAACGTAAAAATTAACAAATTCATACTTACATAAATAATACAAATATATATATATATATATATATATATATATATATATATATATATTTATGTATAGAATATATAAATTGTGGTAAACTTGAAACGGTACATCGGTATCAACCAATATTGAAATATTTCATTTCCCTAGTTAAATTGAAACAATCTCTAGTACGAAATTGAATCCCTTAATTCAAACTAGCTTATCTAAATTTACGCATTAAGTACAGACTTGATGGAGCATAAAGTAGAATAAAAAAAGTGAGACAAAGCAGTTGTAATTGTCCTGATTTGTGTCTAACTTTTTGGTGTTACTTTGTGCATGAGAACTTTGACTATTCAAGTGAAAAGAATTTTCCATTTTTTCAATCAAGAAAAAGTAAAAAATGAAAAAAAAAAAAAAAAAATCCATGAATGTAAATTCCAAGCACAATAAATAGATAATACAGGGAAAGAAATTGAGGAGCACCTTTTCTTTTTCTTTGGTGGAAAAGTTGTGATAGGCTAAAAATGTATTGACCCCTTGTAATGAATTAACCAATTAATTAGCCAAGTTAATTAATTAATCCGATTAGCATGCAATATGCGTGGTAGCACAAACAAATCACCAACTAAGTTAATATGCAGCGGAAGATAAAATTGACACGATAATTTGTTTACGAATGGGGAAAACCTCCAAGGCAAAACCCCACCGAGTGATTTTAAGGTCACCACTTCCAAGAATCTACTATTATCACAACAAGCGGTTACAAGTAAAGGAATCCTAGTACCTTATACCAACCTACAGTTGAACCATTATCTCAATACCCAATTGGACATGTTCTGTAGTGAGAATCTCTTCTTTTAATGCACGGCTCCCAATACGTGACTAACCAATTGATGCACAGATCCAAGTACATGACTAACTACCAACTTGAGAAGAATGTTGACTGCAAAGTTCTTTAGTTCATCAACACGATGAAGATTACAAAGCTTCTTGGTTACAAAACCCTATGGCGTACAAACACAGTAGCTTCTTGAAGAGGAAGATGAACTAGGGCATATGTCTCCGGTCACAATATGCTTGTGAAAATTTTTTGCATTAAGTTGCATCAGTTGTGATGGCCCTTAAAATAATCCTTATATATGTATAGGGTTGTGAGAAAAGAAAGCCTAAACATGTGTACACGGATTGGAGTGAAATCAGATCTAAAAAACTGATTTCTGTAAATCTTGATAGATAGGTTATCTATCAAGCAGCTGTCGAGCATCGGACAAAAGCTGCCTTTTAAACCTCGATAGATGCTATCTGTCGAGCTAGCTGTTGAACTTTAAAATCTAGCACTTCTTCACTTGTTTTTTGGACAGGCTTGCATGGATTTAACACTTGGACTTGAACTCTTGTTCCTTGAAGTATTAAACACATCCTAGATCTACCCAATTACAAGTAAAATGCATTTTGTCAAAGGATTAGCCAATTCTAAATGACATATGTTCCTAACATGATTCACATATGTCCTAACAAGTTGCAATTTTATGCCCTTTGAACATTGAAAAAAATGTATTCGAACGAGCATGCAAAAATTCATGTGTCAAGTATAGTCTTGATGGAGCATAAAGTAGAACCCAAAAATGAGACAAATGATTTTTATTTGTCCTGATTTTTTTTTCTTCTAATTTTGTGGCCATTACTTTGACTCTACAGCTCAAACTAACCCCCCCCCCCCCTTAGTCCTCAAGCACTTCATACATAGGAACTTCGTGCATAGGAACTTCATGCATAGGAACATAAGTTCCAAGCACAATAAATAGAAAATACACCTAGGAAGGAAATTGAGGAGCATTTTTCTTTTTATTTGGTGGAAAAGTTGCAATTCTATGCATGTTGAACACTGAAAAATGTATTCAAACGAGCATGTCTAAATTTACACGTCAAGTATAGTTTTGATGAAGCATAAAGTAGAATAAAAAAAAGTGAGATAAAGGATTTGTATCCATCTTGATTTTTGTTTCTAATTTTTTGGCTGTTACTTTGACTCTACAACTCGAACTAATCCCCCTAGGCCCTAACCCCCCAAATACTTTGTGCATGGGGAAGTACCATCCCACTTATAAGGATGGGTGATCATTAAGGTCTATCAAATTTAATCACGTTATATATTTACTTAAGAAAATAATCCCATTTCTAAATTGAATAATGCTAGAGATACAAACTATTTTACAAAAAAATTTACAAACTGCTGATGTGATGAGTGATTATTGGTAAATGAAAAAATGATATTAATTGTGGGCCTAGATGAAAACCAATAAGAGGTTGGTCACATCAACATTTTGTAAAATTGTTGTAAAATAGTTTGTGGCTGTAGCATTACTCTTCAAAATTATTCATGATATCATTGAAAACATGTATAACCAATCAATACTTGCAAAAGTTTAATATAATATGATTATTTTTCTTTCTTTTTATTTTTTTGGTGTAAATATGAAATATGATAATTATGGTAGTTATTAATAGACACTTATCATGATTGTGTTTATATATGGATATCATTAGGCATTTACTAGGATTATGTTTGTATATTCTACTATTTAAGAAAATGACATAAGGATTTTAATGAAAGATTTAATTATGGAAAATAATTTAAATTCAATTAAAAAAAATACATATGAGAGTAATGGCATTTAAAATTGTGAGTAGATTATAAATTTCATTTCGTAAAATTTATCTTCTTTTTTGATACATCGATAGTTGGGGGTGGCGGATTTGAACCCTAAGGTATGTTGGTAGACTGTAATACACAATGTAATGTAAAATAGTTATTCATATGATTTAGCTTTTCTGTAATTTAGTTATGTTTATATTAAAGGGAAAAGTCACTGCTTATGAATATCTATTGAAAAATGCTAGATATACATTTTTTTTTTTTTTTTTACATTCCTCCCTAAAAGGTTTGTAATATCTATTTCTTAGTAGGTGTAATAATTCCTAAAATTAATATATTTTCAAATAAATAAACTCTCCATAAGCACATAAAAATTATGAAAATAAAAAATCATATGAAAAATAACTCATCTCTCTCTCTCTAATTTAAAAAATAATATTTTATAGGAAATATAATTGTATGAGTAAAATATTTCCTAAAATAGATATCTTTACTTTTATTATAATGTTACAACTCACAACCAAACTTATAAATATGCTTAATTATTCCATTACAACACATTTTATTCCTAGTAATAAAGATTACCATTCCTATCACAATCCTTATTTAATGTACCAAACGTGCTCTAAATGTCTTCATTGGAAACAATGGGAGATGCCAACTAGTGGAGTTACAAGGCTCTTGGTGATTATAGATTATAGATTATGTGATTCAATTTTTTAATATAGAATATTAACATAATTTTTTTATTTATCATAAACCTAATATTGTGGGTTTCAATTAACTCAACATCAACAGTTGGTAAAATCAATTGCCATCTCATAAGAGACTTAAGTTTGAATCTTGCCTGCACAAAAAATCAATTGGTTTTTGAGCCTAATGTAAAGATCAATAGTCATAAAATAGGCATAGAATAGATTTCATAGGTTCAAATCTTATTGTATCTTTATATATAAGTCCTATTGTCTCTATTGGAAAATTTTTTTTTTTTTTTTGAGAAACGTCTCTATTGGAAACTTAATATGAAAGGAATGAATTAAATTATGGAAAATAAATTACATTCTATTCAATATAAAGAAAATAAAAACAAAAAAAAAAAAAATTAGTTGTTATACATTTCAAATCAAATCATTTATAAAATGTAACGATTTATTTTTTAAAATCCCACAAATTACCTATGATTGATTTTGTACTAAAGTTTTGTAGTATTTTATTTTTCATTGTAAAAAAAAAAAAAAAAAATCATTTTAAAGATCTTCTTCCTTTTTATTATGAAAGATATTGTTGGTATTATTCATTACTAAAAGTACTCACTTCATTCTGTCAAAAATAAATAAATAAATAAATAAAAATACTCACTGCATATGTGGGCGCAAGTGCCCACGGCGAGCACTTAGAATGCCGCATTGGTCCTGCATTGCCGCTTATGTTTGGGAGTGCCCCTCGGCTGAGTGGACTGGGTGAAGGATGAAAATGAATTTGCCACCTAGATTAGGTCTAGGAATTATATATATAGCACCCTTATGTGAAGTACCGGTTTTACTAGAGTACGTGTCCAGAGTTTAGGCATGGGAATGGGAAGGTGTCAGACACCCAACCTCACCCGATCTGTGGGTCAACCTCTAGTCATTGTGCTTCACATCCTAATTCCATCAAAGAGTCCTCTAATTTGCATCCACCGACCAACCTAGCATTCACTTATATGGCAACATCTTTAAGAATTAATCATCAACAACATGTATCCCTTTAAACTTAAACATACATCTAAACATGACATCCACACATGTCCTAATATACATCTAGGCATGGCATACCCTACCATTCATCTAGCATCTCATGCTTCATATAACTAAGGGCAGTAAACATATCACATGACAGTAACATCAACAAGGCAGTAAGCATAACCACATGCACAAAACCTTTAATCTAGCACATTCAACCATTCAAGCATTGCATCCAAATCCTCAATTGTCAAGGAAACAAACCCTCATATTAAAAGATGCATGTTCATACTCATATGCATGACTTACCCTCACTTACCTCTTTGCATCACATCACCTATACATCAATGCATGTTCATATGATCTATGCATGTTCATGTTGTTCATAAAAGCATATAAGCCTAATTATCAATCTAACAAATAAATCATGTAAAACATGTTATTCTATTGACTCTAAACTTAAACTTATGAAATATAAGTTAAGCAGACTCTAAATATGTATTTGAAACAAAGAAAAGCAGCAAGAACATCAAAACCCTAAAATCTGGATTTCTAGGCACGACATGCGTGGGAATACATGAATCCCCACCCAGAAACATAGTCTCAAAATAGTAGATAAAATGAAATAGAGATTACCATAGCATACTTTTAACCATGGAAGCTATAAAAACCTAACTACAAAACATAGATATTAAAGCCGTAAACAAAAAATAAACAAACCAAATGAAAGAGACAAGGTTAGACCTTTACCTCAAACACAAGAATTCTTGAAGTTTTAATTTGACAATTCCCTTCAGTCAATCTATCAAGACAAAAACCAGAAGGTTAGTAAGCATAAAACTCAAATGTCGAGACTAGAATAGGTCCCAACCAAGTAAACTTTAACTTAAGGATATTTTAGAATAAAAACTCCCTCTTTGATTAAAAACTTTCTATGTAGGTCATCAGAAACGCTACATGTCCGTGCATACACAAAAATGCGTACACATGCCTGAAGTATACATACGCATACTTACTAACATGAACGCGCATACTAAAGGTTCCTATAGGTTTTTCTTTTGCTAAAATGTCCTCTAAGCTAAAAAACTTATATGATTGGGCCCTGGACTAGCCCTAGACCTCCTAGTGATATCGTCATTGGGGAACGGGGGCTCGAGTTGTAAGCGGTACAAAATTAGATATCTACAATGTAGTTGCAGTAAAAAGTAAATAAGGAAGCACAAATACAACCATTCTATGAATAAGTTAGTATGTTGTTGATATTCTAATTCTTATAAACCATTCTAGACAAAAAAAGAGCTAGCTGAAGGTAAGGATAAGAATTAGAATTTTACCATCAAGTGAGTTGTGACCTTGGCGTGAGTTGGGGAAGTTGTGAGTAGGCCACAACATACATAAAAAAGATACCTTTTCTTTATCCACATGTATAACTTGTAGGCAATACAAGTCATGGACTGGTTGCATGCAGGTTGTGAATTCCATACTTAACAACTTTGACCGACTTTAACCAAGGCTCAAGTAAGTACCCAAAACACATGCAATCCCCAAAAAATACAACCAAATATAAGTAGAATTACACGTAAATTTGCCATAGAATAAAGCCAACAAATCTTGGACTTTACAAAATATATCCAATTTATTTTGATTATCTCCTTGTTAGAACAAAAAATGGGTCGTTTTCAAATTATGTTTTGAATCTTGATCTTTGTTCTTATGTTCTATTATATGTATGAATCTTGGTCATCATCTCATTAACTGAATAGGGTGGGTTTTGTCAATGGTTATTTTGTGGGATAGCTTGAATGCTCTCTCTCTTAGTGTGTTGTGTGTCTGGTGCCAAGAAAGTGGTAGAAAATTGAAGCATGGTTGGAGATTTTCAATGTATTGATATTTTCTCCTTGCTTCTCTTTCTATTCCTTTTAATTAAGTGTTGTTTGGTTCCCAAAAAAATAGATAAAAATCAAACTAATCCTATAAGCAATGAAGGAGTTAGGATTTCAATTTAGGGGACAAGATGTAAGGTTGAAATTTATTCAACCATCTAATTCGCTTTATTCCGTGCCAAATTTGCTTGTATTTCAGCATTTAGTAACCTTGTATTTAGGTGGACTTGTTGTAAGGGTAGTGAGTGAGATAGAGTGAAGATTGCTCAAGAGTGTGCAAGAAAACAGAGACTCGCGGCTGGGTCTCGCGGGTGACTCGCGGCTTCAAGCCGCCAGACGCAGCACACGTGCCAAGCATGCCGGAAGGTGAACAGTCATGCCAGCTGGAGCACTACAGGACAAAACAGGACAACTGGCCATACGGTTAACTCGCGACTCAGTCAAGCCGCGAGGACAAGCCGCGAGCCAGCCCTATTTTGAAAAACCTGACGTTTCACATTCCTCTCTCACCTCAGTATAAATACCCCGTTTACCCACAAATGATAGAGAGCTTCCAGAGAGAATTTTGAGAGAGAAACCCTAGAGCAAAACAAGATTGAACCATCTACAATCTTTACATTAGAGTCTCTTCAAATTCCTCAACTCTCTTCCTCTCCATTGTCAAATCCTTGAGAGGCCTTTTTACCAAAACCTTGTTCTCACCATATCCATTACTGTGAGAGGGTTGTTTGGTGTTCTAGGAAGCAGTTAGGAAGGAACCAATATTCATTGGTTGATGCTATGGTCTAGTAGCGGAATCCGGGAAGCTAGAAAAGAAATAGGTTCGGCGCAACCTCGTTGGAGCAAGAAGCTTGGAGGGCTTAGGTACATCGGGTAGATTAGGCTTGGAGGGTCTATTGCTGTTCATGTATCCCAACTACATTTTCTAGTGGATTATTGACCGCTTGGAGGGCGGCGGAGAGGTTTTACGCCGAGGGCTTCGGTTTCCTCTTCGATAACACATCGCGTGTTGTCCTTGTGTTTGCATCTTCCTTCCCTTTATCTTTGCCTTTTATTTTCTGCTGTGGATGTGATTTTAATTGGCTTAGATTGTTTACCAATTCTGTATTATGCTTTAGTTCATGTTCCGCACATTAATTGTTTGATTTAAAGCTTGAATTGGTAATTTGTTAATTGGGGGTCTAAACGTTCAAGGGTGTTTTTACACATATTTGAACTTTCAATTGGTATCAGAGCAGGTACACTTTTATTGGTTTCAATACCATTGTGTGATCCTTGACTCCCTTTTGAGATGGATAGGTCTCAATCCCTAAATGCACCTCCATATTTTGATGGTAGTAATTATGCTTTTTGGAAGGTTCGCATGAGAGCATTTCTGTGCTCCATTGATGAATCTGTTTGGGATGCAGTTGAGAGTGGTTGGACCAGACCTGAGGCAGCCAAATCCACATGGGATAAGGCAGCACTCGCTGCATCTAATGCTAACAGTAAAGCTTTAAATGCTATTTTCTGTGGTGTGTCTCCTAATGAATTTCACAGGATCTCCCACATCACCGTTGCCAAAGAAGCATGGGAGATATTGGAAACCACCTACGAAGGCACGAAGAAAGTGAAAGACACCAAGTTGCAAATGCTGACCACTCAGTTTGAGGAGCTCAAAATGAGTGAGGATGAGTCCTTCGACTCTTTCTATGGGAAGCTGAATGAGGTGGTAGTCAGCAAGTTCAATTTGGGGGATAAAACGGAGGATTCTAAAATCGTAAGGAAGATCCTTCGATCATTGCCGGAAAGTTTTCGTGCTAAAGTGACAGCAATTGAAGAGAGCAAGGACCTCGATGACATCAAAGTCCAAGAGCTGGTTGGTTCTCTTCAGACTTATGAGATGTCGCTGCCCAATCAACGGAAGAGTAAATCTCTTGCTCTTAAGACCATTAATGAGAAGGTAGAAGTCCATGACTCATCGGAAGACGATGTGGTTGATAAAGATGTTGCATATCTTGTAAAAAATTTCCGAAAATTCTTGAAATTCAAGAATAATGGAAAATTTGGTGATAAAGGAAAATTCCAAAGTTCAGGAAGGGAGAAAAGGGAATTCAAAAGGAAAGATGGAAAAGAATCCCAATCTACACAAGGTGTCACTTGTTTTGAATGCAACGGGCATGGACACTTTAAGAAAGAATGTCTGAATTATTTGAAATCGAAAGGCAAGGTGTATGCCACGACATTAAGTGACTCGGATTCATCCGACTCAGAATCAGAAGAAAGCTGTGATGGAGAGGGGAACTATTCAGCTTTTATGACTATTGCCCATGTTGAGTCTTCAGATGAATTGAATCTGCTTGAACGAGACCTTGGAGAACATAGTGATGAAGAATCATTGGGAATTGTCGAGGAATCAGATGTTGAAGAAGATGTAAGCACAGCCAATCTTCAAAAGAATTATAACCCACTCCTTGAAAAGTCGGGTGAGTACACAAGGGTGGCCAAGGCAGCTGTGAGAAAGATGAAGAAGGCAGAGGAGGACTATAAAAGTCTCCTAATCCGATATAGGGAGGCCAAATGTGAGATAGAAACTTTGAATGGTGAGCTGTCAGAAGCTTACACAAAAGTGAGATTTCTTGAGCAAGAGTTTGTGCAAGCAAATGCTAAAATAGACAGGGTCACCACCAAGAAGCTAGATGATGTTATTTCATCTCAAAAGAGCTTTTTAGACAAATCTGGATTGGGATATACCGGAGGAAGTAGCTCATCTGGAAATGTCACTAAAGAAGTGAAGTTTGTTAAGGCTAAAGATCCAGTTGATGTTGGTCCTACTGCTGAGAAGCCCAAGATAGAAGAGAAGAGAAATGTGGGGAACGAACGATTGTTGAATTCCCGTAATCAATCTGTGGGCAGGTCAGAATCTCGAGCCAAATCTCGTCCACGACCACAAAGAGGTCCTAGATCAACTTATATGTGTCATCATTGTGGACTTCAAGGACATACTCGACCAAATTGCCAAAAGCTGAGAGCAACGAATAGTGCAACACCTCAAAGGTCACGAGGACCTAGAATTGATAGAAGAAATTGGGCAGATGAACAATCTAGAGATCAAAATGGTGATCCCGGAATGATGAACGTGATGAAGATGATTGGTGCATTCACCAACTGCTTGGAAAGCTTCTCACGAAGGTTTGAAAGCCCTAACTCCCGTACCCAATCCTATAAGGAAATCACCCCAAACGTAAGTGACGTGTGGGTGAAGAAGGATACTCATGCATAAGCATTACAACATGTCCATGCATTAATACTTCCTATGCTTTGCGACGATGTTTGTTTGTTTGCTTATTGTTTTTGCTGCTGGTTGTTTGCTTGTCTTCTTGTGCATATTTTTTTTGTTTTGTTTTTGATCAATCTTTTTCTTCTTATGTGTCAAAAATCCAAAAATCACATAAAAATTAGAAAATCAAAAGTTTGATTGACATTGTTGAGATTTTGTCTCAAAACATGTTTTGTCTTGTACCTTTGTGCTAATGGCTTTGTGCATTTTCGAGCATTGCTTGTTTCCTTGCACTCATATCACTGTGGGAAAAATCTTGAAATCAATGTGATTGTTGTAAATAGATCTTCAAACTTGTCATGAATGATGAGTGAATGGTTATGTTGATCTTGAGACATGCATAGACTTGTGTCTATATATCTTCCCACTCTTTATTTTTGTTATTGCTAAAAAGAGCTCACCAAATGTAAATCTCCAAATGAAAAGAGATATTGAGCTGCAAAAGCCTGTCGCACATACTAGTATTCGACTAGGAAAAAGGGAAAGCGACCAAAAATTAAAGAGAAATGTTTATTCAAAAGGCCAAAGGCTTGTTCATTAAAGAGATTTATCAAATATCACTCTCACAATGAGAGGTGTTGTCTCAAAAGGATCAAAAAGATCAAATGTTATGACTGAAAGTGGAGTCAAATGTAAAGCTCTAAGTCATTTTATCAAGTTTTGTGGGAGGTCATATATACATATTTCTATAAGTGAGATAGATCACATGATCTAGTGCTAATTGTGTATGCCTTGGTTGAATTGATCATTGAAGCTTCACATTAGACTAAGGACTATCTCATTGTTGATATCCACACACATCACACAAGTTTATGTTCAATGAATGCCATAATCATTTGTGTAATTGTACTTGATGAAATATGTTTTTCACATGCTCAATCTTTGTTGTTTCAAGCACAAAAATATTTTTGAGTGTTTTAGGTGTTTTTGGAAAGTATTTTGTTCTTCAAAAATGAAAATTTCAAAAATTTGTTTTTTGCCCTGTTTTGGCGACTCAGTCGCGGGTATGTCTAGTCGCGAGCCTCAGTCGCATATTCGCGGGTCCATTTTGGCGACTTGTTCGCGAGTGAAAGGTCCAGTCGCGAGGTTATTCAGAGATTTTCGCGGCTTAGCTCGCGACTCCCTCGCGGGTAGACCTTCCAGTCGCGAAAAACACTTAGAAAATTTTTTCAAAATTTTCCTTTGAGTGTCTTGGCGGCTCAACCTGGCGACTTGCTGGCGACTCACCTCAGTCGCGAAAAACGCGTGTTTGGCAAAAATAGGGACAGTTTTTAAAAGCGTTTTCCAGTTTTTCCCTCGAACTCTTGTGATTGTTCATTGTCTTTCTAAAACTACTCTTACCCATACACTGTGCCTCCAGTTTCAAACATCATTTTTGCTCCATTTCTTCTCAAAATCATCAAGTAAGGTATGGTTTTTCTATTCCTCAATACATAATTATGTTTTGAGTTTCATTTTCTTGCGTTGTCTATGAGTTGCTATTGCTGTTAGAATCTTAATGTGCTCGATTTTTTGTTGAATGTACTGGTTTTTGTGGGTTGTGTTTGATTCTGATTTACTCTATTGTTGGTTACATTGTGCTTTGTCGTTTGATGGGTCCTCTCACTCAATTGGGATATGGGTTTGATAATGTCTTCTGGGTTTTTACTCCATTTGTAAGTACGTATGACTTTGATCTGTCTTTTCCTCTATTGTGGTTGTATGAGTTGTTCTGTGTGCATTTCATGGTCATGGTCGACTGTCTCATTGACAGTTATCTTTGAATATGTGTTTATCTATGCTCTTTTGCACTATCACCATTTTGCTGCACCTGTCGTATTATGCACATTAGTATTGATGGTAGTTTATTTGGGTCTGTCCTGTCTCAAGTCTGTAGTTATTTGCATCACATCATGTTGATATTTATCTCTTGCTGTGCTGTTTTGGTTCTTTGCTGTGGGCCTATTTTCTTGCAGATGTCTCGTCGATCTTCTAAGGGTAAAGACATTGTTGCTGACAATCCAGCAACCCCAGTTGCTAAAAGGACTCGCCTCTCATCACAGGCCTCTCAAGACTCCAATGAGGAGAGGTTTAGAACCCCGCTTACTTCACACATCTACTCCAACATATTTGACAAATCAACTGCTATAGTGGAACGGGTGGTGGAGTTTAACACCTTAGGGACCACATTCATTCCTCGAATATTTGAGGCACGAGACTGGGCAAACTTGTTTGGGAACTTTGACGATCCAATGGCTGAACTGGTTAAAGAAGCTTTCTCAAAGGGAAGTGTGCATAGTGATAGGGGGAGTACACACATACTTTTGGCATACTTTTGTTTTTAGTCTTACCCTCTAAACTCATAGGTTTAGTGTTTGTATGGGTTTGATACACTGAGGTTTTGGTGTACTCTTGTTTCTAACTCATATCTTATAATCTTGGTTTAATCTTTTATATATATACTGTTGATGTTCTTCAGGATTATATTGTATCTTGTACCCATGTTGCTTTTGTAAGTTTTTAGGGTTATGTTTTATGCATATTTTGTAGGCTTTTTGGTTTGTACCATGCTTTATGCAGCCTTTTTATGCTTTGTTTAAATCAGTACTTCTATTTAAATGTATTGCATTTTCTTTAAGTACTGTCACTCTTGTGCCCTTGTAGGATTGTTCCTAGATGCATATACGTAGTGTATTATGCATTGGTTGAGTGTTTGGGATGCAAGTGACTTGCATTGAGCTTGTTACCTTGTATGTCCTAGTGTTCATTCCAAGTGTGAATGAGCATTGTAGTCACTTCCTTGTAGTGACTACTTGGTTGATCAAGCCATGGTTTGTTTCTTAACTCCATCTTTGCTTGATCACATATTGCCTGTTTCATATGCATTTCACGATTTTCTGCTTACAATGATCACGGTGTATTGTTGTGTTTCAGGAGTCTTTTGTTCATATGATTCAAGTGCTTCACAGCTTCTAGAGTTAGGTGTGAGTGAGTTTTGATCAACTGTTCCCAACTCACATGTTAAGTCTAGAGTCTGTTTTAGGGTTTTGTCACGGAATAGCCAAAGGGGGAGATTGTAAGGTTGAAATTTATTCAAACATCTAATTCGCTTTATTCCATGCCAAATTTGCTTGTATTTCAGCATTTAGTAACCCTGTATTTAGGTGGGCTTGTTGTAAGGGTAGTGAGTGAGATAGAGTGAAGATTGCTCAAGAGTGTGCAAGAAAACAGAGACTCGCGGCTGGGTCTCGCGGGTGACTCGCGGCTTCAAGCCGCCAGACGTAGCACACGTGCCAAGCATGCCGGAAGGTGAACAGTCATGCCAGCTGGAGCACTACAGGACAAAACAGGACAACTGGCCATACAGTTAACTCGCGACTGGATCTCGCGACTCAGTCAAGCCGCGAGGACAAGCCGCGAGCCAGCCCTGTTTTGAAAAACCTGACGTTTCACATTCCTCTCTCACCTCAGTATAAATACCCCGTTTACCCACAAATGATAGAGAGCTTCCAGAGAGAATTTTGAGAGAGAAACCCTAGAGCAAAACAATATTGAACCATCTACAATCTTTACATTAGAGTCTCTTCAAATTCCTCAACTCTCTTCCTCTCCATTGCCAAATCCTTGAGAGGCCTTTTTACCAAAACCTTGTTCTCACCATATCCATTACTGTGAGAGGGTTGTTTGGTGTTCTGGGAAGCAGTTAGGAAGGAACCAATATTCATTGGTTGATGCTATGGTCTAGTAGCGGAATCCGGGAAGCTAGAAAAGAAATAGGTTCGGCGCAACCTCGTTGGAGCAAGAAGCTTGGAGGGCTTAGGTACATCGGGTAGATTAGGCTTGGAGGGTCTATTGCTGTTCATGTATCCCAACTACATTTTCTAGTGGATTATTGACCGCTTGGAGGGCGGCGGAGAGGTTTTACGCCGAGGGCTTCGGTTTCCTCTTCGATAACACATCGCGTGTTGTCCTTGTGTTTGCATCTTCCTTCCCTTTATCTTTGCCTTTTATTTTCTGCTGTGGATGTGATTTTAATTGGCTTAGATTGTTTACCAATTCTGTATTATGCTTTAGTTCATGTTCCGCACATTAATTGTTTGATTTAAAGCTTGAATTGGTAATTTGTTAATTGAGGGTCTAAACGTTCAAGGGTGTTTTTACACATATTTGAACTTTCACAAAATTAAAAGGAAAATTAATTTAGAAAATATTAATTGATATTAATAACAAGATAAATAAACAATTGTAAACTAATGTAATTGTCATACAAATATAATATAAATATAAAATATAGTTCATTATGTTTTTTTCTTACCTAGTTTAAGTTATTTAGTGTTTTTTCCCCCCTTCTCATTTTGAAACTGCTGCATGCTTTCATTCCTAATAGTCTTGAATTCAATCCGTACGAAGATTTAAAAAACTTACCTCAATATGAGTTTGTTTAGAATTCACTATGAACTTATTGCTATGCTTATGTTTTTCCATAATCTCGATTAAATATGTATAAGTATATATTTCATATGATTAAATATATATAAAATAACAATCAAAGTTAGAAATTAATCTGAATACATAAAGTTTATATATCTAATTTGATTCTTCAAAATAAATTGAGAAAATAAAGGTATTAATAAATTGTAAGAGATAGAGAAAGCAGAGGTATAAAAGGGTAACACAAGGAACACACAAAAATGACTTGGTGTAAAGCCTTTAACAGCTACAACTTTAATATATGAGTGGAGTATAAAATACAGAGAACCTTAGTAGGATTTATAAAGAGAAGAAGAGTCTAGGGTTAGATCTAGAAATACTATATGCTAAATTGGGCCTCTTGGGCTAATACAATATTAAACTAAATAACCAAATATTTTTAACAAAAGGAGTAATGCTTGAGTAGCCATTGGGGAGAGGGGTACATTGAGACTCGAAGGGCATGTTTTGTAAACTATAATAAACATTGTAATGTAATAGTTATTCCTATGGTTTAATTATTCTGTAATTTTGTTATATTTTTTACTACATAAATAATCAGTTTTTATGAATAGCTATTTTTTAAAACAAGGAATATTTATTCATTTATAAGAAAATTGTAATAGTTATTCCTTAGTAGGTGTAATAATTTCTAAAATTAATATATTTTCAAATATACAAACTTTCCATATGCACATAACAGTTATAAAATTTTATATATATATATATATATATATATAACCAAACGTGTGTGTATGTTTAGTCTTTCAATTACGATATGTTTTATTTCCAGTAATAAATATTAATATTCATGTTGCAATTCTCATTCAATATACCAAACATGCACTTATATATATATGTGTGTGTGTGTGTATATAAAAACCAACGTGTGTTTATGTTTTTAGTTTTTCAATTACGACATATTTTATTCCCAGTAATAAAGATTATTATTCATGTTGCAATTCTCATTCAATGTACCAAACATGCACTTAATTCTCTCTCATTCGTGAAGGGAGATCCTCAAAACAAGCAAAATGAATTCAAGTATGAACACTTCCCCCATATCTAATGAGAAAGAAAAAAAGAGAGAAAAAAAGAAAAAAAGAAAAAAGGCAAATGGAATATCATGTATGAACCCATATCCAATGAAAATGAAGAAAAGCAAAATGAATTATAAGTATGAACAATGGAAATTCACGAGCGAGGAAATGTAGTCAAATCTTAATCTCAAATATTTATAACCCTTCAATTATGCACTAAACTTTTTATTACTGAATAGCTTTGTTAAAGGAGATTTCCATATCAGAGTCTCACATTACGTAGTAGTTATTACAAGTTTTCCATGTTGACATATGGACCAAAACACGAGACACTCTTGGACTAGCTTATTGATTTCCATTATTTCCATCCTATATTACAAGTATCGTACATAAAAAATGACAATCTATATACCATTAACAGTTTTAAAATTATAAAATTATATATATATATATATATATATAACCAAACGTGTGTGTATGTTTAGTCTTTCAATTACAACATATTTTATTTCCAGTAATAAAGATTAATATTCATGTTTCAATTCTCATTCAATATACCAACATGCACTTATATATATGTATATATATAAATATATATAAACCAACGTATGTGTATGTTTAGTCTTTCAATTATGACATATTTTATTCCAGTAATAAAGATTATTATTCATGTTGCAATTCTTATTCAATTTACTAAACATGCACTTAATTCTTTCTCATTTGTGAAGGGAGATCCTCAAAACAAGCAAAATGAATTCAAGTATGAACACTTCCCCCATATCTAATGAAAAAGAAAAACAGAGAAAAAGAAAAAAGGCAAATGGAATATCATGTATGAACCCATATCCAATGAAAATGAAGAAAACTAAAATGAATTTCAAGTATGAACAACGGAAATTCACGATCGAGGAAATGAAGTCAAATCTTAATCTCAAATATTTATAACCCTTCTGTTATGCGCTAAACTTTTTATTACTGAATAGCTTTGTTAAAGGAGATTTCCACATCAAAGTCTCACATTACGTAGTAATTATTACAAGCTTTCCATGTTGACATATGGACCTAAACACGGAACACTCTTGGACTAGCTTATTGATTTCCATTATTTCCATCCTATATTACAAGTATTGTACATAAAAAAGGACAATCTATATACCATCCACGTCACAATTTTATTTTCTTCATTTGATCGAATGATATAGATCAACTTTTGCTGTAGATTTGACCACGTGTGTGATCAGGCGGGGAAGGTTTTGCCCCGGAACTCCCACCAATTTTCATTTGGACAATATTTCCTCGCAGGATACTGTTTTTCTCTGCAAACATTACAAAGATATTGCATGAATATAAAACCTAACCGTGCATGAAAACGTTTACATCAGTCTAGCACCCACATGCAACCAACCATGTGAAAACAAGGGACTTACTCGCTCGTGGAACGACATTGTTGGGTTCGGCAACCACCATCACGTACGTAGATGAGAGAAACAAAAAGATAATAAGCATCCGAATGATGATAACCCTGATGGATATCTTGGCATCCATTTTTGCTAGTTACAAGAGACACGAATAATTAACACATCATTACTTCTGTTATATATATAGTCTAAATAGGACAGCACTGTCTATTCGATCCAAGTCAATTCAATGGAAGTCAAACACGTTATTCTTCTTCTTTCTTTTCTAGTTTTTTTTTTTTTTTTTTTTTTTTTTGGCTTGAAGGAATCACACGTTATTCTTATAAGATCTTTCTTAAACACCAACGGTACCGTAGAGTCAATATTTTTCTTCAAAAGACAAGGTTTGATAATAGAAAAACTGGTTTAGATTGGTTTTGAATAAATCATATATAAAGAAAATCAACTTTGGATTAATGGTTTGAGTGTGTCTAAACGTATCATCATCTTCATTTTTTTTAACACAATTACGCAACATACATAAAAAGTTGATTAAATAGGGGCGCATAGATTAGAGTACACTGTTGCGAGAACCACAACCTAAGGGTGAAGGGTCTAACAGGTACTGGTCATCAAAATAGTTAACCGACAATGCCATTCTCCTTAAATTGAGGGTTTTAAAAATGTAGTTTCCAATTAATTTAATAAAAATGAAAATTAATAAAATTAGTTACAATTTAGAAAAATAAAAAATTACATGGAAAATTAGTTAGTTTAAGAACCCCAAATATAAGCACCAATAGAAGCTAGGTTATCGAATGGGAAGATGTTAGACACATAATCCATCCAACTAAAAAATAAGTCTTTTAGAATTTAATGGCCATATATTATGTTATGCATGTTCACACATTTCATCCATTCTTTTACTTTTTTTATGAACAAAATATGAGTAGAGGGGGGGCGACCTGAGTTGGCGTCTTTCACCTGGGCGTGGCCATAGTGACACTCTACCCACTAAACCCATGCTTGCGGGAGCAGGGGATCCGGATGAGTCATAACTATACACCTAGTTCTATTGAGGATGCTAGTGTGCATGAGCCAAGAGCATGAAGTTATTTCCCAAGCACTTCTCATTGTGAGATTCAAATTTGGGACCTCCACCTCCCAAACTCTTAGGAGTGAGCCCATGACCACTAGACCAACCACCCCGGTAGTATCCATTCATGATTTCATGTCGTCAACACATAATATGCATTTCTTGCAAAGAATTACCGTCACCATATTTTCCATCTTCTTGCTAAACATTTATGCTCATATTTCATCATACTAAGTTCTAGTCCTGTCATTTTTTTTAATCATATTTCAACCCAACAAGTCTTTATAGTCATACTTCAAAGCATGCTTAGTCATAATTAACCCATATCATCGAAATTTAGTATGTTAGCATATGGAAATTTAATAACAAAAAATTAAATAATGCAAAGAATTTAGTATGTTAGTATATGGAAATTTAATATATATATATATATATATATATATATATATATATATATATATATATATGTTGAAGCCATACTTGCATATAGTCAACATTTTTTTTTTTTTTTGGGAGTAAATTGAAAAGATTAAAAAAAAAAAAAAAAAAAAAAACAAAAACAAAGTTTTTAGATATTATCACAAGTGCAAGTTTTTTTTTTTTTGGTTGAAACACAAGGGTAAGTTAATCTTATGAATAATATATTGATATTGCTTGTAACAACTCATATCCTCATATTGTTCGTGTCTTGCCTCTCATGGTTTTGAAACGTGTCGTACCATTTTTTGTATATTATATGTATGGTCTTTCCATTTTCCTTCTCTAGTCAATTTGGGACACCCAAATCACGTTGTTGTTAACTTTCTAAATCTTTGAAATTTCTTAAGAAAGCCAAAAGTCTTATAGATTAACTGGCATATTTTGATTTTTTTGATTGAAAACATTTATGATTCAAATCATCAAACTATCAAATTATTAAAATAAATAAATAAAATAAAATATCTTAAGATGGAGTGTCGTTTTATAAAGATATATAGAGGCGGTGTTATTATTTCGCAATACCTCAACGAAGGAAGATGTTATTAGGAGCAGAAAAGTATAATAATAATAATCATATACGTAAAAAATTGTAGTGTAGTGTCCCATTGCCATTGCCCAGGATATGTGCAATTTCATTGGTCTTTTTGCTTAAAATTTTCTACTGTGGATAGGAGGTCTGTAAGTCTTTTCAATGAGTGAGGGACGTTCTTATATGCATTATCTCTAACTCTTTTGACATGCTCCACTTTATATCATTTGAAATTATGTTAAGATGTCCAAGTGTTCATATTCATGTTTTTATCTACTTTTTCCAGAAAAAATTCAAGGTGATTTTGATAGTCATTTGGAATAATTCAAAATGCACTAATTCCTCAAAGCAGGCGTGGTTTTTGTGACTAAGTGTGTGTTATATGGGTTGTGTGATTAGTCCCATATCGAATATATGCTGGGTTGATTTGAGATTTATTAACAACTACAAAAAGTTTCAATTATGATTAATCCTTTTGAGGTGTAACACAAATGTTGCTAACTTTTTTCTTTGAGAAATGGTTTTCAATTTTTTGATCCGATTAAGATCGGACTGGTGGTCGAATTGTTGACATTATAAATATCAATTAATAATTTTATAATTATTAAAATAAATACATAATAAATCATTATAATTAGAAATAGAATATCTAAAAATATATAATAAAAAATTAATTGATCTTGATTTTCATACCCTATATCCAAAAAAAAAAAAAAAAAAAAAATTACAAAAATAATAATCATTTAATATCTTAATTTTTTTTATCATTTTCTAAAATATATATATATATATATATATATTGATTTAATTGGACCCACCCAAACTCCAATAGGATTGATAGGCCATTCTTTTAGGAACCAATTCTAATTAAAAATGATCCAAAATCCTACTAATTAACTACTGATTTTTCTAACCCAAAAAAAAAAAAAAAAAACGAAAATGAAAAGAGGAAGTGGATGCCAGCTTCCCTTTGACTAATAAGCATGCTCAGTTTTTTATGTAAGAATTATTGTATACTCCTAGAGTATCATAAATGCGTACTACCTCCTCTCACATGAATGGTGGGTTCCACTAATTAAATTCATGATAGGACTCACCATTTATATGAGAGGGGGGAGTACGTATTTATGGTACTCCGGGAGTACCTAATAATTTTCCGTAAAATAAGGAACACCTTGACTTGGAAAGTATATATATATATATATATATATATATATATATATATATTAATATGTTTTGTCTATCTTAAAATAAATAAATAAATAAAAACTTAAGTGCGAAACTTGAGAATTCCAAAAATTTTGGTTTAATAAAATTTTTTTTTTTGGTCCCCCTAAATATAATCCTTAGCCCCTTAAACAAAATAAATAAAATTCCAAATAACATAAATAAAAATTAGAGAAATTTTATGGACACAACAAAATCTCACATCATTTTCAGAATACTATTGTTTTTAATTGTTGTGAGATCCAGTCTAGCTAATATTTTATTATTTTATTTTAACATTTGATGGATTAATAACTTAGTTGTTGTGTCCTTAACACAATTCTAAAATTTAGACCAAATATTAGCAAACATAGTCCAAATGACAACAAGATTTGGCTAAATAATAGCAAATGAGAAAAATATTCAACAAAAAGCCCATTAAAAAATAAAATAAAAACCCTAATTATTTAGATTTGTGCTCGTTCAACTCATTCCATAAAAATAATATTTAATTTCTTTTTTCTTAAAAAACAGTACCAAGGGAAATATTGTGGCCTTAATAAGTTTTTCTCAATGGCTCAACTCACAATCCCAACAGGTATCATCCATTGCTCTCTCTCTCTCTCTCTCTCTCTCTCTCTCTCTCTCTCTCTCTCTCTCTCTCTCTCTCTCTCTCTCTCTCTCTCTCTCTCTCCATTTTTCTCTTCTTAATTTATCATCATTTCAGACTCTCTCACTTTATTACTCTCGTCTCAGCATTCTCTATTTTCATCACTTTATCTTTCATAAATATATTTTTTTCATTTTTTTAATAATTAAAAAAATTATAAAATATCATGTAATTGCGTATTTTATTTGATATTTGATAATATCGATATATTTAAGTTATTTTTTTATATTAAATTCTCTATAATTTAAGTTTCTTAATAACTATTCTAAGAAAAATTCTTAAAGCCACCATTGCTTTGTGGTCCACAAACACATGAGTAAAGGTACACTAAACCCATGATATTATTCTAACATCTTTCTTGTTCTCAAATTTGAATTTCTTCATTTTCTGATAAATGAGGTTCACCAAGACATCGTTTGTTGCGCGCTGAGAGAGAAATAGTTCAATGTATGCCTTTCATTTTCTTGGTGTGACCTACCCAGGTTTTTTACGTCGCCAGCCCCACAGAAAGCTTGGACACCCCCCCCCCCCCCACACCATCTCTCCACTCATCACAGCACATTTAGTCCTTCCTTTCAACTTTCCAAATCTCCCGACTCTCAAAAAAGAAAATTTTAAGAACAAAGAAAGAAGCTCACATGAATAGTATCATGTAAAGTGTATATTGGGCTTGTTTGGATAAGCTGTTTTAAAAAGTGCATTTTAAAAACTAGTGTTTTTAAAACGTGCGTTTTGAAAACTCCATTTTAAAAACCATAAATAAGTGTTTGGTAAAAATGTGAAAATATGCGTTTTCTATTTTTAAAGTCATATTAAGCGTTTGGATAAACTGTTTTAAAAATAGCTGTTTTGAGTGTAAATTCCAAAAAAAGACTTAACTATTTTTTGAAAGTTATATTGTCATTTTTCCTGTATACCGTTTCAAATTTACCGCTATTTTTACACATATATATATATATATATATACATATAACCAAAATTTATATTATTTATTAAAAAGTTTAAATTTATAAATTTTTATCTCATTTAATATGTTAATCTCTAGTTAAAATTTCAACTAGATAATGTTAACAATAATAGGGAATTGATGTTTCTACTTTTTTTTAATAATAATAATAATAAAAAAAAAGAGTTAAAAGTTAAAATGCCGTTTGAAACTTCTTTGCATTGGGAAAAAAAAATCAAATTTGAAATCTCAAAATTTTATAACCATTCACGTGGGTGTGTCAGAGGGCACACTACCACAAGTTACCCACAAAAAGCAAACCTCCTTTACTTTTTAGTTTTTTTCTATTAAAAGTCACAACTAAACAATCAACTTAAGCCTTCAGAAATAAAAACTTAAAAAGTAAGAGATGCAGACGGATGGAGGGATGGGCGTGAAGAAGAAGAAGAATGGCTGGTCACTTTCAGAACAGTGCTGGCGATGGCTGTATTATGGGTTATATGGTATTTTCTTTTACAGTTAATCACTTAATTTCCATTTTTCTTGTTTTTCTTTTACCGTCCGGTATCCGATTCTTTTCCCAGTTTTGCCGGTACAACCCGGTAAGCTCCGGTACAAAAAGCAGTACGAAATAGCCGTGTTTCTGTACCGGTATTGACTCCACTGATATATATGGTGAAGGGAGAGGACTGGAGACGCAAAGGGAGAGGACTGGAGGCTATTTTTGGTTTTCAGCAAAAAATATTAGCGGAATCACGATTTGCAAATCGCGCGATATCAAAATCGCAACGGGAAATTGCCTTTTCTGAAACGCGAAAATCTGCTGATTCAAAAACGCAATCCCACCAATTTCGCCCAACCAAACATATCCTGATTTCTGCGATTTGATAAACGGGCGTTTAACTCTCTCAATACGCCTAAACAAACGGGCTCATTGTATGTAAAAATGTGGCCAGCATTTGTCACTTTGAGAGAAAGTGGCTAGCATTTGTCCGTTTGGTATTACCTTTAAGATTTAGCTTTTTAGCTTTTAACTTTTATATATAGTTAATTAAAACCTCTTTTTTTTTTTCTCTCTTTTTCTTACTTTATCAATTTTTTTCAAATTATAAGTGTATTTTAGCACATTTTCATAATTTTTTTTTTTAATAAATAACTAAATAAGTTGTTCACAAATGAACACAAATATATAGCCAAGTAAAGTAATAAATATCGTTTATAATATTCACCAACAAAACCACAAAGCAAGACAATGATCAAAGACCCAAATGGCAAAGCCTAAGGAAATCAAAGGAGGTAATGGGGGTAGGCCAAAGCCTAATGTTAAGTGGTGCAAGAAGCACCAAAAACCAAAATACAAATAATCACCAGGTGTTTGTTCACTTTGTCTTAGTGAAAGACTCTCTCCACTATCAACTAGAACTAGTAGTTAATGTAGAACCTCTCTACAACCGCTAGTTCTTGTTGTTGTCAAAGAGGTGTAACGCTTGGTCCACACTCCTTCGTGTAATGCCTCCATTACTGCCATTGCTGAGTCCACGGTCCTTTATTGTCCAATCTAAAACAGGCAGTGATTTGTTGAAAAATAGCACGTTCCTATCATCCTCACCTATTCTTCAAAACCAGTTAAATCTTACCCCCTTTTTTTATTTTAAATTTAATTTAATATTTTTGGTTTTTATATGAATCAGACTAGATTGGTGTTTGGTTCATGGTCCAATCCAGTCCCATTTAAAAAAAGATAAGTATGACTATCAAATATCAATTAACTACAACCATATTCCAAAAAGCTGAAACATATCCTTCAATTCAAAAAAAAAAAGAGAGAGATAGAAGTGAAGAGAGGAAACAGAAGCGAGTAAATAAAAAAAGAAAAAAGAAAGAAAGAAAGGAAGCGAAGAAAAAGGAGAAGAAGATAGAAGTGTAAAAAAGGAAAGCAGGAGCTAACTAAAAAACAATAAATAAAAGAAGAAGAAAAGAAGTCCAAAGTGAATAAAGGAAGTAGGTGGAGCGGAGAAGGAAAAAAACAAGGAAGAACGAGTAGCGGAGCATCAAAGACCAAATATTCTTTTTCATATGCACAAAAGATTTCTCTCTTGTTTTCTCTCTATTTTGGAGAGATTATAATTTGGTGGACCCAAAGAGAAAACAGTTGATCCCCACCAGTTTTTTTTTTTTTTTTTTTACTCTGCCTTCCAACCAAACACATTTCTCAACTATTTTCCCTATTATTTTCCTCTCATCTTTTTTCCATCTTTCCCAAAATTATCCCAACCAAACATATCACAAGAAAAATTAGAGAAAAGTTTTGAATGTGGGACAATTGGTAAGAGGTGCCTGACGACTACAACAAAATGTATTTTCAGTGACGAAAAAATTCGTCACTAAAAGTCCAGTTTTTTGTCACTAAGGACCTTTAGTGACGAAATTGGACTTTTAGTGACGAAACTCATTTCGTCACTGTAGCCCCGTCACTAGAAGTCCTGGTGACGAAAAATTTCGTCACTAAAAGTCCGATTTGATTTTTTTTTTTTTTTTAAACTTTTAGTGACGAAAACGTTTCATCACTAAATGTTTTCCTCACTAAAAACACTATTCAGTGACGAATAATTTCGTCACTAGAACTATGTTCGAGTACATATAGTGACGAAAAAATTCGTCACTAAAACTATTTTTAAGAAAATCCAGGCACATATAGTGACGAAAATTTTCGTCACTAAAACCATTTCTTACAAAATTTTGCTATATTTAGTGATGGAATTTTCGTCACTAAAACAATTTTTTGTTGCTATATTTGTGATGAAAAAATTCGTCACTAAAACTTATTTTCTGTTTTTATTTTTTTCATGGCTTTGATATTAACCTGTAACCTGTCATTACATTATTAAAACCTCACATTTGAATAACACATTTATTTCAACAACACATTTATAAAAAAAGATCCATACATTCCACAAGTAAAAAATAAAACAAGTATCCAATTCAAACTCCTTCCATACAATAATTGTTTGCAATACATACAATAACTCTACCTAAACCCTATTTTAGAACTAACGGAAGATGTTCTCATATGTCTAGCTCACTCAGTCTCACACAAAGATCTCTCTAACTCTGCATACTTGCTCCATGCATAACAGGTTTCAGGCGCCCACTCCAAACACTTGTCATAAAGCTTTCAGCCACGGTCTATATTTCCAAGCTGAAGCTCTATCTCAATATACTTCTTGAATATCTATTGGGTTAAAAAGCAAAATCACAAGTGTGAGAATATGTGGAATATGCCAAATATAGTACATATTTAAACTCAATCAGTAAATGACCTTATCTTTAGGAGCTTTGCCAATTGCATTTCCCAAGATTTGTCGTGCAGCCTTGAGATTTAGCTGCTGGATCTCAAATTGAGCAGCTAGAAGCCATAATTTTGCAAAAGAGAATTTCTCATGAGGAATGAGCTTCAGACACCCCCTGGAAAAATTAACAGTAAGTAAGCAATCTCTTCAAAGTCACTTGGGTTTGTCCACTCGTGTGAATCATACCGCCTCGTGTAAACATCTATATTACAACCTTGAATTTATTTTGGCCACACACAGCAACAAATACAAGTGAAGTATGAACAACATCATGTAAAAGCATACATTGAAAACAACACAATCTGTTAGAGCTGTCTGCCACATTTTTAAGTCTAAACATAAACTTTATGCAGTACATCAACTTTACCAACCACAAAAATAAGTTTTTGACAATCACAAACTTACCTATACACATCTCTTGTGTGCTCCACATCTTCTGCATCAAGCTCTTCATAAAATGCATAATTAATCCTAAAAATCACAAACAAAAAATCAGCAACAAAAATTGAGCATATGAACTCGAATTAATCAAACTTCAAACTGCATTCTCAACCACATTACTTACCACAAATAAATATATCGCTGCCAATACCGCTTCTCCTCAGCAGGAGGCACATTTGAAATGGCTCGCTCGTACACTTCTCTAATCCTATCCTTTTTCCCAACATTCTCTTCCAATTGAATAAAATCAAACCATGAATCATAATTCAATGGATTTTTTCTCACTACATCTTCATACTGAAACCTCCTCTTTCCCACTATGTATTCTCTATTCTAGAATACAAACCAATCACAAACATCACAACTATAATGCTTATAAGTATTGAAATTGAATAAAGGAACACAATTGCTACTAATCAACAAGTTTCATTAACATTTGCAAGAAATTAAAAACACTCCCAATATGAATTTAAACCATTTTATAACACCATACAAGCCACCTGCTTGCTCCAACACAACAACCCACCACAAAACAAATTTCCAACATCACAACTATAATGCTTACAAGTATTGAAATTGAATAAAGGAATACAATTGCTACTAATCAACAAGTTTCATTCACATTTGCAAGAAATTAAAAACACTCCCAATATGAATTTAAACCACCTTATAACACCATGCAAGCCACCCGCTTGCTCCAACACAACAACCCACCACAAAACAAATTTCCAACATCACGACTATAATGCTTATAAGTATTGAAATTGAATAAAGGAACACAATTGCTACTAATCAACAAGTTTCATTCACATTTGCAAGAAATTAAAAACACTCCCAATATGAATTTAAACCACCTTATAACACCATGCAAGCCACCCGCTTGCTCCAACACAACAACCCACCACAAAACAAATTTCCAACATCACAAGTATATATAGAGTTTTATAAGTTTTTAACTAGAATATACTTACTTTGCTCAAGTTAAGTTTACAACTTTTAGAAACACACACATATACAGTTCCCACTCCTTGCTACCAAAGCCACCAAATACTCCAACTACAACGTACAAAATGAATATCAATATGAGTATAGCATAAAAAGCACGGGCACGGCAATGTAATGAAACAAAATTATAAATATATTACACAAATTTTATTAAAAACATCTGCCATATTTAATACTTTTTTTTTATAAATATTATATCTATATAATAAATTTTCATGATTTTTACGTACTATAGATGAAGATGACTAAAGAAATTTTTTTGATGGAATCTTAAAGAATGAATGTGACTTTAGAAAGACTTATTACCAATGGAGCAAGCTTCTTACAGTGGCCACACCTAGAAGAAAAGGAAATAAAAAGGTAAACATTAAAATTAAAAAAGAGACCAAACAAACAGGCACAGACAGAGAGAGATGGAGAGAATGATTTACAACCCTTATGTACAAACTTATAAGCACATTTAGCTATACACAACACATAAATTGGAAACTCAAGCATGTAACTTCCACATAAAAATTGCATCAAATTAAGAAAGGCATTGCATACAAAATAGTGGAAATTGAATCCTCATAACATTTCCCACCAATGGCCTGTAATTGATACACAAAAGTCCGCTATAATTGAACAACTAATGAATGATAGCTATCATAGTAAAATTGATTCAACTAAAGCAAATTGTTTCTTTTTCATAGTTCCCAGCAATAAAAAAATAAACAACAATCACTAATCTTAAATATTAAATCTATAAATATTGTTTTTTTTTTTTAAATTAAAATAAATAAACAAATAAATAAAAAGAAACAGAGAAGTCAGGGGGCTTACACATAAGAGTTCGAATGGGTGTGTATCGGCGATGGTTGTCGGAACCATCGCGAATGGGTTTCTAAAGGCGTTGGTAGCCGGAACCGTCGCGAATGGGTTCAAAAAGGTTGGGTTTGTGGTTCTCGGCGGTGACAACTTCGAAATCGTCGCGAATGGGTTCGTATCGGCGTTGGTTGTCGGAACCATCGCGAATGGGTTCGAAAAGGTTGGGGTTGTGGTTATTGGCGACGGCTTCTTCAAATCGGCGATGGATTTCTTCAAATCAGCGACGGCTATGGTGAAGCATCGCCGGCGTCAAAATCATCGCGATTGGGAGCTGAAGCATCGTCGGCGAGCTGAAGCGTCGGGATCGCTAGCTGAGCTGAAGCGTTGTCGGCGTCTGAGGTGAGTTAAAGCGTCGCGATCGCGAGCTGAAGTGTCGCCGGCGTCGACGACGACAGAGTTTTCGGAGAGGATGATGGCGACGGCTATGGTGAGAAGTGGTTTGCTCGAATAGTGTAGGAGCTGAACTTAAGAATAGTGTGTGTTTTTTGTGAGAGAGTGAGGAAGTGAAATAAAATAAAAAGGGGCTGAACTTATTTTTAGTGTAAAACTTATTGTGACAACTTATATTTCGTCACTATAAGATACCTTTAGTGACGAAAATTAGCTTCGTCACTGATAATGATACTGATTTTTATGATTTTGTTTTTAGTGACGACTTATTTTCGTCACTATTTGTAACTTTCAGTGACGAAATGGGTTTCGTCACTAATAGTATTCTTATCAGCACTTTTAGTGATGAAAGTTTTCGTCACAAAAAACTTAAACTTTTAGCGATGAAATAATTCGTCACTATAGATGAATTTAGTTTGGCGCCTACATTTTCGTTTGGCGCCTTTAGTTCAACCCAACATATAGTGACGAAATATAAATTTCGTCACTAAATGGTACTTTTTAGTGACGAAAAAATTTTCCTCACTAAAATTCGTCACTAAAAATACATTTTGTTGTAGTACCCATTAAGAGTACAACCATGTTTGAAGCCAAACTTTGTTAATTTCCTAAAATGAACTATTAATAAATGCCTTAAGAGTACCCATTAACCGAACCCTAAATTACCAAGGACAAGGTTTCTCTCCAAACTAGTTTGGAGAGAAATCTTTCAAATTCCTCATATATCTCTTTATTGGATGCGGATTTTAAAAATCTAACCATTGCATTGTATTACATTTTCTTCATGTTCTTAACATGCACATATCAAATTTCGTTTAAATTGGATATTGTTTACTATTCAATTAATAAATTCATTTTTTATGTATAATTTTATGTCACAAAAATTTGAAATTAAAAAATTTGATTAATGGTATAGCTATTGATCTTTAATTTTTTTTAAATTTGCAAGCATAAAAGATATAATAAAAACATGATATCTAACGTTAATTTTTGAAAATTCACATCCAATAAAAAGATATAGAAGGAGTTTGAAGAGTGTATCTCCAAACAAGTTTGGAGAAAAACCTTTTCAAATTACCAATCAAATTACTTACTTTAAGATTGGATTTTTCTAACCGTGTACAAAAAATCAAGTCAAAATTGGAAGTCTTTCTTCCAAAAAAAAGACTTTTATGTTTCCTTTCAATGATCTTTTCTCCTAGACACAATAAAAATTAGAGAAAAGCTTTGCATGTGGAACATTTGGTAAGAGGTTGACTGGAAAAGTTGGTGCATTTGCAATTATTTCAAATGGCTCACAAATTACCTAGACATTTAGTTGGTATACTTACAAAAAACAAAAAAAGAAAAAAAGAAAAAATCTTTGAAAGTGGGACATTGGACATTTGAACGTGTTAAAAAGTAAGAGTTGGAACTTGGAAGTTACCAAGTGTGTACAGGAAATTAATTCAGTTTTAACTTTTATGTAAATTCTACTTCACCTTGACTCTCTGCTCGGATTCGCATGGAAATTAGTAGCTAATTTCCTCTCTGCAAAAACACGTGTTTCAAAAGACTAATATTTCAATTTTTGGGGTAACTATGAACAAGTAATCTAGAATAAAAAAAATCATAAAAATTTAATGAATCGTCAAAATATTAAGTTGTTATTAGCATGCAAAAAAATTAGTAGGTGTTGGCCATATTTATAATAACTAGTGAAAATTTTGTCAATTCAAATATTATGAAAATTATAACTCCAAGTGGTTGATTTAGTGGTTCCTAAGGCCTCATGATATATATCTATGAGATTCTGAATTCGAAATCTCTTGCCAGCATCTTGGGGCCACTCCTATGGGATTCCTTCCTGTAATAACCCAGTATGTGTGGAACGGGAAGACTGCACATGTCAAAGGGATTAGTCAAACACTCAAAGAGGTCTATCTATGAGATTCTGAATTCGAAATCTCTTGCCAGCATCTTGGGGCCACTCCTATGGGATTCCTTCCTGTAATAACCCAGTATGTGTGGAACGGGAAGACTGCATATGTCAAAGGGATTAGTCAAACACTCAAAGAGGTCTTGATACCTTTGTTTGTTAAAAAAAAAAAAAAAAAACTATAACATTACTCTATAAAATATAGGATAAGTCAAGTCAAAAGACTTAGAGTGTGCATGGGAATGGTGAAGTTTTACTTTTAATTCAATTCCACCCTGACCCTGTGCTTGGATCCAAACGAGGACAACGTAGAGTTTTTTTTTTTTTTTTTTACATAGAATATACTAATTTTTCCTTTATAATTACTATATTTTCTATCTTTTTTTTTTTAATTTTTTTTATATAATAACTAGTAAGGGCATATTAGTAAATTTATTCAAATAATATATGTTATCTTTGCAACTTATTAATATTATTATTAATATTTTGAAATTAAATTCAATAAAAACGTGATGTAAACACCTTTTTTTACACCAACTAATCAAATGATGCCACCTTAGTTTTTTAAACTTGATTTCACTTAAAAGATTACAGCCTAACACACATGATTGCCATACCCTTAAATATATTCAAATATTAATTTTATCTAAAAAAAAAAAAAGATAAAACAAAAATTTCGGATCCAAATAGCTGGAGACTTCACCGGAGTAAGGAGCTGCCACCATCAATGATGTCGTTCATCCCAGCCCAAGAACAAATCTTATAACCAAAAAAAAAAAAAAAAAAAAAAAAAAAAGAGAGAGAGAGAGAGAAATTTCACACACACAAGAAAGCAACTGACTTTACTTAGTTGAACTTGACATCAAAAATCTTGATACCCAGATCAAAATTCTAAGAACCCAGTTGAGGTACGCAAAATTTGAATGAAAAGGATGGAAGATCTGAGCTTCTAAAGGAAAAAAGTTGACCAATCAAGAGAAAAAGTATTCATGGAAACTAAAAAGTGAAGGTGAAGAGAGGGAGTTGAAGAATGAATCTTTTTGGGTTTTCCATAGAGAGGCGGCAATTGGAGAGGACTTGAGAGTTAGTGGCAGCGGTTGTAGTGGCAGCGAGTGTGGTTTGGTGACGATGGTGCAAGAGATGTGGTGGACATAACAAAGAAGAAGACAGGGAGACCGGAGCACATTTCTTTTTTATAAACTTAATATTTGAATATATTTAAGGGTATAGTAATCATGTGTGTTAGGCTATAATCTTTTAAGTGAAATCAAGTTTAAAAAACTGAGGTGGCACCATTTGAATAGTGGGTGTAAAAAGGGTGTTTACTACACATTCTTATTAAATTTAATTTCTATTATTTTTAGGGTGAAATGTATTTCTAGGTATTGGTTGTGTGTGTTAAAGTTTCAGTCTTTATAACCCTAGACCACAACTACAAAGGTTAGGCCATTTTGTAGTGGTACTTTGGTTATGTAATATAATATAAGTCTGTTTAAAAAATTCTATTTATTACTTTCGTGTTTGTGTGTTCTAATAAGTATTACTGTTTCCTCAAAAAAAAAAAAAAAGTACTGGATTGCTTGAATTCCTAAAAGAAATCTTGCAAACAATAAATGTTACCATCATTGTCCTGGAAGGGATTGATCTGCATCCAAATATGTGATCCTTTTCACAAAAGCGATATACAGAGCATATCAAAACTAAAATCTTCCCGATTTTTTTTTTTTTAAAATTTTAAATGTGCCTTAACTAAATCAGTTGGAATATAAATCAGTTGGAATATAAATCAGTTGGAATATATTATAAGCCTGTTTAAAATATTCTATTTATTATTTTCGTGTTCATGTGTTCTAATAAGTATTACTGTTTCCTCCAAAAAAAAAAAAAAAAAAAAAAAAAAAAACTAAATTGCTTGATTTCATAAATGAAATCTTGCAGACAATAAATGTTACCATCATTGGCCTGGAAGGGATTGATCTGCATCCAAATATGTGATCCTTTTCACAAAAGCGATATACAGAGCATATTAAAACAAAAATCTTCTCGATTTTTTTTTAATTTTAAATGCGCCTTAACTAAATTAGTTGGAATATAAATGACTAAAACCGAAGATCACTATAATAGTAATACGTCCCTAATATTTATTTAACATTCGAAATCTTTATAATGCATTCTAAAACAACCAATCAAACATGTACAGTGCACTGTGTTACCAGCAGCAATTTATTAATACTTGCATTTAAAGATCTAGTGGTACTCTAGGCATTATATAACCCAAACAATTGCCTTGAGCAGCATAAATTTAACAGATTATATTGCATTCCAAACAATTCACTATATCCTTGCTTGTCCTTGTGAGAGACTGTGCATGGCACTAGGAAAGTGCCTTTGGGGTTCAGTTCAGAATCCGCATGTGCGTGGTAATTGGCCTACATTATGGGTTACCAGCTTGCAATAAACTGATTTTTTTGGTATGTTAACTCTGTCTCTCTCTCTCAGATTTGTCACAGCATATAAAAGGAATTCACAAGATTTCCCAGATTCATTATTTATAGAATTCTAGCTTAGAATTAGTTGTCAGACTCTCTAGATTAGGGAAAAAGATCTCAAAAATTCAAACAAATATGAATTTAAAGAAAAATATTTACGCACATAAGCTCTGAATCAACATATAGGAAAACCACTTAATCTAAAAGCTCAAGCTTCAAATTACAGCAAAACGATCCAATTTTTGCACCCTACAATTATGGAGTCTAAATCTTCTGTTTCACTTTTCCTGTACCACTTTATGTTCTTGCCACGAGTCAGCATATTTAACTAAATTAGAAATTTTTTGTAGTTCTTTATTTCAGTTGCTCAAAATAAATATTATAAAGGAAAAAAAAAAAACATCCAAGACCCAACAACAGATTCCCATTGCTACCGCCATCGGATCGGTTCACCACCACCAATCCTCACCGGCAGAACTAACAAGAGGTCTTTGGTGTCATCAATGCAGTTATCCTCTGCCAGCAGACCACATAACTAACTCATTGTCTTCTTCAAATCTGTAACCCATATCCACTGCCTCCTTGTCTTCTTCAAATCCCATACAAGTTTTAGGAAGTCAGAAGACCAAAAACCCACTAATGTTTACATAAGATCTCCACTAGAAAAATGACCAACCAACATTTTAGCCCACCCAACAAACCATAAAGAGCCAAACTTCCAGAGAGTCCTGTTTCACTTTGTGGCCTAAATTTGCAGATCTAGATAAAAAAATAGGAGTTGAAAGCTTATGAGCCTTGGAGATCAGACAAAAGAATAGGAATCCAAATGAATGTTGGTGGTGGTGGTGGATGGCCGGTGTTGATCTCGTCGGCAATCTTTTGTTAGTGTTGCTGACGAACTTTGGTGGTGGAGGATCGGCAGTGAGATGTTTTGGGTTTTTTGTTTTTTTAATATTTATTTTGAGCAACTGAAATAAGAAATGCAAAAGAGTAAAATTTAATTAAATAAGTGCCATGTGTCAAGTTTTAATTTGTGGAGCATAAAGTGATATAGGAAAAATGAGACAGAAGATTTTGACTCACAATTATGTGCTTGAAGGCACACCTTGAGGGATGGTATCAGAGATGTTACTCCACTTTTTATTTTTTATTTTTTATTTTTATATGTAAAATGCAATGGTAATACTATTGCTCATGCTCTAGCTAGGAGGGTTATTTTTATTTTTATTTTTATTCTTTGTTTCAAATTTACAAGTTTCACTTGAAGATTTAACAGATTACAGTTCTTCTTGTTTTGTATGATATTTCATTTAGTAGGAATAAAAATCAAAGGGTTTTTTTTTTTTTTTAATTAAAAAAAACAGTTATTTTAACTATCCACTTTTATCATTATTATTCAACGAAGGACTTTATTCACATTGAAGTCCTACTAAAATATATTTTAACTATTTCCGTCACCTTCATGCGATAGGCATACATTCAGCAACTGTAAGGTCCCTCTAGCTAAGTGTTGCCTTAATTGTTCATTTCAACTTCGGTCTAATTTTGTTACTATAAAGTTCTACTTTACATATATTAGAAATCATATAGCAACTAGACCACTGGATTTAAAAACGAAATGAAGAAGATGAATTGTGCAGTTGTGCGACATGTAGCTTAGGCTCAATAATGTTTGTTTTTTTACTACAAGTCGTATTAGTATAATATTTTATACACGTGCAGATCCGTGATTTTCAAGTCCTTAATACACATGCGTGTCAGTCCCTGATTGGAAGTTAGCGGGGTTAGTTATTTCCGTTAATACTGTATAACGGTTAGGAAGGTTGTTAGTTTTGTTTTTTCTGTTTTTGCTTAATCTCTCTTGCCCGGTTTCTAAGTGTATGTAATCTGAGCACCTTGATGTATTTTATTTCGACTAATCAATAAAATTACTCAACAAGTTTCTTGCACAATTGCTCTTTTAACAACAGTTTTTTGGTTTCTTTAATGACATCTTGCAGACACTTATTGACAATTGGCCTTGAAGGGATACTGATCTTGCATCCAAATATCTGATTTTGAACGCACGGCTATACAAAGCGCAAACTATAACTAGAAATTTTCCCATTACTTTTTTTTTCTTTTTTTAATTTTTAAATACGACTCAGTTAGAATATATGAATGAATAAAAGCAAAAAGCATAATATACGTCCCTAATTTCTATTTCACTTCATTTGAAAATTGAAATCTTAATGCATTCCAAAATAGCCAATTGTGGTGGGCCTTTTTGTGGTTAAAGTGGGCTGCCTCCTGCGGTACTAGGCCCAAATATTCTGAGTAAGGGAGTTGAGACCGGTCCAACTGCAACTCAATTTGGTCCAGCTTGTGCGCAAACTATGTCTCGTCTGCCAGGGGCATGCTTACGGCAGGCAAAACGTGGTGCCTATCCTCTATTTCTGCCGCAGAAGGAACTTTTCTCCAGTTTCTGCAGCGGATTGAATTTTTCTCCAATTTCTACTACAAGACTGTCTTTTTTCCAGTTTCTGTTGCAGAGGGAACTTTTTTCCAGTTTCTGCCGCAGGACTGACTTTTCTCCAGTTTCTGCCGCAGAAGAAACTTTTCTCCAGTTTCTGCCGCAGGACTGACTTTTCTGCTATGCAGCAAAACTTTTCTGCTGTGCAATAAAGCTTCCTACTGTGCAGTAAAGCTTTTTGCTGTGTATTGAAGCTGCCTGCTGTGCTTTAAAGCTGTCTACCGTGCAGTAAAGCCTTTTGCAATGTGAATGACTACTCTTCGTTTTTACTGCAGAAACACTTTTCTACTTCCTGCACATAAACAAATCTAAAACCCAAAGAAAATACCCGTTAAACAAATGTTAGTTTAAATGGGTTAGCATATTCTCAAATATATACATACATATATGAGCAAATACACTTATACATATTCACATATACATATATAAAATATATTTTTTGCAGAACATGAGAGACAAGATATATGTATATATATACTTATGGCAGGATAATGATTAATTTGTGCCAAAAGTAAATCATGTAATAACACGGTAAACATAATGAAAGGGTGCTACAACAGAATAAGTAGTACAGCAGGTAAAGATATCACAGCAGGATAATTGATGCAGCAGACGTGATAAAAAAACGTGTTACGGCAGGATGACTAAATACAGCAAATATAATTTATAATGAGAGAAATCAAATATATTTGCAATCAAAATCAAGTATTGAATTTGCCCATAGAATAAGTAAACCAAGAAGGAACCCAAACTCCAACTTGAACAACCTTGTCATAGGCTCCTGCCATAAAAGTTGTTCATTTTGGAGAAGAGGCCTAAATGGCTACTAGCTATTACTTTTGGAGACTTCAAATAGTGGGTTTGCTAAGAGGGAGGGAAAAGATGGTCTATTGATGCATGCCCCTATTCCTGCCACGTTTTCTCTCTTCTTTTTCTTTCTCTGTGTTCTTTTTTTTTTACTATTAGTTTCTAACTACTATCTTGCTGTGGGTTGTTCCCCATTTTTGGTCTTTCCTTTTCCTGGGTACCTCTCTCTAGGTGCTTACTACTCTCTTACTATGGGTTTTTCCCCTTAGGTGCCTCCGCCCTCTTGGGTCCCCTTCTTTCGGTGTTTTCTTTCTTCCCCTGTTTTTTTACTCTTCCCCTGTTTTTTCCTCTTCCATTCGGTCCCTTTTTTTCTGCCATGGTTACCTTCCTTTTATAGCAAACTGATTCAATGAGATTTCTCCCTTTTACCCGTAAGGCTTCACCAACTGTTTTTAGTTTGTTGTGGGCATCCTTTCAAGATTACCCACTCACCCATTGGTTGCCCCTGCCATTGCTCAGTACAGTACATGTCTGCTGCACCATTACTCATTTCACGACAAAATTCCTTTTTGTTTGTTCCTGTTGTATACCTCTATCTCACTACCTAGCTTTATGGCATGCATCAGATGGTCCCAACCATTTATTACTTCTTTTGGGTAAGATGCCATCCCAGCAAGATATCTTTCCCAAAGAAGTTACGGCAGGAAACCAAATATAGACCCCCTTTTCCCCCCACCACCAAACCACGCCCTCTGAATCCCCTTGACCATGGGTCCACCTCCCTTGTATTGGCTGGGTACAGATTGGTGGTGCCCTGGCCCTTCTGTGCTTGCTCTGCTATCTTCTGTGTTTTGTCTGCCACGCCGTTCTTGCCGTAGCAGATTAGTTCTGTTTCGTTCTGCTGCGTGTTTTGTCTTATTTCTTCACGCGTTTCCTGCTACGTTTGTCATTTTCCTTTGGTTTGGCTTTTCTTTCCTTCACGCGTTTCCTGCTGCTGACACTTCCTGCCACTGACACTTCCTACAGCTCCTTGTTTCTTTTCACCGTGTTTCTTCATTTTAGCTCTCACGCCTATCTTTTATAAAAAAGGATTTGGGCCTTTATGGGCCAAATAATGTTGACTGGATCAAAAGGGTCTTGGGCCCAATTTTTCTTTGTCTACCGAAGCCATTCTGCCAAAGAACTGTATTCTGCGGCAGATTTGTATTCTGCGGCAGATATGTATTTTGCTGCAAATCCATTTCCCTTACACTTCTTTCTTTGGACCTTTCTTGCTCTTTGGTCTTCTTGGTGGGTCTTTGGGCCTTGCTTTTCATTGGGCTTTCCTCCGTATGGGACTTTGGGCATGGATTCAAAAAAAAAGGGGCATCAACACCAATCAAATATATATATAATCACAGTGCCCTGAAATCTGTGTTTCTAGAAGCACATTATTAATACTGGCAATTAAACATCTAATACTAGTAGTATACCCTAGGCATTACATAATCTTAAACTAGCAATTGCGTTTAGCAGAATAAATTTGACAGATTATATAGCATTCCAAACAATTCAGTATATCCTTGCCTATCCTTGTGAGACAGTGTGGCCCTAGAGAAGTGCATTTGGGGTTGATAAAAGTTGTGAAACCATGTGCATAGTTGGTCTACATTTTGGATTAGAATGCAAGCATGCAATTGCCAGCTTTATAATGACTATCAGTTGACTCTGAACCTGAAGTGTGGGAGGTGGAAGGTGCATGTCTAACAAATCTTTTAAAAACAAATTCTCCCCCACAATTGAAGCAGATAGAATGGAGATCATTTCACTAGGATGTCTTCTTTTGATCACTTCTATAGCCAAAACTCCAAAGCTATAAACATCACATTTCTCAGTTATCTTCATTGTATAAGCAAGCTCTACAAACAAACAAAGTATATATTATGCCAATGTGTTAATATTCTCTATATTAAAAAATGAAGTGTATTACCTGGTGCAACATAACCATATGTGCCTGTAAGTGAAGTCCAATTGGATGAGTCTTGATTAAGAAGCTAGTTATGTCAAAGTCTGATGCATGAGCCTCATATTGAGAGTCCAACAAAATATTTTTGCTTGATATGTCCCTATGAACAATTGGTGGTGAGCAATCATGGTGCATGTAAGACAAAGCGTGAGCCACACCTTCAATGATATTCACCATTTTATTCTATGAATAGTAGCAAAAATAAGCTGAATAGTAAAATAAGTTGGCAAAAATTATTTTTGCCAAACACACACTCAATTGATCAAATATGTTGTTGTTGAACAAACGAAAATGGGGATATGTAAGGAAACAAGGTTGGATTTGTTGTTGTTCCAAGCTTCAATGCCATCTGGCCATCTCCATCCTACATATCCCATATATTTACATGAAAACCGCTTATACATTTTTAATTATACTAAAGCAATCCATATTTGAAACATGAATTTCTCTGTTGGTATCTTTTTTATTTACATAAAAACCTCAACAGAATGATCAAAAATTGGTCATATGTATTCTTTTTAACCATTGTATTCTCCCTGGAGTTGTACTTTGTCACCTCATTAATTGATTTTTATATTATTTTTACTAATACTATTTTAAGTCTTTATCTACCCTCTTTTTTTATTCTTAAAATCAACTCACTTTTCCTCACTAGTGAGTTAACTATACTATTTTGCACATAATCAAGCCATCTCAAGCAACTCTTATCTTTTTATCAATGGGGATCACCTTTATCTTTAAGCGAATTTTCTTATTTTGAATCCTATTAAAATAGGCAAAATATATTAAATCTTGAATATTAAATATGTAAAATAAAAAATGAACAATATTTATTAAAAAAAAATCCAAGTACAATCCAAAATCATTACAATTCTCTATTAATTAAAGTTTGTTTGCTCGGTGCAATCTGTATAGTATTATAAGCCAATTCTTTAAATTTCTTTCCTGCATGTTCTATTGCACTGTAAATTTAATCTTCGCACAATTTATACAATATACCCTCGTAGAATAACCAATAATCGATATGTTACAACAAGAAAGGAATTCAAATGTAACAAAAGAAATTCACCTTTTACATCCAAAGAAATGCTAAGGTTTCAATGTCAAAGAAACAACTGAAGAGGGCTTCAATTTTCGGACTTTACTTGGATTATCTGGCTAAAAGAGAACCTCAGTACTCGATCTCCACTCTGAAGCTGAAGTCCCTTCACTCTGATAATCCTGGGGAGAATACAGAACTTGGAGCGTTGAGTAAATCGTATGAATCTTAGAGAAACCATAGGTGAGAGACAGATGAGACAGCATCTAAGAGATGTATGTGTGTGCATGCATGCATATATATAAGAGAAGAATAAGGCCTCACTTATTAAAGGGCACTAACTCATCACTGTGTATTCCTTCATACAACTAGTGATTGGCAAAATTCGGGGAATATACAGCCATTTGCTTAGTCTTTTGATAACCATTACAACAATAACGACTGCAAAAACCTGTTAATCTTGTTAAAAATTTTTTTTGGTAAATTATGCAAGCACCTGGTGGGTATTGAATTAATTGAACACATAAACTCACCCTCCACCCTTCTTTTATAAGGGGAGGACATGCCATCTGAGCTAAAGCTCATTGGCCTTCATTAGCCTTGTTGGAAAATGCAAACTACTCCATAAATGTGGCAAAGTGTACAACACTCAGTGTTTTTATCTACATATCATTTAGCATTTTTTTAATAAGTGGAAGACCCATTGAATGAGATGGCCTGAGTAGCAATCTTTATTTCTTGATACTGCATCCCACAGCTTATTTTTTACTTTTTAATCACACAGGAACAGGTACTAACTGTGAATATGATTTTAGGGCGAAGGCACATACAGAAATTGAATTATCTATTCTTTTTTTTTTCTTTTTTTATAATTCCATAACAAAAATCTTTTTTTTTGGTTATTGAATTATTAAAAAAAAAATGATTTTAGGGCTAAGGCACGTGCAGAAATTGGCCAACCAATCAAATTTATGTGCCTGGAAAACCGACGTAAAATGGAATAATCTTAAGCCTTCAATATCTCTGCATACCAAATATCTAACCTTAACTATGAGCTATAAGACTGGTTCCTTAAAAATACCAGATTTTCAGTACTCCAATATTACTATGCAAAAAGTAAGCAAAACTTGCAAAACAATGGGAGATCCTAACATGCCTGTCTTTTGGATGATCAGGCAACTAACTTTTGATTTTCTGATATTTCTCAAAGCATGATGTCTTCTTGTTTCCCCTTGAATTCCAGAATTTCCTCGAGGAAATTTATTTCCTTTAAGCTCCAGCCTGCAGAAACTATTAAGAAACAACTGTTTGACAACCATTTAAACTTTAGTGCAGAAAGGGAATATAACCAACTATTTAGCAACTTAATTCTGTATAAGGCCAGCAATTTAGAATTGAAATAACTTTTGCATGATTAGATCATACGAGTCTTTTTTCTTCTCATTAGAGATATTATGTGAATGAACCTACGAATGAATCTAATGAGCGCAAATAGGTTCAGGGCTGTCTGAAGACCTACGAAATGGTTCCCTGAGCCCATCAACCTCACTCAAGCTGCAGATTTTCAATTCATAGCTGCTTTTGTGCAGGTTTTCAATCTCATGTACTATCTATTCCATATATTTGATGAAACACTAAATAACATACAGTTTGACATTAAATCGCATAACAAAACTGCCAAAAAATTCTTCTAATCCAAATTTCCTCCATTAACCTGAAAATATGTCTTCTATCTTTACTATATTTAAACAGAGAGAGAGAGAGAGAGAGAGAGAGAGAGAGAGAGGGGGGGGGGGGGGGGGAATGTTTTAGATCTTCTTGTCCAACCCACCCCCCCAACCCACCAAAACCCCCCAAAAAGAGGTGCGTTTGGGACTTGGGTTTCATTGTCCTTGTTTTGAATTTGTTAGCAGGGATAGGCAAAAGGACCAAATTGACAAGAATCTTGTCTATTTATTTTATTTTATTTTATAAGTGATAAGGATCTGAAATTATAGGGTACCTATTGCTAAAATTAGAATCTCAGGGAATCAATTATTATCAAAAAACAAAAATCTCAGGGAATCAATAAAATCTACAAGAAGAAGCACATTAGTGGTCACAAGAGCACTTGAACAAACAATCACAAAAGCACTAATGTCAACTCAATAATAGACAGCTTCACACCACAAAAGATAACATTATTTCATTACCTCCAAAAGTCACCATGAAATGCATTTCAAGTAATCAAAACAAATTTCCTATCACGATCCAAGAGCACAGGCAGGTTCCAGCATCCAGTCAATAAATGTTTCAAGCAAAGTTTAATATCATCCACCAGACATTTGACATTACACACAAATATATAGGAATATGCAGACAACATATGCACCAAAATTTTAAGATATAAATAGCAACACACCTATCCCACATTGGAGCTGTGCTAAGGGTGCAATTTGGCTTCTGATATCTAGATTCTTGCATTTCTTTCTTTCCACCATGAAAGGCTCCTTTAATCCAACCAAAAAACATACTCTTTGGTTCTGGTTTCAGTTGTACCCACTGGTCAAAGGCAATGACTTCAGAAGGAAAATAGCTTGATTGGATGGCACAACAAGGAGATTTTATAAAAATATTCACATAAATAGAAATTTAGCTAAAATTCAAACTATGATGAAATAATTTAGTATTAGCAGACACTGAAATAAGACAGTATTTATTTTTCCCGATAGCGAAACAAATTTTCGGCATATCTAGTGAATTAAATTCTAAATTATGTGAGCTTCAGTTCTGAACCCTTCCATCAGCTTCCAACCAAAACAAAACTTAGTAAAAAATTCTGCTCAGACTTCGTAAGCAACAAATGCTTGAAAATATGCAAAGCGTTTAGAGAAGAAACAACAAAAAAGATGAATGTGCAAATGGTTCCATGAAGTAAATTACACCCAAAAGTAAAAGCCCCTGAAGATCCTCTCAAAAAAGCTCAAGAAATGAGAATAATCGCATATTAACCATCAACAAAGAAAATGTTCTCACACGATTTCCTTGGCCAATGAAATTATTAACAGAAAGAAATATAGCAATGGGGCATAGTCATTGATAGGCCAAAAACGAATTGACCCATTGTAATGAATTAATTGATTAATTAGCCAAGTTTATTAATTAATTAAATTAACATACAAATGTGTGGTAGCACAAACAAATCACCAATTAAACTAAGTGCAATGGAAAATAAATTGACACTGTGATTTTTTTACGAATGTGGAAAACCTACACGGAAAAAACCCCATCGAGTGATTTTAAGGTCACCACTCTCGAGAATCCACTATTATCAAAACAAGCGGTCACAAGTAAAGGAATCCCAATACCTTATACCAACCTATAGTTAAACCCTTACCCCAATACCCAATTGGACTTGTTCTGTAGTGACAATCTCTCCTTTTAATGCACGGCTCTCAGTACTTGACTAACTAATTGCGTGAATCCCAGTATGCGACTTCAATCACCAACTAGAGAAGGTTGTTGGCTGTAAAGTTCTTTAGTTCATCCAGACAATGAAAATCGAGAAGATGCTTGGTCACAAAACCCTACGGTGTACAAACACAGCAATTTCTTCACAAGAGAGATGAACTAGGGCAAATTTTGTATCCGGTCACAATTTGCTTAAACAAACTTTGCTCAACATTTGTGCAACTTGTGTCACCTTAGACGGCTCTTAAAAGAATCCTTTTATATGTCTAGGGTTGTGAGAAAAGAAAGCCCAAACACATAATCACGGATTAGAGTCAAAACAGAATTGAAACTCTATTTTTCATAAACCTTGACTGATACCTATTTGTCGAGCTACTGTCGAGCCATGGGGCTGGAACAGCTCTTAAAGCTCGATAGATAATAGCTGTCGAGCTTTAATGACAAGCACTTTCTCAGCATGAATCTTGGACAAACTTGCATGGCTTTAACACTTGGACTTGAAACAAGGTTTCTTGAAGTATTAAATACATCCTAGATCTGCCCAATTACAAGTAAAGTGCATTTTGTCAAAGGATTAGCCAATTACATAAAGTAGTGACATATGTTCCTAACAAATAACTCACATATGTCCTAATAGACGTAATATTGCCTAATCATAAAAATCACTAATTGTAGACATTGATAGTTAGAACATATAAGTACATACACTTCAAACTCGATTAGATGAACCGTGAATCTATTTTAATAATCATACCATTGGGGAAATTTCCATGCATACGGAAATTATGGATTAGGCAGATCAACTTTACAACTTTTTACAAGGGAAGGAGCTCATATTATGGCATTGCTGCTCAGTTAAGCAACCAACATAATTAATTTTTTTTTAATATTCCTTTCAATGTTTCAAAATATAATCTTGGGAATACAAGAAGAGTTTTCGAAACTCATTCATAAAAATATACCTCATGAGAAACTAAAACGATAATACCAACAAGAAGAAAGATTAATCTAATAAACCTTGCAATTGAATCTCAAACAAGCAAACTCATACCTTGCAATGCATTTACATATCTATAAAATTTGGAAATGTGAAAGAAATTTGACATATAGTAATTACTTTCACAAATTTAAATTACCAAAAAAAAGTTTAGCAATCGAAAATAGAAAAGATAAAGTCGAACAAAATTAGAAGATGTAAACTGTTTGGTAACGGAGAAAACGAAGGAAAGCAAAATAAGAGTTTTGAGTAACTAAAGTGAGGAACCAAATCCAAGATTCAAAGCTTACCGATGAGTGCTGGAGTGATAGGGAAGAGATAACGTGAATATTCTGGCGAACAACTCAGAAATCTGGAGAGAGAACGACTAATAAGTTGGTGAATTCAATTGAGAACGAAAATATATCTAAGGGTAGTTCTGTAATTAAGATCCTAGTTAACTTCAGTCTCTAGTGATTGAATATTCAATATTTGAAATCCGAGGTTCAAAAAATTAAAAACAAAAGTTGTTGGTATGGAAAATTTTATCATTTAAATAAATAAACTATCAAACCTATAGGATTTTTTTTTTTTTTTTGGTGGCTAAATCTATAGGTAGATAATATTAAAAACATTTTTTTAAACTAAAAAGTTAATTTTATTTTTTTATTTTTTATGGAAAATAATTTTTAACCAAAAAAATAATTCAAGATAAGTGTTTATTCCAAAACATGTCCAAAATTTTATGTACACGTAGTGGTGGCTCTGGGAAATTTTTCTAGAATAGTTATCAACCGACTTAAATTATACAAAATCTTATAAATAGAGAACTTAAACATATTGGTGTTACAGGATGAAAATTCTATTAGGATAATGATGTAGAGCAGCCATCTGGATTGGAATTAAATGATGTGGCAACAGGTAAGCCTGCTGAAGAAGTGATCGGGTCTAAGTGTAGCAGATTGAATCAAGAAAAGGGTAAGGTTGTGTCTAACAATCTAAAGCCCAAATCCACTTGGACCAAGATTAACCAAATGGACTTAGTCTTGGAGGGCTGTCTAAGGCTTTGATGTTGCCAACTCATGGGAAAAGAAGCAATGATTCTAATCTGAAGGAAGGGCAGCGTGAGGTTATTGTAACTAGGGAAGCTAAGTGTGGAAGGGTAGGGAGTAGGGATGATCTTGACAGTATTATATCAGCGGGAGTGGAAAGCCACCCTCGCTGGGAGCAATGAGGATCCTAAGTTGGAACTGTCAAGGGCTTGGGAACCCTTGGACAGGTTGTAGCCTTTGCAAATTAGTGAAGGAACAAGCTCCCACTGTGTGTTTTCTTATGGAGACACGTTTAGATACGGAGGGTTTTAATAATTTGTATGGTAATTTACCTTTTCATAATAAAATAATTGTTAAACATCCGAATGCTGGTGGAGGGCTTTTTTATGGAGGGATGATATAAAGTTAGAGGTAGTTAATTATACTGCAAATCATGTTTTAGCAAGGGTAACAGAAGAAGATGGCTTTGTGTGGTTCATGACAGGTTTTTATGGTTGGTCGAAAACACAACAAAAATTTAAGCCTTGGAAGTTGTTGGAACATTTGAAGAATTATGTGGCGGCTCCATGGTTATGTTTTGGAGATTTTAATGCTATTCTCCATTCTTCGGAAAAGCAAAGCACAAGGCAACCCCATATTGCTTAGATTAATGCATTTAGGGAGGCTTTGGAAAGTTGTCAATTGGACGATCTAGGTTACAAAGGCTACCCGTTTACTTGGACTAATAAGAGACTCGATGATGCAAATACCAAGATGAGAGTTGATAGAGTTGTTGCAACAAAGGGGTGGATAGATAATTTTCCAATCAGTAACGTGGTGCATCTTCTTCCTCATGCTTCAAACCATATCCCTATTACTATCCAGGTTCAAAAGTTTAGGCAAAAACATAGAAGAGCTTATCAGGGTTTCAAGTTTGAAGAGAGCTGGCTTTTATGGGATGATTGTGAGGCACGGATTCAGAGAGCGTGGAGCTTGGCAGGCAGCAGGGAGGCAGGTCTAGCAATTGTGTATGCGAAAATAAGGGCTTGTGGGGATGATTTGAAGGCGTGGGGGGACACAAGGACTAAACCCGAGGAGGAAGAGATTAAATTCCTTCAAAACCAGCTCGATAGATTAATAAAGCTGACACTACTGATAAGAGTAAGGTGGAATATTTGGAGATTAGTAAAAAGTTGGATGATCTATTGTTAAAACGGGAGATTTATTGGGCACAATGGTCTAGGGTTGCATGGTTGAAACATGGGGATAGAAACTCAAAAATTTTCCATTCAAAAGCATTACAAAGGTGGAGACAGAATCATATTAAGGGTATCATGAATTCACAAGAGCATTGGGTGGAAGAGGTAGAGGATGTAGCTAGGGTAGCAGTTGATTATTTTGACAATCTATTTTATGCAGGTTCATGCAATCAAATGGAGGAATGTTTAAGCACAGTCTCGGCCAAAAGTAAGTCCAGCTATGCAGGATATGCTGTCTAGGGATTTTACTGCTGATGAAATCAAGAAAGCTGTATTTCAGATGGGACCAACAAAGGCACCTGGCCCTGATGGTATGAATGCCTTATTTTATCAAAAATTCTAGCATATAGTGGGTAATGATGTTGTGAATGCTGTGTTAGATTTTTTGAATGATGGAGTCATGTTACCTGATTTAAATCATACCAATATTGTGCTCATCCCTAAAGTGAAGAATCCAAAGAAAATGTTTGAATATAGACCAATCAGCCTTTCTAATGTTGTTTATAAGATTATTTCTACAGTTCTTGCGAATAGGCTGAAAAACAAGTGCTTCTTGATATTATTTCCCCTACCCAGAGTGCATTTGTGCCAGGTAGACTTATTACAGATAATGTTATTGTGGCATATGAGGCTTTGCATTATATGCATGCCAGGACGAAGGGCAAAACAGGTTCTTTGGCTTTGAAGCTAGATGTCAGCAAAACTTATGATCGAGTAGAATGGCTATTTTTACAGAGAATAATGCAGAAGTTGGGTTTTCCAGAAAGGTGGATTGAGAGAGTGATGACATGTGTCACCACCACATCATTCTCTATTCTACTCAATGGAAAACCTTATGGGAATGTGCTTCCATCTAGAGGAATCTGTTAAGGAGACCTCTTTCCCCATACTTGTTTCTGTTGTGTGCAAAGGGATTTACATCTTTATTGGCAAAAGCAGAGAATGATGGCAAAATTCAAGGAGCTTCTATTTGTAGAGGGGCACCGAAAGTTTCTAATTTATTGTTTGCAAACGATTCCCTTTTGTTCTACAGGGCAACACAAAATGAGGTGGAGGTAATTTCTAAGGTGCTTCAGACCTATGCTAATGCTTCAGGATAGTGCATAAACTTGGAGAAGTCTTCCGTCTTTTTTAGCAGTAACACTTCAGCTAGTCAGAAGCAAGATATTCTGAGGGTCTTGGGAGTTCAGGAGGTAAACCGATTTGATTCATATTTGGGGCTGCCTACCTTAGTAGGGAGAACTAAATATCATATGTTCTCATACTTGAAGGATAGGATATGGAAAAAATTGCAGGGCTGGAAAGGGAAGATGTTGTCTAGGGTTAGTAAGGAAATACTTATTAAAGCAGTTGTTCAGTCTATTCCTACTTACACCATGAGTGTATTTCAACTCCCTTTGAAGCTATGTGATGAACTAGATGCTATGTGTGCTAAATTTTGGTGGGGGCAAGTGGGGAATGAACAGAAAATTCATTGGCAAAGGTGGGAAAAGTTAACAATATCAAAGAAGGATGGGGGAATGGGGGATCTAAGGGCATTTAATTTCGCTATATTAGCTAAACAAGGGTGGAGGTTGCTGCATGACAATAATTATCTAGTATATCAATGCCTTAAAGCTAGATATTTTCCTAGAACTCATTTATTTGATGCCAAGGAGTCCCCAAATTGCTCCTTTGTGTGGAAGAGTATTGTGGCTGCTTTACCTATTTTGAAGTTGGGATGTTATTGGAGAGTTGGGAATGGCCTTTCCATTCATGTTTTAGGGGATAAATGGATACCGAATTATCCAACAAATGCGCCTTTGCATTTAGTAAAGGATGAAGTTCGAGAGGTGACTGTTGCTGAATTGATTGATCAAGATTTGCATGCATGGAGGTCTGAATTTATCATGAACATGTTTGAGAAAGAGGATGCTGAAGCCATTTGTAGAATCTTAAGATATGTGGAAGACACTATAATCTGGTTGCATTATAAAAAAGGGTTGTTTACTGTCAAATCCACATACAAGGTGGCGAAGGAAGTATTGAAAGGAGGAAATATAGTCAAGAGTTCAAGGGGTTGTGCTGGGAGACGAGTTTGGATTGCACTATGGAAGTTTCAGATTCCAAATAAGATTAAAGTGTTTGGGTGGAGAGCTTGCAATGATATTTTGCCAACAAAGCTGAATCTATCAAAGAGAAGCATAATTGATGATGCGATGTGTCCAATATCTATGAGATTTCCGAAATCAGCTATCCATGCTCTTTGGGAAAGTGAGGCGGCTAAGCATGTGTGGTCTGGCAGCTTGAAAATTCTGCAGAAGGGGGTCTCGGGTTTGGCTGATATGATTCACTTAATGGAATACTTGCTAGATCGGGTAGAGTCACAAGACATGGAGGTTGTGTTAGTCCAAGCATGGCTGATTTGGGATCAAAGAAATAGGGTTGTACATGGAGGTAAGTTCCATGATCCGGGGTGGTTGAACATCCATGCAAGAGAGATGTTAGAGGAGTATCGGACTGCACAAGAACAGATGGGAACTGAACACGTGATGCAGCCTAATAGGGATACCGGCAACCTCCTCCACAGTCGGTCTTCAAGCTTAATTTTGATGCAGTTGTGTTTTCAAGCCTCAGCAGATCCAAATATGGTGCAGTAATACGAAATGAGAAAGGAGAGGTTATGGCAGCCAAGGGTCCTGAGGTGTTTTGAAGCGAGGAGGCTAAATTACTTGCATATAGAAAAGCTATTGAGTTTGTCGTGGATGCAGGCTTCTCTGAATTAGTCATTGAAGGGGATAACAGCTCTGCCATGAAAGCTATTTGTTAAGTTCTAAGTAATTAGGAACTAATGTATTAGAACTTCATTTTGTATGTTGGCAAACCATGATCAAAACAGGTTTAGTCTTGTTTTAGACTGGCTCAAAGTATAGGCCTTTTATGTAAAGTTGGAATCGAGTTACTGCAGAATTGAGTGTGCAATTCTGTCTGGCTCGATCGATCGAGAATTAGACTCGATCGATCGAAAGTCATGCAGATTATTTTTTCTGCAGAATTTCCAACTCAGCCCCAAGCCCATATAACGTGTAGGGTTTTATGTTTTTCCCTAGGTATAAAAGGGAAACCCTAGCCACGTTTTTTAGGTTGCTCCTTATGCTGTGTGTGTGAATCTCTTGTGAGATCTAGAGGTGTTTGCCTTCACATACACTTAGAGTTATCAAGATTCAAGATTATGTCAAGAACTTGGTGATCATTCAGTTGCTGCATTCAAGAAGCTTAAAGATATACAAGCTGGTGTGCTTGTACTTGTTGGGAATCCAAGAAAGAAGTAGTCTATGGACTCAGAGCTATCATGGGGTCGTGGTAGTAAGTTTCATACTCTAGGTAGCAATAGGATGTTAGTGGTCTAAGTTGCTATTGTGTAAACTTCAATTCTTTCATAGTAGATTCAGGTTTACCTTGAGGATAGTTAGGTTAAATCCTCCCCAGGTTTTATCGGTTTGGTTTCCTAGGTCATCATATCTTTGTGTTCTTTATTTTCCACACTTTACATTGATATGATATATTTTTGTTAACCTAGATCTGATAATTTGACTAAGTAATCACGTGACTAAATAACTAGGTTAATCTGGTTGTGTTTTAAGGGGTCTAAAAACAAACACTATTTCAACTTTGAAGGATGGTCAATCAATGCTTGGGAATGTGATCGGGGATATTCAACACTTGCTTAGAAATTTACAATGGGTAAGGATTGATTGTATTAGGAGAGGGGGGAATTGGGTAGCTCATGTATTAGCTCAATTTTCTAGGAACATTATTGAGGATATGTATTGGATGGAAGATGTTCCTCCAATAGCTAGGGAAGTTTTGTACCAAGATGCTAATTTTTCTGATTAATTGAATGATATGCTTCTATTTCCAAAAAAAAAAAAAAAAAAAAAAAAAAAAAAAAAAAAAAATACACATATTGGTATTACTGATTATCAAGAAAACTATATATATTAGCATTACAAAAAGAGCACGCACACACATACACACAAATATATGTAGTTTTACCACTTCCTATTCTTGAAATGAAAATTCAACTCAAATTTAATTTTTGTTGTTGCAATATTTTTGTTATATTTATAACATTACTCTATTAAAGAGAAAATTACTCTATTAAAAATCATTTTTCTTAATACTTTAATTTATATTATGTCATTTACTCTATTAACAATTTAACTAAACTCAAATTTTTTTTGTTGTTGCATTTTTATTGTGTTAACAACATTATTTTTGTTTTTACTAATTTATTGGTCTTTGTAACCGTGTTTGTTCTTATTAGTCTTTATAATTGTCCAATTGCCTTTTAACTATTTTATTTAATAGCTAGCCATAAGATTTTGCTTTGCTATCAGTTTTCTTTGGAGGACACAAGAGCCTACCAACTACAATGGCTGTCAGGATTAGGAAGATTGATGTGCACAATCTCAGCATCTTCTTTGTTTTTGTAAAGTTGTGATTTACAACTAATTTGTGTTGGCTTTAATTCCGTGCCAAATTTGATTGTAATTTTGTTCAATCTTTTGTACCCAGTATTTTATGTGGGATTTCATTGTAAGGGTTGTGTATGAGAGAGAGTGTGAAGACTCAAGACTCATTAAAGATCAAAGGAGTTTTCACGGGTAGCTCACGAGAAGCCTTCCTGCGAAGTGAAGCATGTGCTCAGCACATGATTGGAATGCAAAGAGTCATGACAGATGGTAACAGCTAGTTTTAGCAAGTGTCTCGCGGGTAAGGCCTTCCCGTGAGATACCTGCGAAACATTCTATTTTGCCAATTTGTCATATCTGATACACCAAGTCTCTATCCACACTATATATACCCACATTATCCACATATTAAGAGGAGTACTTTTCATAGAGAAAACCCTAGCCATTACCCTTGAGAGTGAGAGATTGTCATACCCACAATCTTCTACACTATCCATTGTGGTTTTCCTCAACTCCTACCTCTCCATATCCAAATCCTTGAGAGGTTAATAGTCCAAACACTTACCACACCCATCTTGAGGATAAAATGAATTTTTGGTGCTGCTGGGAAGCATTTGAAGAAGCCATTTGTTTGGTGGGTGCAATCAAGCTGAATTGTGTGATCCGGAGAGCTAGAGAAGACAAGGCTTCGTTAAGTCAGTTGGTAGCAGGAGCTTGGAGGGCTCGAGTACATGGGGTAAACTAGGCTTGGAGGGTCTTTTGTTGGATCGATTTACTGCTTGGTGGGCGGGGGAGGGGTTTTTCACCGAGTTCTTCGGTTTCTTCTTCGATAACACATCGGCGTGTTATCTTGTGTTTGCATTCTTCTTCCATACTTTTTTAGCTTTCATTTTACTGCTGTGATTTGATGAATATGGCTTAGAGTAGTTATATTGCTTGTCTGCTTGCAGTTACTTTATTCTACACTTAGTTTAATTTAGAGTAAAATCAACCAAGCCGTAATTTTAATTTAGGGGTCTAAACAGCTCTTGTGTTTTCACACAATTTCGAGCTTTCAATCCTGTTAAGTTTGTGTAATCTTAGATGTCTCTTTTATCAAGTTATTGGGATTGAAACAACTCCATTAGAGTTTAATTAACATTGCATAATTTTCTTATTCATTAAGCTAATTAATTTGTGCTTTCAGCCTACACAATTTTTTTTTTCCACATATTGCTAATGGTGTGAGTTGAATTTAGTGCTCTTAGCCTATATTTTTTTAATTTTTTCAATGACTGGTTTTGTGAGCTCAAGTGTGAACTCCTAGCCTTGGTCTTTTTCTTTTTTCTTTTTTTTTTGGTAATTGATGGTTGGTTTTGTGAATCTTAGATATGTATTCCTAACCACAACTATTTTGTTAACGTCAAAACTTAAGTACAGTACCTTAGGTGTTGTTCCTTAAGTTCTCCTCTTAAGATTCAGCCATGTGGCTATTTAACTAAAAAATACACTTTCATTGCATGAGCAAAAATCCACATGGCAAAATCTTAAAAGGGAAACCTAAGGAATAATACCTAAGTACTATACTTAAGTCTTACATTTTTTATGGTTTGTGTGAAATTTTGTAGAAATACCATTTATATAGTTAAATGCCCAATAGAGAAGCATAACACAACTGTGAAATGAACCCTTTTTTTATGGTTTGGGGTGAAATTTTGTAGAAATACCACTTATATAGTTAAATGTCCAATGGAGAAGCATAACACAACTGTGAAATGAACCCTTAGCCCTTAGTGTCATGAGTAAAATAGAAGTTTTTTTTTGAAATATTTAAATTCCAAAAGTTGTTTTACCTAACAAGGAATAGCTATTGTTTTCAACTTTAAAAAAAAAAAAAAGAAAAAAAAAAGAGGAGGAATATTTATTATAAATTTACAACTGTTTTACATAGTAATAGGTTAATTATTTCTTGTAACAAAATTTGTCAATTATTTTATAACAAATTAACCCATTTGAAAGAGCGAAATAAAGGTTGATTTTAAGTTTAGTGAATAAAATATTCTTGAGTAAGATCTTATTAAGAAAATAAATTTTTTTTACAGATTAAAAATTAGCTAATTAAACTATTGATGAATCATGAATCTAAATGCTAAACTCCTAAACTAGCTTGTTTCATTTGTTTGTAATTAGGTTGGTTCAATCCATATTAGATTTATTGTGAGGCCCATAAAGTTGGGATCCATAGCCTATATGATTAATACATAAAAGAAAGAGGAGAATTCGGCCCATAACGATTGGAACCATTTTTTAAATGGCACTTGATATCTAGGAAAAAAAGTACAGTCCAAAACAATGTATATACTGTTTTAAAGAGTTGGTTTTTAAAAAATAGCGTTTTTATTACATGCGTTTTGAAAACACCATTTTTAAAAACAACAGATAAGCATTTGGTAAAAATATGAAAATGTGTGTTTTCTATTTTTAAGAACCAAAGTAAGTGTTTGGATAAGCCGTTTTAAAATTTGCGTTTTTGGGAGTAAATTACAAAAAATGACTTAACTATATTGTTAAGATTATCTTGTCATTTTTTTTTTCTTTTCTGTTGAGTGTTTTTTTAAAAGGATTAACAATTGCATTAATAATAATAAAAAATAATGATGATCATGATGTTAAAATTCATAGGGAGAAGTTTCTTAAAGAAAAACAATCATAAGGAGAAAGACATTAAAATGATTAGGAAAATAAATATATTAAAATGTTTATTACCCACAATATCAATACTTTGACCCGTCAATTATAACAACAATAATAAAATAAAATAAAAAAGCTCTCAACCATAACATTATAATTTGTCCAAAATAGAAATAACAAAAATATTGTATACAACCCATAATGGACCGAGCTATCTGATCATGAATAGATTTCATCTCTTCACCATGTATATTCTCAACGTTTTCCTGATTGCTACTACCTTCTTCACTAATATTACTTCCTAAATTGTCCAAGTTATGCTCATCCCATTCAAATTCCTCATCCTCCTTATCATGTTTTCTAATAAAATTATGCAAAACACAAGTAGCAACTATAATGTTTCTTTGGTCCTTAATGTCGTAAGATGTCATTTTCTTTTCCAAATTTTCCATCTATTCTTCCACACTCCAAAAGTTCTCTCAATTGCACTTCTAAGTGATGAGTGAACATAGTTAAACCTTTATTCTAGGTGATTTCCACGACTAGCTCGTTGAAAATCTAGAAGACGGTACCTCTATCCCTTATAAGCTGTCAAATATCATTTCCTTAAGTGGTATCCAACATTAACTAAATAATATTTTCCTAGTAAAAGAAAAAGAAAAAAAGAAAAAGAAAAACACACACACACATACACATAAGATGTGCATAAATAATATCCTTCATATATATTTAATATAAAAAAAAATTATATACTTGGTGGTGGTTTTGGAAAGTTGATAGATTGTTGATGAATAACATCTAGGAAAATACTGTTGGAAAATCTGGTTTTATATCTCATACAAAACACACAGCGGAAGCAACAAACACGGATCTACTTCAATCATGAAAGATAACATGTAACCTTGAATTCTAGAACAAAGAACAAGATGTGTACCTTGATGCAGTGAATTTCAAAACCTTGACTTGAGAATACCTTTAATCTTCATCTCAATTCCACATGGTGCCCAAGATGTGTGGTCTCTCAATCAGTCCTTTGTACATAGACTCTCAAAGAAAATTCTTTCTTCTTCTCCTTGTGGAGAAAAACTGATTTCTTTTCCTTTTATCATACGTACATTAAAACTACTCTCATAGTTTCATTATTTAATAACTCTTATTAAATAATGACTGATTATCTAATTAAGTTAGCCTTTTTGGGCCTACCCAATTGGGCTTTAGTTTGTGGCTTGAGATGAGACCAAAGGGAACAAATAAGACTCTAGCTCCAATGGGCCTTGGGCTTTTCTGTCAACTCTTGACAAGTCCAAAATTACCATTAATTATATTCAATACCACTATAAGAATATAATTGCACTCTAGGCCTTATTAATAAATTATATCCCAAGACTTTATTATACATACAACCCCTTCATTAAATAATGACTGATTATCTAATTGGGTTAGCCTTTTTGGGCCTACCCAATTGGGCTTTAGTTTGTGGCTTGAGATGGGACCAAAGGGAACAAATAAGACTCTAGCTCCAATGGGCCTTGGGCTTTTCTGTCAACTCTTGACAAGTCCAAAATTACCATTGATTATATTCAATACCACTATAAGAATATAATTGCACTCTAGGCCTTATTAATAAATTATATCCCAAGACTTTATTATACATACAACCCCTTCATTAAAATATTCGTAGTAATACAAAGTCATGAAAATAGACTGCCACTTTGAAAATTACTACATCTTAATCCTTGAGTACCCGGTTTAATCCTTAATGTTATTCATTATATATTTATGAAATCCAATTTCATAAATATATACTTTAGTAACTCCTTACTAAAGTGGTTGGGCCCAACACTCTGAATAACCAAACTCATTAAACTTATCTCAAGTGAATATTTTATATCTCTGTTAGGAGATTATGAATTCCATCTTAAGAATATATGTTCCATCAACACTAAATGCGGCTGCCCAACATACTGAGGTTTTGATCAAGTCTTATAGATCTCACTCCTGATATATCAAAGCAACCTATATCTCATGATCAGGTCCATTATTCTCTCAGGATTTAGAGTTGATGTAAATAGAAGTCGTGAGATTTATTATTCATTTGACAGTCGTTAGGAGAATAATAAATCTCACAGCGGTCCAGTTCAATATGTCTTAACTCTTAAAACATATCAACATATCAACTGGAAGTCTCCACTTCCATAATCAAGACAAATCATTTTAGTTGATATGTTATAGTCTTCGCAGATGAAATGCCCAATTTCATCACCGACTACGAATTAAAATTCTGAGTTTACAAAGAATTTGTGATTTATATCTTCTGTGACTTTTCACATAAATCACATACTATGCATCTCATGGACTAAGATAATGTCCCATTAGTTTATTAATAGATTGTCTCATATAATTAAACAATTTAATTATTTATGACATGCCATTAAATTGGATTTTAGGGCATAAAGCCCAACAAATACGTGTATTATGTGTTGCATCTTCCCATCCAACCATAACAGATGTGAAAAGTAAATTAAAATCACATGCCACCATCACATTAAAAGTTGGCACACCATTTTTATTATAATATGGAGTTTTCTTGTCCTCTGAAACAACAACTTGGATATGTGCACCATCAATGGCACCAATATAATCCTGAAATAAAATACAAATTTTAGTAACTTAGAAAATAATCCTAGCAATGATTAGAAGCAAATTATAATGATTGAAATGCATACCTGAAAATGTGGCATGTACAATGGATTCTTTTGTATATGTCTTGGAACTACACTAAATGTAGGGTCAGAAGGCTTGAGGATATTCATTAACATTATGTTAAGGCATTTCAAAACTCTATGAAAATGTTTATGTATAGTCTTACCAGAATGTTGGAATCTTTCTTGGACTAACCTGTTATATGCTAACCTGTTACATGCTTCTTGTCCAAGTATCATCAAACACGTACCTACTGACTCTTCAATCCTAACATGCCTTGTGTGCCGAAGTCCATATGTATATTGTAAAACATTGCACAATTGAAGGAAAATATGTGGCTTCATTCTGAACATTTGGTGACATTTTGCTTCATTATTAGACAAACAATCCATCAACCACCTATAGCCAATTTGTTCGGAATCTCTACAAGTTTATTGATAAGAATCTCTACAAAATTCTTTATCAATATATTTCACATAATATGTAACTGCAATATGATATCCAAAAACAACAAGATCATAAAATTCATCATCATCTTCCACATCATAAGAATGATCATAATCACTATTATCAATATAATCATTGTAATCCATATGAATGACACCTATAAAATGACAACAAAAAATTAGATAAATCACAATAAATTAATTGTTTAAATGATTACAGAAATAATATCCATTAAAAATGTTGTTAAAACATCCTAACAAGTTCAAACAGACTCTAACAATCACATTATTCAAATGACAAAAAAATAAACCACGAAAAAACCTCACAAAAAAACATTTTAAAGAAATTGTCTTCCTAATCAATTAGTGCCAAAGTTGTGTCCCTTAACAATCTTGCTTCCTCTTATAGAAATTGAAGTTGCAAATGTGGTTCTCCCATCTACACCTATTTTGTATTTGATGTTTGGTTTTGTGAATCTTAGACATGTACTCCCAACCACAGCTATTTTGTTATTAGGGTTTTTTTTTTTTTTTTTTAATAAATTTATGGTTTGGAGTGAAATTTTGTAGAAATACCGCTTAAATAGTTAAATGTCCAATAGAGAAGCATAACACAACTACGAAATGAACCCTTAACCCCTGGTATCATGAGTAAAATGGAAGTTTTCATTTTTTTTAAAAAAATATATAAATTCCAAAAGTTGTTATACCTTACAAGGGATAGCTATTGTTGTCAACTAAAAAAAAAAAGAGGAGGAATATTTATTATACATTTACAAGGAAAAAAAAAAAGAATTTGATTTTAATGACATATGTGACCTATTGCTTTTATGTGACAAGGTTGTGCTAATGGTTTGGTTTGCTGACATACTTGTGTTCTTCTTCAAAGGTTTGCAAAGTTGCTCCTATTCCTGGTGAGACAAAAGTGATGGTATATTATCCTCTCAAGTCACACAGAGGATCAATTTTATTGACAGCCCTGGAGTTGTTTATAAGAGCAGTGACTCCGAAACAGATGTTGTATTGAAGGGTGTGGTATGTTCTAATTATGTGCTTCCATGATATATTTTAACCAATTTTGAAACATTTTTTTTCTGATGCTGTTGTTATAATTATCCTTATTTTTTCCCAATTGTGCCTTTGGTTTCTAAACTGTAGAATACATGAATGAGCCATTGAAGCAATATAATCATGATTGAGTTACATTATGCAGTAAAGTTGTGGTCACACCTATATTGTATGTACCATATGATTGGGCATCATGTTCAAATTGTCTTGAGCTTGATTTGAAACTGTTCAAGGTTACTATAGATTATCTTAGGAATAGAAGCTGATATAAGCTCATGCAACTATAATAAACATCTTCCCCATATTTATATTTCAATAGTTATTCATCCTATTTATTTGGTATTAGTCTTTTCTAACAATTCCACCAACATTTCTAAAACTAGTTTGCTTTTAGCCATGTTTTGAACCTTTTTGGTTTGGTATTGCAATGGTATTTGAGAATTCTTTGATTTTCTAAAACAGTTGTAGTGCTTTGAACATACCTGTTGGCAGTAGTTGTTGTTAACTACATATGTGTTTTAGGATATAATACTTTTAAAAAAATCAATCAAAAAGTGGTAAATTATGTTTTCCTTTTCTTTAGAGATGTAATTAAGAGTTGATTTTTGCTCCAACTGACCTTTTTGACGATGCCTTTACCTCCATAAAGTAACCAATATTAATTACTTGAGCCTTCTTTTCATTACAAATGGTTCACTCTGGCTAATGTATAGCTAGTTTCAACTTTCAACTACTTGCACTAGTTCTTTCTGCATATATTAGGTCCATGCACCATTAATAGATACACAGGATTACATAGATATTAGATTTTTAAACACTATATTGTGCAGGTTATGTGACTATATTTTATTGTTGCACTTCTAGGAAATGTAATTGGTGGATAAACTGGAAAACATTCTTGAATAATAGGGATCCTACTTTCACTTCACAATTCTGGAAGGAATTGATGCAACTGTTAGGAATAGAACTGGCCATGTCTTCAGCCTATCATCCACAGACAAATGGGCAAACTGAATTGGTGAACAGGAGCTTGGAGTAATATCTGAGGGCATTTACAGCTGATAAACCTACTGCTTGGGTTGATTGGTTGCCTTTAGCTGAATAATAGTTCAATACCAATTTTCACAACTCCACTAAAACAACTCCTTTTGAAGCCCTATATGGTTATCCACCACCAAGATTAATGGATTATGTCTTGGAACAACTAGAGTGGAGGTAGTTGATATGCATCTCAAGTCCAATCATCAGATATTGTCATTGCTAAGGCATAATTTGGTTTTAGCTCGAGAAAGAATGAAGCTACAAACTGATAGGCATAGGTCTTAAGGTCATTTGAAGTGGGGGAGTGGGTGTATTTGAAGCTATAACCTTACAGACAGAAGTCAATTAATCATAAAACTCTTGGCAAGCTAGCTCTTAAGTATTGTGGGCCATTCCAAGTTCTGCAGAAGATAGGTGAAGTAGCTTACAAGCTGAACCTACCTTCCAATGCCTTAATTCATCCTATATTTCATGTGTCCTGCCTTAAAGCAAAACTAGGACAGCAAGTCATTCCTGTTAAGACACATGTGTTTCACATGTTAAGAACATATGTCATGATTTTATGTAATTGGCTTATCCTTTGACAAAACGCACTTTACTTATAATTGGGTAGATTTAGGATGTGTTTAAATACTTCAAGAAACCATGTTTCAAGATCAAGTGTTAAAGCCTTCAAGTCTGTCCAAGAAAACAAGCTGAAAGTGCAGAATTACTATAGCTCGACAGCTAGCATGTGTCAAGGTTTAGAGAAGCTGTTTAGCCCATGTGCTCGACACCTCCTATCTATCGAGGTTTAAGAATTTCAGAATTCTGATATGATTTTCTTGGGATCCATGAATGTGTCTTTGGGCTTTCTTTTCTCCTAACCCTAGACATATCAAAGGATTGTTTTAAGGGCCGTCAAACAGTTCACAAGTTGCACAAGTATTAAGCAAACTCTGTTCAAGCAAATTGTGATCAGAGACGAAGTTCTTGCCCTAGTTCATCTCTTTCTCTTGAAGAAGTTGCTGTGTATGTGCACCGTAGGGTTTTGTGACCAAGCATCTTCTTGATCTTCATTGTGTGGATGAACTGAAGAACTTTGCAGCCAACAACCTTCTTAGTTGGTGATTGAAGTCGCGTACTGGGATCCGCACAATTAGTTAGTCACGTACTTGGGAGCCGTGCATCGAAAGGGGAACTGTCACTACAAAACAAGTCCAATTGGGTATTGAGGTAAGGGTTCAATTATAGGTTGGTAAGGTACTTGGGATTCCTTTACTTGTAACCGCTTGTTGTGATAATAGTGGAGTTTCGGGAGTGTGACCTAAAAATCACCCGGTGGGGTGTTTGCCGTGTAGGTTTTCTCGATTCGTAAACAAATCACCGTGTCATTTATTTTCCGCTGCATATTTAGTTGTTTGGTGATTTGTTTGTGCTACCACGCTCTTTGCATGTTAATTTGATTAATTAACAAACTTGACTAATTAATCAATTAATTAATCACAAGGGGGTCAATTCGTTTTTGGCCTATTAATTCTCATTCCTACCTTACCAGATATTACTGCGGAAGGCATTGTTAACCCTGAACCTGTTGCAGTGCTGCAAGAGAGGTCTCACAGGCTTCGAAACAAAACCATCACTCAGGTATTAGTCTAGTGGCAAGGAAGCAATCAAGATGATGCAACTTGGGAGAACTTATACAGTTTACAACAACAATTCCCTCACCTTGTGGCCAAGATGCTTTAAGGGGGGGGGGGGGGGGGGTAATGTTAGGATCATTGGCTAAGTGAGTGACTGTAAGAAATTGTATAGTGAGCTGCTGTGCCATATAACTGCTAAAATATTAGTAGTTAGTTGAGATTCCTATTATGTTAGTTACAGCTAAGGGATAGACATGTACTAGTATATAGAGAGTACTTGATGTATGAGGGAATTAAGCAATGAAATAATCTCTTTTGTCCGTTACATTCTATTCCTATCTCTCTCTCTCTCTCTCTTTTCCCCAATTCTTGGAGGCTAGCTGCCCTTGAAGTCAGCTGCTCTATCATAGGTTCTGGTTTTGTAGAACTTTATCAGACGGAGCCATCTTCGAAAAAGAAAACAAGTCTTGCCTGGGAGTTGTTATACACAATCATGAAGAGATTTATTCCCCAGTTGACCACCTCCTCCCATTTATAGGGCATACTAGGAACTAAACTAAGCTCCATTATGGCTTGCCAAATTCTTTTGCTAAAAGGGAACTCAAAGAACAAGTGCTTCCTAGTTTCAATAATCATTCTGCAGTAGGAGCATAGGCTATCCCCAATGTTTCCCCACTGTATCGACGTTAGTTGAGAGTCCGTTCATTGCTAATCACCCTATGAAGCTGTGCTTTGGTCTTGCAGCAGAGAACCAAATCAGCCTCCAGCAGGGAACCTTGCTCTTCTTTCTTTGAAGATGATTCCAGGTGGCAGCAATGCCAAATTTCCCTATAGGAGATGCAGTCCAGATTTCTCTATAATTCTCTTTGAGATCTGTCGATTGCAGTTTACTTTGAATCTTGACCAAATCTTCAGACCTAGCAGACCTCCAATGCCATTCCTTGTCTTTAAGTACACAGCAGAGTGTTGCTCAAAAGAACTAGCTGCATCATAGATAACTCTAGGCCCATATGCCAATTGTCCAGCCATAGGAATATGCTCTTTCCACTGCCTACTTCATGCCTTACAAGCTTCTTGGCTTTAGTTTAAGCTTCAATTGATTCCTCCAATTCCAAGAGCAATTCTGAGGAATACTGACAGCCCAAAACTGCTTCCCTTAAGTAACATAGCATGCACCCAGGCCACCCAAAGAAAACCTGCTTGGGTGAAAAGATTCCAAATATGCTTCATAGCTGTTGCTTCATTCCAATCTTCCACCCTTTTAAGGCCTAGCCCTCCTTCCTTCTTAGGATAACACACCTGCTCCCATTAGACCTTAATATTTCCTTTAGATGCATCAGATTCTTTCCACAAAAACTGAAACCCTCAGCTCATGATGCTAATCCATTTGAGCAGTCATAAATTTTGATGATGGAGTTCTCTTTAAGATTACTCTTTCAATCTTCAGATATTATAAACCATTAAAAACAGTTAAATCTAAAATCACCAATAATGTCTTCATCCCCACCCCTTTCTTTCTTTTCCAACGAACTTGATGAGCTTTTTTCTGCCAATCCTATCCCAAGTGATTCTGGGCATTTGCAATGCCTTCTGGATCTGCAATGCGACAAATTATATAAATTATATTAGATGTCAACAATCAGCTTTCATTTTTAGCTAGTTAAGAACCATTTCTTTTTTCTTTTAAAAGTAAATAAGTATGAGATCTATATGTGCTAGGGGACCAAACTTAACCATACAATAAATCATTGTGCAACATGAAGTCAGTATTATTAGTGATAGAATTCAATCTTTTTTGTTTCTGCTGTTTTTGTGAATCTTTATAGGACTCTACCTTGCGTGTAAAGATGAGCACACGCATTTAAATGAAGTCAGTTTGTAAAGATTAGCACACACATATACACTCTGCACATGGTTTTTTTGTAACTTTAAAACCTAGTTCAGGTTTGTAAAAGATTTTCCTTTGTGTTTGCTTTGATGAAGTTTTTGAAAAGCTCTAACAAGTCAAGTTTTGTCTTATCACTGAGGCTGTTACAAATGTGTCTTTTTATTCACGTGCATTGCATATAATTGCGTACGATGTTCATTAGTGGTTGTCTGAAATACAATTGATGTGACATATCACTATGGGGACCTTACAATAGTGTGTAATTTTTCACCTGCATTGCATATAAGTTTTATAATCTTTAGTGGTTGTCTCCTTACAAATTCATTTCATTGCATTCGTGTCAGATATGGATCCTGGGCCCAGTGATGCAAGTGTTTTGACTAGACAAGCCGAGCATCGGTCCACTTGGATTTGGGATGGCCCTGATGAGGGTGAGGTATATATGCACTCCACTTGATATGATACTTTTAACAAAATATATGAGCCCTAAGTCCTACCAAGTGGCACATTCTTGGTAATTTTTTCACTTAGCCTTCCACATCATCTAATAATTAATTAGTGCCATGTGTCACTCTTCTTTGAAATGAAAATGAGAACTGTTCATTTAAACTTCTGCCAAAACAAACGTATTGATGAATTAGTTCACGTAACATTCTAGTCAATCTAAGGTTTTAATGTAGTTATGCTTAAATCTAATGTCTTCTTTTTGTGAAAATAAGACATGTATAAAATAAGTTACGCTTATTTCAAATTTCTTTTCTTTATTTAAAAAAAAGGAGTATATGTCACATTACTAATATTCTAATAAAGTAATGAGTTTTCATTAGTGGTAGCGTATGTGTCACGAAAAAAAACAAGTTACTGTTCTGTAAATACCAAATCTATTTATAATTTAGTTTTTGATGGAAGTAATTATATTGTTATTACTGTAAATGATATTAACACATTGTTATTTCTTTTGTAGGATATGCTGGCCATTTTAAAGTGTCGACACCGCTTTGTTGATTTGCTACGACATCAGCGGTCCATGGATTGTTTGTTACATTGGCGAGGCCAGGTTATCTGGGTTATATGGTGTCCCATTTATATCTCTTGATCATGCATTGATCACTGCATTGGTTGAGTGTTGGCATCCAGAGACCCACAGTTTCCACCTACCCCATGGTGAGATGACCATTACTTTACAGGATATGGAGGTCATGATAGGGTTACCAGTAGAGGGGTTGCCAATGATAGGGAAGACTAACTTGATTTGGGAGGAAGAATGTGAACGCTTACTTGGTGTTAAGCCTCCAGCCCCAATACCAAAGCCTAATCAGAACAAGTCTGTGCTAGATGGGACATGAATTAAATCAAAATGGCTCGCTGACCTCTTTAGAGCCCCCCTAACTGAGAATGCCAGTGAAGATTTGGTGCAACAATATGCTCGGTATTATTTACTTGAGCTATTGGGTGGCAGCTTGTTTATGGATACCTAGGGAGGACAGATCTCTCTTTTGTATCTTTAGTTCTTGGATCCCATTAGTGATGCCAAGAAATACAGTTGAGGTAGTGCAACCTTGGCATGGTTGTATAGACAGCTATGCAATGCCACCGACCTGAAGGCGAAGCATATTAGTGGTGCACCACTCTTGGTGCAGTTGTGGGCGTTTGCTAGGTTCCCACACATGGTTCCAAAGATGAAGGAACCACTTCAAGGTGCTCTGGACCAGGAATTGCCACTAGGTCCTCATGCAATTAGGTACATACTATTGTATCCTTATTTAGTTTGTATAGGATTGGACAAACAATTAAAGAGTTGTTGCCTTATAGTTGGATTGGATCTATAAGATAAGATCAGCATGACAAACTATTAAACAGTGGTTGACTTATTAAGGGTGGACATAAAGATGCAAACGGTTGAATGGTTTGGAATTTCAATTTTTGATTAACAATTTATCACACATTTTGAAATTGGATTGGATCTATATTCTATATATAGTCACAAATTTTGATTAGCAATTTATCACTTCAACGACAATTTCAATTTCCTTTTAGCACTTATTAATCACAATGTAAACAAAAACATATTGCAGTTTAAATTAGATTTCACATGCAATTGAATTGACAAAATTTTGGATTTGATTAGTTGTGGCACGCTTTATCAAAGACCCTAGCCGAGAAGACAGCATGGGCCTTAGCCATGGATCGAGGTGTGAACATGGTTTCCATAAACGGAGGGTTCCTGATGGCTCCTTCTCATCTAACAATCAAAAACCCATATTTGAAAGGAGCAGCTGAGATGTACGAAGATGGTGTATTTGTTACTGTGGATCTCAACTTCATTGTGGACTCTCACATCTGCATCTTTGAAAATGTCTCATCTTATGGCCGATATCTCTGCTTCAACCATGTCATCAGTTGCAACAAAGATGCCACTAAGCTTGCTCACATATTATTGCCACCCTCTGAAGCTTGTTCTCCTGAAAGGTTTGTATGGTTTTGGTCATCTCAAAAGTTTTTCAAAATCCTAAGTAACTTCTAGTGGGACATTTTGCAATCATTGGTGTTATGAATAAGCTTGGTAACCCGATAGTTATATCAGTTAATTAAGGATTTAAAACCTGGATGTCTTGGAGATATCAGGAGGTGTCAACTAGTTAATCTCCATAACTCATATAGTTTAGTATTATTAGTGAATGCGAGCCTTGAAAATCAATTCATACAATCTAATGAAGTTGATAAAAGATAATTCAATAGAAGAAAAATATATTAATAATAATAGAAGAAAAATATTTTAATAATAATTAAATAAAATTAAGGAAAATGATCCGACTCCCATTTAAATCCTCCCTGTCTCTAATTTATTCATGTGTTGCATCTAGCTAAGTGCTACGGCCTTAATAATTTTGTCCATTTAAGCTCTACTCTATGTATAGACTATAGCAACATATTTATTTGATTATTATTATTATTATTATTTTTGGGTAGATTGGAGGACACAAGAGTGTACCAGCAAAGGATAAGCAACAAGAAACTAAACAAATTGATGGTGGATTTTGAAAGTTGACCTCAGGAAGATTGATTTGCAGCTTCAACAAGCAGAGACCATCTCTTTCTTTCTTTCTTTTTTTGGGTATGCTGAGGTTTCTTTTAATTTTGGTATAATTTCGTTACTAAAAGGTGAAAAATTAGCTTTTTTATTTTTTATTTTTTTAGGGTGAAAGGTTAGTTCTAGGTATGGGATTGCTTAATTCCTTAATGAAATCTTGCAGTCAAAAAATGAATGTTACCGTCAATGGTCTGGAAGGAATTGATCTTGCATCCAAATATGTGACTTTCACAAGAAGGATATACTGAGCATATTGAAACAACATCTTTCCCGTTACTCTTCTTCTTCTTCTTCCTTTTTATTTTTTAATTTTTAATTTTTTTTATGCCTTAACTAAATCAGTTAGAAACTTAGAATATAAATGACTAAAACCATCACTACAATACGTCCCTAATCTTTATTTTACATTTGAAATCTTTATAATGCATACCAAAAAGGCAATCAAACATATATCATCACATAATCTTAAACAAGCAATCGCCTACAGCAGCATAGATTTGATAGATTATATAGCATTCCTAACAATTTACTATATCCTTGCTTGTCCTGGTGAGACTTTGTAGCCCTAGGAAAGTGGATTTGGAGTTGATAATAGTTGAGAAACCATGTGCATAGTTGGTCTACATTCTGGATTAGCATGCAAGCATGCAATTGCCAACTTTGTGACCATCAGTGACTCTCAACCTGAACTATGGGAGGTGGAAGGCGTATCGCTAAAAACTATTTCAACAATAAATTCTCCGCCACAATTGAAGCAGATAGAATTGGGATCATTTCACCCAGATGTCTTCCTTTGATCTCTTCTGAAAGTTCAATTAGTGTGTAAAACACCAATGAACGTTTAGATCCCCAAATTAAAATTATCAACACACGCTTATAAACAAACAATATATGTGCGGAATATGAATATAAGCTAAACCCAAATAGATAAAACACTCTAATCCATAATTAATCACAAACACAGTAGCAATTAAATGGTAAAGAGTAAGGGAAGAAGGATGCAAACACAAAGATAACACGGCGATGTGTTATTGAAGAGGAAACTGAAGTACTCAGCAAAAAACTTCTCCGCCGCCCTCCAAGTGGTCAATAATCCACTAGAGAATAAAGTTGGGATACATGAATAGCAGAAGACCCTCCAAACCTAATCTACCTAGTGCATCTAAGCCCTCCAAGCTTCTTGCTCCAACAGGGTTACGCCGAACCTTGTCTTCTCTAGCTTACCCGATCCCGCAATCGCCCGTTGCATCAACCAAAATGAATTGCTCCCTTCTGAACTGCTTCCCAAGCACCAAAATACTTCCTCACTAATATGGGTATGGTGAGATACGGATTTGGCTAAATGTACCTCTCAAGGATATGTCAATAGAGAGGGTGAGAGTAGAGGAATTTGGAGAATCAAATGATAAAGATTGTGGATGAGTCAATTTTGTTTTTCTCTAGGGTTTCTCTTTCAAAATTCTCTCTAGAAGCTCTCTACATTTCGTGGGTATAAGGGTATTTATAGTAGGGTGTATGAGGAATGCGAAAAGTCATGTTTCAACCAAACAGGGCATTCTGGTGACTCGACCTCGCAAATGGAACGAGAGTTTGAGTCGCGAGCTAACTGCCTGGCTAGATTGGAAGTTTTGTCTTGTAGTGCTCCAGCTGTCATGACCCTTCAACTCCCCTGCATGCTTCACATGTGTGCCACCTTTGGTGACTTGCCAATCACGAGATCTAGTCGCGAGACTCTTCTTGAGTGCACACATCTTGAGTTTTCTTCACACTCTCTTACACACTACTCTTAAATGATTCCCACCTAAATAGAGGGTATCTAATTGCTAAATTACAAGAAAATTTGGCATGAAATAAAGGCAACACATGATTGAATAAATTCAATCTTACAATCTCCCCCTTTGGCTATTTCATGACAAAATCCTAAAACAGACTCTAGACTTAACATGTGAGTTGGGAATAGTTGCCAAAACTCACTCACACTTAACTCTAGATATTGTGAAGCTCTTGAACCATACGAACAAGTATTTCATGGAAGTGCTTAAAGTTTCTCCCCCTCAAAATGGTGCTCCCCCTCAAGAGCTACTCCTACTCCATATCTCCCCATTTTTGACTGAAATGGCCAAAGGGCTACTGTTGTGTAGTGAAGCTGTCAAACTTGGCTGAAAGCAGATTCAGCTATTCTTGGATAGCAGTCAGCCTATCAAATTGCTCATTTTGGATGTCTCGCAGCCCCTCAATCCTCTCAAGGACGATCTGAAATGCATTTAGAGGTACTGTAGAAGATGATGAAGCTCGACTTCTTTTACCACGGCTTCGTGAGCTTGATGGTTGTGCTTCTACTTCTGTCTCAATGTCCATAGGTTCTCCTTGTACTTGATCACCCTCCTCTTCATCACCTGGAAGATGAATTTTGATCCGTGCAATTGTTAAAGCATTGATAGTTGGAGGAGTAGGCATGAGACTAATGTCTTGGGGAATTTCCACACCTTTTGCTCGAAAAAGCCTCATGAGTAGACTAGGGAGAATCAGCTTTGCCCTTGAAGTTCTCCTTGTTTCATTAGCAATGATGGAGAAGGCATGAGCACTAATATCAATGTAAGTGTTCTCCTGAAGCTCCATGAGACAAATGGCTCTAGCATTACTAATGGTGGTCATCTTCTTCACTGGGTACAAGTTGAACATCATGATTAAGGTAAGACATCTCAGATCAGGTGGAAAAGCAGTTGTATTAAGGCATTTTCCCTCTCTAACACCACCAATATGAGATTGAACCATCTCTATGGAGAGAATTTTGTCCTTGTAGTGAGTGAAATCATGCTCTAGATCCTCAAAGCCAAGAACATCATCAATATCCTCCAAGTCAATGTTGAACTCATGGCCTCTAATCCAACAATTGATTTCATCCTCTCTTAAAATGGCATTGGCATAGAATTCACGGATCAAAGGTTCACATACCCCAGGGAGGTCACCAAGGAGCTTTTCCCAACCTCTGTCTTGAAAACAGCCTGGGATAAAATAATCCTTCAAATCAACCATATCTTGGATGATTGGAGCCTTCTCATAGAACTGATTGTATCTCTCAAAGTGTTTGGTAGAGCAGAACTGAGTATTGTCCATTTTCTTCCTTTTTTCAGCACGATGTGTAGTAGTCTTCTTCTTTGGAGTCATCTGTAAAAACACAACAACAAAGACCACAACACAGAGCACAACATATGGTAACATAAAAAACTAGTAACAAGTTAGTAGCAACACAATGGACTTAGAATTAGGCCAAAGATTTAACTAAAGGAAAGTTCAATAGCAACTTGACATGAGAGAACACATAGCATTAAAGCACAGCAGAGTTATGGCATTATTTCCACAAACATATCAAAGTGTGTGTGTACGCACAGATATCACCAAGTACAACCTAGGGCATATTGCAAAACACATAACTAGAGATGCATTTTACAATCATTGTATTCCATGAACTCCTCAAAAGCACAAGAAGGTGTCTGTGAGACATTTTACCATAGGTATGATATGCACAACACAACACAAACAAAGTATAATACTCGAAAAAGAGAGGCAAACATGAAAACATGTATAATAAGCAGCATACAACCAAAACCAACAAATCCCATATAACAAACTCAACAAAATATACCCAAACCATATTCAAATATCATATTTTTCAAAACTCAACAAAAACACAAAATCCAAGAAATCAAAGGCTAGAAACATGAAATACTTTGAGAAAAATAGAGAACCCATACCTTTTCTTGAAGATTGATGAAGAAAATGGAGGATTTTTTAAAGAACACGATGAGTTTGGGAAGGAGAGGAACGGACAAGACAATGAATAGTCACAATGTGCAAGGGAAAAATGAAAAGTTTTTAAAAACTATCCTGAAAAAGACCCTCAAAGTGCAAAACATGTGTTTTTTCGCGATTGGAATGAGTCGCGAACAAGTTGCCAAAAACCCATGTGACAAATTTTAAAATATTTGTCTAAGTGTTTTTCGCTACTGGAAGGTCCACCCACGAGTAAGTCATGAGGGGAGTCGCGAACCATTCTGAGTAAAACTCGCGACTGGAGATTCCACTCATGAATAAGTTGCCAAACTGAGTCACGAAAATTAAAAACCCATATTTTTGAAAATTTTCTAAGTCTTTTTCACGACTAGGGTCTTGACTTTCCAGAGAGTCGCCAAGAGCTTCTGTGTAAGCTCGCGACTGGGGGCTTGCGACTTGCTTGACCCGTGAGGCAGAGTCGCCAAACCAGAGGTGCACAGTTTTTGAAATTTTTCAAAAAAAAAAAATACTTTCCAAAAAAAATTAAAACACTCAAAAAATATTTTTGTGTTTGATCAACATAATATTGAGTATGTGCAACACATTTAATCAAGTACAATCACACAAATGAATAAGGCATTCATTGAACATAGGCATGTGTGATGTGTGTGGGTATCAAAGATGAGATAATTCTTAGTCTAATGTGAAGCTTCAATGATCAATTCAACCAAGACATACACAATTAGCACGAGAAAAAGTGACCAATCTCAATTATAGAAGTATGCATATATGACCTCCCACAAAACTTGATAACATAATTTTGAAGCTTTTTATTTGGCTCCATACACATCATAGCATTTGATCATTTAAAAAAATACATCTCATTTTGAGATCAATGCCTGAAATTTTTGATATTTCATTTTTGAAAGTTCAATAAGTGTATAAACACCTTGAACGTTTAGACCCCCAATTTACAAATTACCAATTCAAGCTTAATATCAAACAATTAATGTGCGAAATATGAACATAAGCTTAGTACAGAATTGATAAACAATCTAAACCAAATAAAATCACATCCACAGCAGAAATTAAATGGCAAATATTAAGGGAAGAGAGATGCAAATACAAGGACAACAAACGATGTGTTATCGAAGAGGAAACCGAAGCCCTTGGCGTAAAACCTTTCTGCCGCCGTTCAAGCGGTAAATAATCCACTAAATAATGTAGTTGGGATACATGAACAGCAGAAGACCCTTCAAGCCTAAGCTACCCAGTGTCCTTAAGCCTTCCAAGCTCCTACTCCAACGAGGTTATGCCAAACCTATTTCTTCTTTAGCTTACCAGATTTCGCTACTTGACCATAGCATCAACCAATATGAAATTGGTTCCTTCTTAACTGCTTCTTAAAGCACCAAATGGCCTTCTCACAGATATGGGTATGGTGAGAAAAGGTTTTGGTAATGTACCTCTCAAGGATGTAACAATGGAGAGGAAGAGAGTAGAGGAATTTGAAGAGTCTCTATGTGAAGATTGTGGATGAATCAATCTTGTTTTTCTCTAGGGTTTCTCTCTCAAAATTCTCTCTAGAAGCTCTCTATATTTCATGGGTATAAGGGTCTATATATAGTGGGGTGAGAAAGGAATGCAAAGAGTCAGTTTTTCCCAAACAGAGTGGTCTGGCGACTTGGCCTCGCAACTAGACTGAGTTGCGAGTTCAAGTCGCGAGCTAACGACCTAGCCAGCCTGGAAATTTTTTCCTGTAGTGCAACAACTGGCATGACTCTTTAACTCCCCTGCATGCTTCACACGTGTGCCAGCTTTGGCGACTTGCCAGTCGCGAGTCCCAGCCACGAGTCTCTACATCCTTGCACAATCTTGAGCATTTCTTCACACTCTCTCACTCACTACCCTTACATGATTCCCACCTAAATACAGGGTTACTAATTGCTAAAATACAAGCAAATTTGGTACAGAATAAAGCCAACAAGATGGTTGATAAAATTCAACCTTACAATTTTGATGAACAAGCCTTTGGCTTTTTGGGCATCATATATTTTCATATAAGTTGTTTTCCCTTTTTCCTAGTCGAATACTAGTATGTGCAATGACTTTTACAGCTCATTATCTCTTTTCATTTTGAGATTTACATTGATTGAGCTTTTTAAGCAAAAATAAAAAATAAAAAGAGTGGAAAGAGATATAGGCACAAGTCTATGCAAGTCTCAAGATCAATAAAACCATTGACTAATTATTCATGACGAGTTTGAAGATCTATTTACAACAATTACATAGATGTCAAGATTTTTCCCACAATGATATAAGTGCATAAAGAATAAGCTACGCTCATAAATGCACAAAGGAATCAGTACGAAGGTACAAGGCAAAACATGCATGTGATAAAGCACAATAATGCCGATCAAACTTTTTGGATTTTCTAATTTTTATGTGTTTTTGGATTTTTGACACAAAAAAAAAAATGTAAAAACATTCAAAGCAAGTAACAAACAAACAAACAAAAATTTTCAGACCAAGCTAGAATGATAACAAAAAAGCACACAACCAATCAATGTCACATTTCATAAGAAGTATTAATGCATGGACATGTTGTAATACTTATGCATGTGTATCATTCTTCACACACACGACACGTGTGTTTGGGGCGATATCCCTAAAGGATTAGGTACTATTGTTGTGACTTTCAAACCTTCTGGTGAAGCTTGTAAAACAGGTGGTGAATGCATCAATTATCTTCATCACATCCCTCACTCCGGGATCACCTTCTTGACTTTTTGATTGCTCAACAGTCCAGTTCCCTTTGCCATTTCTTGGTCCTCTTGACGTTTGAGCACTTGCATTCTTTAATGCTTAAAGCTTATGGCAATTAGGTCTGGTGTGTCCTTGAATTCCACAATGATAGCAGAAATGTTGAGTTCTCAGACCTCTTTATGACTTTGGAAGTGATTTTCCTTTCGCCTTAGGTTTGACCACTGATTTGGTAGGAGGCTTTGTCAAAAACCATTGGTCAGTCACATTTTGCTTCTTCTCAGCCTTCACTTTCTCAAAAGTAATGATTGCTACCATTGGTTCCTTAGCTTTCACAAACTTCATTTCCTTGGACATATTTGCACTCGAACTGCTCTCTCCGGTGTATCCCAATCCGCTTTTGTTGGAGAAAGGTTTTTGATGAGCAAGCACTTCATCAAGCTCCTTGGAGGAAACCCGCTCTACTTTAGCATTAGCTTGAATCACCTCAATCTCAAGAAATTTGATCTTTGAATAGGCTTCGATTAGCTCTCCATTCAACATCTTAACTTCACACTTAGACTCCTTGTACCGCACTAGAAGACTTTTGTAGTCTTGCTCTGCTCTCTTCATTTTCTTAATGGCTGCTTTAGCCACTTTTGTATATTCACCGGTCTTCTCAAGGAGGGAATTGTAGCTTTCTTACAGTCCCACTGTTCTTTCATCTTCCTCATCATTGGATTCCTCTACTATCCCAATCGACTCCACTTCAGTGTGCTCACCAAGCACTTCCATTAACGCACTCAAATCATCCGAAGATTGTACAGGAGCAATGGTCATAAATGTGGAGTAGTTTCCTTCTCCGTCACAGCTTTCTTTCGAGTTTGAATTAGAGGAGTCTGTGTCACTAAGAGAAGTGGCATACACTTTACCCTTCCCTTTCAAATAGTTAGGACACTCCTTCTTGAGATGTCCATGATTGTTGCATTCATAGCACATGATTCCTTGAGAGGATTGAGAATCCTTCCCATCTTTCTTTTTGAAATCCTTTTTCTCCTTCCAAGAATTTGGGAATTTTCCCTTCTCAACAAACTTTCTATTCTTTTTGAACTTCAAGAACTTTCGGAAATTCTTAACAAGATACGCCACATCTTTTTCAACCTCATCGTCATTCGATGAGTTTTGAGCTTCCACTCTCTCTTTGATTGTCTTTAGAGCAAGAGATTTTCTCTTCCTTTGTGATGGTAGAGATAGCTCATAGGTTTGAAGTGAGCCAATAAGTTCTTGAACTTTGATCTCATCAAGGTCCTTGCTCTCTTCAATGGCAGTAACCTTTGCACAAAAGCTTTCTGGTAATGATCGTAGAATTTTTCTCACAATCTTGGAGTCCTCTATCTTTTCTCCCAAGTTAAATTTCCCAATTACCACCTCATTCAGCTTCCCATAAAATGAGTCAAATGACTCGTCTTCACTCATCTTCAGCTCTTCGAAGCTTGCGGTAAGCATTTGCAGCTTAGTGTCCTTCACCTTTTTGGTTTCCTCATAAGTTGTTTCCAAAATTTGCCACGCCTCCTTGGCAATTGTAACATGAGAAATCCTGTGAAATTCATTAGGAGAAACACCATAGAAAATAGCATTTAAAGCCTTGCTATTAGCATTAATTGTCACAAGGGCAGCCTTATCCCATTCGAATTTGGAGGCCTCCGGCCTAGTCCATCCAATATCTACAGCATCCCAAACACTCTCATCAATAGAACATAGAAATGTCCTCATACGGACATTCCAAAATGCATAGTTACTTCCATCAAAATATGGAGGAGCATTACGAGATTAGGAACAATCCATCTCAAAAGGGGTCAAGGATCGCACTCAGGTAATGAAACCACAACAAGTGCACCCGCTCTGATACCAATTGAAAGTTCGATTAATGTGTAAGACACCAATGAACGTTTAGACCCCCAAATTAAAATTACCAATACAAGCTTATAAACAAACAATATATGTGCGGAATATGAATAAGCTAAACCCAAATAGATAAAACTCTATAATCCATAATTAATCACAAACACAGTAGTAATTAAATGGTAAAGAGTAAGAAAAGAAGGATGCAAACACAAAGATAACACGGCGATGTGTTATCAAAGAGAAAACCGAAGTACTCGGCGAAAAACCTCTCCGCCACCCTCCAAGCAGTCAATAATCCACTAGAGAATAAAGTTGGGATACATAAATAGCAAAAGACCCTCCAAGCCTAATCTACCCAGTGCATCTAAGCCCTCCAAGCTTCTTGCTCCAACAGGGTTACGCCGACCCTTGTCTTCTCTAGCTTACCGGATCCCGCAATCGCCCATTGCATCAACTAAAATGAATTGGTCCCTTTTGAACTGCTTCCCAAGCACCAAAATACTTCCTCACTGATATGAGTATGGTGAGATAAGGATTTGGCTAAATGTACCTCTCATGGATATGTCAATAGAGAGGGTGAGAGTAGAGGAATTTGGAGAATCAAAAGATGAAGATTATGGATGAGTCAATCCTATTTTTCTCTAGGGTTTCTCTCTCAAAATTCTCTCTGAAAGCTCTCTACATTTCGTGGGTATAAGGGTATTTATAGTAGGGTGTATGAGGAATGCAAAAAGTCATGTTTCAACCAAACAGGGCATTCTGGTGACTCTACCTCGCGATTGGAATAAGTCATGAATTTGAGTCGCGAGCTAACTGCCTGGCCAGACTAGAGTTTTTGTCCTGTAGTACTCCAACTGTCGTGACCCTTCAGCTCCCCCGCATGCTTCACACGTGTGCCACCTTTAGTGACTTGCCAGTCGCGAGATCTAGTCGCGAGACTCTTCTTGAGTGCACACATCTTGAGTTTTCTTCACACTCTTTCACACACTACCCTTACATGATTCCCACCTAAATACAGGGTATCTAATTGCTAAATTACAAGCAAATTTGGCATGGAATAAATCCAACACATGATTGAATAAATTCGACCTTACATCTTCAATAGCAAAAGCTCCGAAGCTATAGATATCGCATTTCTCAATTATCTTTATTTGTATAAGCAAGCTTTGCAAACAAATAGAATATCATGCCAATATGTTCATATGCTCTATGTTCAACATTAGTTAAAAAAATGGAGTATATTACCTGGTGCAACATATCCATATGTGCCAGCAAGTGAAGTCCAATTCGACTTTAAAATTGGAATTTCTTCACTACCACTATGTTTCTTGATATTAGACTTGTTTTATAAATGGTTCCATGCCATCCCTTCCCAATGCAAAACATAGAATCAAAACCCTTGGTTGTTTCAAGGATTTCCTTGTTCATTGCTCTTCCATCAAAAGTTGATATCGAAAAGACCTTTTAATTATGCATGTTATTTGTTCAGTTTGCATGTCGATTGTTCCTTTTTATTTGTAAAAAGAAGAAGAATATTCCAATGAATGCCAATGCAAGTAGAAGTGTTCCTAAAAGAGGGAAAATGATTAACAAAATGACTTTATGTCCCTCTTTTGGAATATGTTTTTCTTCCACACAAGTTTGCAATCCTTTATTTCCTTCTTAGGCTTCTGTTGTAGTATCTTGAAATGATTTGCTATTGAGAAGAGGACGTTTCAATTCATTGTAGGATATGTTCTTGTTGGGGAGATAAACACCTTGGCGAGACTCCTTGAATAGTTAATATAATATGAGCTCAACTGTGGACATCACTTAACCCAAAAGGCCTAAGCCCTATAGGTATGAGCTCAACTATGTTATATTAATCACTTATTTTTCTCATCATTATTCAATGTGAATCTCCACTCACATGTGTACATTCAATATGATATACAACAAGCCATGCATTTCTTCAAAAGCAGTGGGAATTAAACCATAGAGATATTGTGGGAGAAGTTCAGTAGCTCTAAGCTTTATAAATTTCCAATTTCGAAAGATATCTCTCCCTTAAGCGAGTTATAGCTCAAATCTAGTTGGGACAAGTGTGCTAAATTAGACAAATCAACTGGAATGCCTTGACTAAACTTGTTGTTGCTCATATTCAAGTAGTTTAGCTTCAAAAGGTTCCCTATATATCTGGGGATTGAGTTAGTGATTGTTGGCAGATAGATCTAGATACTCAAGTTTTGTTAATGATCCAAGCACTAGAGGTATATCCCATGAAAATTGATTTCCATTCAACATCAACTTCAACAAAGAAGTCAGCTTTCCAAATTACTTTGGAAGCTTCCCAACTAATCAATTATAAGAAAGATCAAGTAATTGTAGTTGAGTTGAATCTCCCATTTCAAGTAGTATGCTACCAGTAATATTGTTCCCAACAATCCGTAAGGTGGTTAGTTGTGGGCACTGACTCCAATTGTGTGAGATTTTACCATAAAATCTATTGTAACTTAGGTCCATGTATCGCAGCTTTCTATAGACACCGAAATCTTCAGATACATTTCCAAAGAGTTGGTTTCTTTCAAGGCGGACTCTAAATAAGCTTGTACAATTTCTCAAGGTTTTGGATATCGGACCTATAAGTTGGTTGTTGAAGGTAGTAATGTTTTGAAGGTTTGTATCTAGTTGTAGCACTACTAATTGAGAAGTCTATGTTAATTGGCTTTATTTTGTGACAAATTTGTATGTATTTATTTTCAAATTTAATGTATCTTTCTAGGACTTAATTATATTTGGGGTAGAAGTACTTGAGCCTCATCTGCTGTTTGGCAAGCTGCATTCGAAATCATCTCGCGACCTCAGGCAACCTTCTTTGCCCACGAGTGACATGGGGTAAAGTTTCAAAATTAGAGTGATGACTAAGCAAGTTATGATCATCTCGCAAACAGCCAAGCCGCGTCAAGCGCGTGAGTTGCAAGCGGTCACTATACTCTGCTCTCTGTACATTTCTGGCCACTGTGATTATGCTAGCACACACCCTCACAACTTCTATGCATGGCTAGGCCTTTCAGATAAGGGTCTTAACAAACCCTAGAACATAAGTTCAATATCCAAGAGGCCAACCCTTGTAAGAAAAGAGAGATCTTTTAGTTTTGAGGAAAAATAACTCTATCATCTTTTTCCTATCTCTTTTAATCATTGATTAAGATTTTGTATTCCTTCATCTCATCCACACACAAACCCTGTGAGTTGAGTGAAGGTTCTTAGAAACTTGAGAAGTCACTTTTAAAATCCAATTCATATTGGTGGGCTTTCCATTGATGCTTCAATCGAGATTCTTTGGTAAGGTAGAAAGAGAAAGGACTCGGTGAAGTCAATTGCTAGCTGGAGCTTAGAGGGCTCAAGTATACGTAGGCTTATAGGCTTGGATATTTCATAATGATCTATTGTACAACAACTATCTTGTGTAGTGGAGATTTCCAACGGGTGGTCGGGGGGGGGGGGGGGGTTCGGGTTTTCCTCCTCCTAAACAATTTTTGGTGTTTAGTTGTGGTTTGTTTGTAGTTGTTGATGCCCATTTTTGCAAATCCATATCCAAAACCATGAGCAAGAAAGCCCAATGAAAAGCAAGGCCCAAAGGCCCACCAAGAAGACCAAAGAGCAAGATAGGTCCAAAGAAAGAAATGCAAGGGAAAGCGATCTGCAGCAGAACGCAAATCTACCGCAGAATACAGATCTACCGCAAAATATAGATCTGCCGCAGAATACAGTTCTCTGGCAGAATGGTTTCTGCAGATAAAGACAAATTGGGCCCAAGACCATTTTGATCCAGTCAACATTATTTGGCCCACAAAGGCCCAAATCCTTTTGTATAATAGATAGGCGTGAAAACTAATATGAAAAAGCACGGTGAAAGAAACAATGAACAGCAGGAAGTGTTAGCTACAGGAAATGCGTGAAGGAAGAGTCAAACTAAAGGAAATGACAAAACACAGCAGGAAACGTGTGAAGAAATAATACAGCCACGCAGCAGAACAAAACAAAGCTAATCTACTATGGCAGAAACGGCGTGGGAGACAAACACAGAAGGGCCGAGGCACCACTAACCTATACCCAGCCAATATAAGGGAGGTGAGCCCACGATCAAGGGGATTCAGAGGGTGTGGTTTGGTGGTGGGGGGAAAATGGGGTCTATATTTGGTTTCCTGCCGTGACTTCTTTTGGGAATATATCTTGCTGGAATGCTATCTTACCCAAAAGAAGTAATGAATAGTTGGGATCATCTGATGCATGCCATAGAGCTAGGTAGTGAGGTAGCCCAATCCTTATTGGTTAGTCACCTAGAGGTAGAGGTATACAGCAGGAACAAACAAAATGGAATTTTGTCGTGAAATGAGTAGTGGTGCAGCATACATGTACTGAGCAATGGCAGGGGTAACCAATGGGTGGGTGGGTAATCTTGAAGGGATGTCCACAACAAACCAAAAACAATTGGTGAAGCCCTAGGGGTAAAAGGGAGAAATCTCATTGAATCAGTTTGCTATAAAAGGAAAAGGTAACCATGGTAGAAAAAAAAAAAAGAAAGGAAAAACAGGGAAGAGAGAAAAACACCGAAAGAGAGAGACCCAACGGGGAAGGGGGGGGGGGGGGAAGCACTTAAGGGGAGAAACCCATGGTAAGAGAGTAGTAAGCACCTAGAGAGAAGGACCCAGGAAAAGGAAAGAACAAAAAGGGGGAACAACCCACGGCAAGAGAGTAAGAAACCAAAAGTAAAAAAAGAACGGAGAGAAAGAAAGAAAGTGGTAAAATAAAGAGAGAAAATACGGTAGGAATAAGGGCATGCATCAATAGACCATCTTTTCCCTCCCTCTTAGCAAACCCACTCTTTGATGTCCCCAAAAGTAATAAATAGTAGCCATTTAGGCCTATTCTCCAAAATGCACAACTTTGACGACAGAAGCCTATGACAAGGTTGTTCAAGTTGGGGTTTGGGTTCCTTCTTGGTTTACTTATCCTATGGGAAGATTCAATACTTGATTTTGATTGTAAATATATTTGATTTATCTCATTATAAATTATATCTGCTATATTTTATCATTCTGCCGAAGCACGTTTTTATCACGTTTGCTGCATCAGTTGTCTTGCTATGGTATCTTTACTTTTTGTATTAGTTATTCTACTGTAGCACCTTTTCACTATATTTACCATGTTAGCTATTATACTAGCTAAAGCTTTTCTGCTGAAGCTTTCTTCTTTATTTGTTATTACGCGTTTTACTTTTAACACAAACTAATCATTATCCTGCCATAAGTATATATACATATATCTTGTTCCTCATTTTCTGCAAAATATATTTTATATATATATATATATATATATATATATGTGAATACGTATAAGTATATATACTCATATATGTATGTATATATTTGAGAATATGCTAACCCATTTAAACTAACATTTGTTTGATGGGTATTTTCTTTGGGGTTTTAGATTTGTTTATGTGCAGGAAGTAGAAAAGTATTTCTGCAGTAAAAACGAAGAGTAGTCATTCACATTGCAAAAGGCTTTACTACACGGCAGAAGGCTTTAAAGCACAACAGACAGCTTTAAAGCACATCAGACAGCTTTAATGTACAGTGGACAACTTCAAATGCACAATAGAAAGCTTTACTACACAGCAGGAAGCTTTATTGCATAGCAAAAAAGTCAGTCCTGCGGCAAAAATTGGAGAAAGGTTCCTTTTGCGACAAAAACTGGAGAAAAGTTCCTTCTACGGCAGAAATAGAGGATAAGCCCACTTCGCAACATCTTTCCCTTGGACTTGGACTCAGCGTTTGCACACAACCTGGCTGTGGCAAAATGGTACTTTGAAGCCCATTCTGCGAAGCGCCAGGCCCAACTTCCTTCTTAAAAAAAAGAAACGTAAAAAAAGAGAACCCTCTACATTTTTGGCGACTTCACTGGGGAGTTGGGATAAAGATGGGGAGAATGAGATATTTCTCCCTTGCAAACATGTTTCCAAGTCCTTGCCAAAGCAAGACATGCAAATGTTCTTAAACCTTCCAAGCTATATTCTCAGGAAAGTATCCAAAACGTCATAGCAGTCCTATAGCAGAATTCAATGGCGGAATATCACGGCAACATTACAGCAAAACAATGTTGTGGAATTCTATGGCAGAATATTGCAACAACATTACAGCAGGACAATGCCGTAGCAGAATTTTGTGGCAGAATACAGCAACATTACAGCAGGACAGTACCGTAGCAGAATTCTGTAGCAAAACACAGTAACGTTAAAATAGAGCAGTATCATAAGCAAAATATCACTACAACACCATAGAGTTCTACAACAAAAAAATATCCTGAGAACTCTACAATAGATGGCCTTTACAATATTTGGTCCTATCCTTTAGATGCCACTTGTTCTCCTTATCATGCATGTGAGACATGTGGCAAGCCACTTATTCATACATGCAGCTCTCCTAAAAGCTTTCTAAGCAACTTATCACCTTTTTGCTCTCATTTCTTTTAGGGAAATACTAGAAGCTTTCTAAACTCTCTCCATCTCCACCTTCGGGTTCAGCATTTAGAAGAGAAAAATCCCTTCATTCCCTCACAAGGTTTCAATCATTTTTTCCATGCTAATGATTCTAGCTCTACTTCCCCTCAAGAACTAAAAGCTCGAAAAAAAAAAAAAAATGAAGCTATAGCAGCCAAAGAAAAATTTTTATCATTACTATACTATTGCAAATCACTATTCCCTCCGCGAAGTATCCTTTAGCAAACTTTTCCAGAAGTACAAAATGTCCCTCCGCAGAAATTTCTTAGCAGAAAGTACAGTTCCTTCAGCAGACTATTCACAGAAGAATCTACTAAATTTCAGAAGTGTAGAATGTTTGTCCGCAGAATATTTTACAACAGAAGATTTCAGAAGCCAGAATGTAGATCTCTCTGCAGATTATTTACAGTAGAATCTGCTAAATTCCAAAATGTTCATTAGTAGAATATTTCACAGCAGAATCCCTGAAATGCAGAATGTTCATTGGCAGAATATTTCATAGCAAAATCCCAAGAATGCAGATTGTTCATCGGCAAAATATCCCAGTGGTTGCTACAATTGTCACAATATGACTTGAAAACGGGAACGCCCAAAGCAGTAAAGAGCTAAGCTATAGCAGATTTGTTGGCGCAATTCCCAAGAGAAGAAGAATTCCCACTGGATGATGAAGTCACAGGAGAGGTGGCTATGGCAGAAGAAGTCAGAGAGCAATAGGTGATGAAGTTTGATGGGTCTTCTACTACCAAATCAGGAGGAGTGGGTGTAGTTTTGTATCATGAAGAAGACAAGGTCGTGGCACTATCATTCAAATTAGAATTCCATTGTTCAAACAATATGGCAGAATATGAGGCCTATCTAACTGGGTTAGCCACAACCCTTGAAATGGGGATCAAACACTTAAAGGTGATAGGTGATTTAAACCTGGTGGTCTGCCAGACCAAAGGGAGCTTCTCCCTGAAGGAACCCAGCCTAGCCCTGTATAGGACAATGGCCGAGAAGATTGGAGGATTCCTATAAAGGAAGCTTTGATGGAAGAAGAAGACATGATGGAATTGAAGGCGTTGAAGGACTATGCCTTGGTAAAAGGGGAATTGTACCGTAAAATGCCAGGTGGGGTCCTATCGAGATGTGTGGGGTGAGAAGAAGCCCAAAGAAAGTTGAAGGAAGTGCATAATAGGACTTGTGGATCCTGCAAAGAAGTCAATCTTTACCATAGACTTCAAAGGGCAGGTTTCGATTGGCCAAGTATGGGTAAAGACGCAGATCAAGTCCAAACCCAATGTGGAACCTGCCAGCTTGCAACAGACAGAGAAGAAAGTTACGCTGTGTTTGTCAGCGAAGACTAGAGAAGTCTAATCACATAGTACTTGACAGAAGGCATTCTGCCACAAAGGCACAGTGAAAGATACAAGCATAGGAGGCTGGCAACACGTTACTTTTTGCATAATGGAGTCCTTTTCAAAAAAGGGTATGATAGGGACCCATTACGATGTTTGGGTCCCGAGGAAGCAAGAGAGATGATAAAAGAAGTACATGTAGGAGAGTGTGGAGAACACTAAGGGGAGAAAAAGTTGTACAGATGCCTGCTACAAATGGGTTACTACTAGCCCACCATTAGCGGGTCTAGCAAACCGATTCAACAACCTTGAAGAGTTGATAAGTTTTCTTTGAAGCAACTCAGAGGATTTATGCCTAGTGTGGCATTAATGATCATGATATTTATGATATTTCTAAGAAAGAATGTATCAGATCACTTGTACTGTGCAACTCCACCATCACCTTTCAAGTCATGAAGCTCATTAATACCCATGTCTCATCCTAGAAGAACTTTGCAACAATGACAAACTCAGAGCTCCTTCTTTTAGCTTGTGTACAAGAGGGAAATAGCAAGAACAATTGCTGACACACATTCTGCCGTGAATAGAGTTGCTTATCTTATTGCTGCAGAAAACTATTACGTGGTTTTTTATTGAAGGCGTTCTGTTGCAAGGGCATTCTGCCACAAGAATAAATAAGCATGACGTCCCAAAAAGATGTGGGTACGTCATGGGAAAATTCTACATTAGAAGCTGCTAACTCTTGGCTATTACTAGCCAACCATGAAGCAAGAGACGTAGCAAGCTCCATCTAAATACGCCCATACTCAAAGAAAACAAAGAAGAAATCCAAGGAATATGGGTCTTAGTAGCAAAAGCCAGCAAAAGGGTCGTGGTAATGAATTCTTAGCTAGAAGCCAGCAAAGGAACCATGGTTGTGAGTTCTTGGCAAAAGCCCATAATGGGGGCTACACTCAATCAAACCCGCAAAGGAGCCATGATCGCAAGTCTTTGGAAAGAATCTATAGAAAAGTTATAGCCACAATCATATGTAGCAGAAGATACTGGGGAAGCAATTATGCTTGCGGTGGAATGAAGCCAAAGCATGCGTGGGAAGTAACTCTTTCCCAAATTCTCTAGCAATGAAGAATTTCTTAATATGGCAACTTGTAGATCCATGGCATCTAATTTTTTTTACTGAAGAATGCATGAACTACATGATAGAGCATCAACACCAAGAGAAAGCGACATCAAACCCATCCAATTGTCTCACATGCTGGGGGGCTAAGTCTCATTTTGTGGCAAATCTGGGAAGGCTTTTGCAGAAAGCTAAGGACTTAACGCTGGGGGCTGCATTATTTTGTAGCAAATACAAAAAGCCTTCTGCAGAAAGCTAAGGACTCATTCTCACATACTGGGGGCTGCATTGTTCTGCAGCAAATACAAAAAGCCTTCTACAGAAAGCTAAGGACTCATTCTCACATACCGGGGGCTGTCTCATTCTACAGAAAATACGAAAAGCCTTCTGCAAAAAGCTAATGACTCATCTAGTTATCTCATATGCTGGGGGGCTAAGGCCCATTCTGCAGCAGATTTAGAAAGCCTTCTACAAAGCGCTTAGAGTGTCAATATGTAGCAGCAACATTACCCACTGTGAAATAAGTATTGATTGTGGCATTTCAACAAGTATACATTTATCTGCCACTTGATCTGCAGCAACTTCAAACTTCATGATATGGCCTAGTGCAACACCCATGCAATTTGTTGCAACCTACCATGGTAAATCTATGCAGCAATGAATCCATGAGAAGAAATTCTACCACCCTTGTTGTGGCAAATATCAAAGAAGCAAAGAAAGGAAGCAAGAAGAGAAGGCCTACAAGCACTCCGGCAGAAACATATGTAAAGGTGAACCAACAAGCACTACAACAGAAAATAAATGCTCTTCATGAGACTTTAAGGCTTCAAGAGTGCTCCACAGAAAAGCTGAGCAACAAAGGAACTCACAGCAAAAACAAAAGGTGGAAATCAATGATGAAGTCCAAACATCTCTCTAGCAATGCATTCAGTGGCAGACCACCTTCCACAAGAATTGAAAAGACACTGCTAAGCTTAGCAACATGAGAAAGAAAAATTGGGAGAAATAAGATCAGCGGAAGACTACAACAAAGTTAAGAGATTTAGTTCACAACATCTACGCCTTTTCATCAAAGAGGCAGTGATATCCTCACCAACAGCGGCTATGGCAGAATGACAAGAAGAATATGTTAAAGAAGGAAAAAGTAAACACGAAGGAATCAATAGTTACTATGGCAGAATGACAAAGAAAGTGTTTAGAAAGTGAAGATTTCTCATGAAAGCATCCTCATTTTCCCTTGGAAAAATATCTATAGTGGAACCACTTGTAGGCGCCTTAAAATGAGTGGCAAACTCAGTCACTTTTGCGAGAAGATCAATTTTGTAGTAAAACCAGAATTTATGGCAGAATTAGAAACAGCCCGCAATGCAAACAGTAAAGGTACAAGAGTATTGATGATCTTGGGGGCTAAAAGGTCCTCTACAATTGCAACAATACATTTGCCCATATTAGTAGTAGCTCTGAATAAGGAGACCTTCCATAAATACATCATCACTAAAAGAAACTTGCCTTTCTACAAGACCCAACATCCTTCTCCGCAGAAACTTCATCCTGGTAAAGAATACGTGTGTTCTTCAACACGGCAGAAAGTATTATCAACAAATGAAAGAGTAATCTACTATGATTTGGGCTTGCAATGTTAGCTCTACGCTTTGTTTTAAGCAAAAGAAATGAAGATATGTGAATGCAAAGAGAAGAAGAAGGCACAAGAAAAGGGAGCGAAGCCACCCTTTGATCTACACACTTAGAGGAAGCTTTCCTCTTGTGAAAGAACTCTACTTGAAGAAAGTAATGTGGCAAAACTATTTTGATGAAACTCTTTTCAGTCGTCGGCTTAGATGCGAAGATAGTAGAAGACAACACTTTCTCAATTTTTAGAGAATGAATGAAGCTCGAAGTGAAGCAACCTTAAGTGGCTAAAAGAAAAGAGAAATGAAGACCGTAAGAAGGATCCTTGCTTCACAAAAGTGTTGTTCGCGAAGTTGGCAGAAAGAAGAATTAAAGAATCCAAAGAGCCAATTTTAAGCATTCTGTAGAGATGAGAAAATGTAAAACATCATAATGAAGAAGAACCCAACAAGGAAGGATTCCACAGCATTTGTGTCTTCTGACCATTCTTAGAGAGCAACTACATTTATGGAAGAATGAAGAGATGATACTAAGGAATACGTGGGGAAAGTAAGTTAGCTGAAGCAGTCAAACCTAATTCTTTTACCGCAGAATCTGCCACAACCTTCACTTCCTACAATATAGATGCTGCTCTAGCAAAAGCAGAGTAAGAGTTGCATTAACGCAAAGAAATAAGTGCATGTATTGCAGCAAAAAGTGTCTACATATTCTGCAGAAGCAAAAAAAATGAGTATTTGTCCCCCAAAAGCAAAGAAATGAGTACGTGCTACTGCAGAAACGTGAAGAAATAAGTATACAAATTGCCGCAGACATAAAGAAATGAGTACCATTGTAGAAGTCCAAGATCACAAGAAATTTCCAAGAAGCAAACCAAGAAACAAGCAAGGGAATGATGAAGAAGAGAAGGATGCACACATCATCATCTTTGACAATCCCTTTGAATGAGGGTAGTATTGATGCCCACTTTGGCAAGGGGACCCAATAGCAAGAAGAAGCCCAACAACATGGGCATAAAAGAGTTAGTAAGTGGAAAGAAAAACCATTAAACCCAAGCGGCAGGAATAATGGATCACAGGCCCACGAAATAAACAAATAGGCTTTGAGGAAGCAAATGGGTGTAAAGGAGCTCGGAAAGAGAGAAGTAGTAAACCCATGGGCAGTATATGATGCAGAAAAGTGAGAATGGGCCACGACATGCCAAAAGTAATGCAAGCAAAGAAAGTAAGGGGTTGATGGCAAGCCCATGAGCCCCAAGGATGAGGATAAGGTAATTGGGCTGTGGAAGCCCAATGAAGTTAGTAAAAGCCCATGGGAGTAAAGAATTGGAATGGGCCGAGGATGCCCAATAGAATAAAATGGGACAAAGGAGCCCGAATGGGACAAAGGAGCCCGAAAGTAATGAAATGTGATGAGGATGCCCAAAAGAATCAAATGGGACAAAGGAGCCCGACAGCAATGAAATAAGCTAAGGAAGCCCGAAACAACATAGTACAAGCCCAATGATAGTACTGGGCTAATGGAATTTAGCAAAAGGAAAGCATACAGCAGGCCCAAAGAGGCTCAACAGGCATAAGTCAAATAATAACATGTAGACAATCAGCAGAAACAATCGAGCTAAAGAGAGGCAAAGTTTTCAGCAAACTTGCTTTGGAGTGACAATAACAAAACCACCACCTTCATGAACAGCAACTTTTTGGCTACCCTTGGAGGGTCATAAATTTGCAGAAAGAAAGAGAACGACTTGTCTAAGGAGAGTAAAGATTGAAATAGCAGGCCCGCGAAGAAAAGAAGAGAAGCATTCGCATGTGAGTTGAGAAACAACCCATGAAAGAAAACGGCATGAGTTTTCGCATACGAATTGCAGGAGCAATCCATATGCTCAGGGGGCTGAATGTTGATGCCTATTTTTGCAAATCCATATCCAAAAGCCTATGAGCAAGAAAGCCCAATGAAAAGCAAGGCCCACCAAGAAGACCAAAGAGTAAGAGAGGTCCAAAGAAAGAAACGCAAGGGAAAGCGATCTGCAGCAGAACGCAAATCTGCCGCAGAATACAATTCTGTGGCAGAATGGTTTCAGCAGATAAAGACAAATTGGGCCCAAGACCCTTTTGATCCAGTCAACTTTATTTGGCCCACAAAGGCCCAAATCCTTTTGTATAAAAGATAGGTGTGAAAACTAATATGAAAAAGTACGGTGAAAGAAACAAGGAACAGCAGGAAGTGTTAGCTGTAGGAAACGCGTGAAGGGAAAGTCAAACTAAAGGGAATGACAAAACACAGCAGGAAACGTGTGAAGAAATAATACAGCCATGTAGCAGAACAAAACAAAGCTAATCTGCTACGACAGAAACGGCGTGGGAGACAAACACAGAAGGGCTAGGGCACCACTAACCTGTACCCAGCCAATACAAAGGAGGTAGGCCCACGGTCAAGGGGATTCAAAGGGTGTGGTTTGGTGGTGGGGGGAAAAGGGGGTCTATATTTGGTTTCCTACTGTGACTTCTTTTGGGAATATATCTTGCTGGGATGGTATCTTACCCAAAAGAAGTAATGAATGGTTGGGACCATCTGATGCATGCCATAGAGCTAGGTAGTGAGGTAGCCCAATCCTTATTGATTAGTCACCTAGAGGTAGAGGTATACAGTAGGAACAAACAAAATGGAATTTTGTCGTGAAATGAGTAGTGGTGCAGCAAACATGTACTGAGCAATGGCAGGGGCAATCAATGGGTGGGTGGGTAATCTTGAAGGGATGCCCACAACAAACCAAAAACAGTTGGTGAAACCTTAGGGGTAAAAGGGAGAAATCTCACTGAATCAGTTTGCTATAAAAGGAAGAGGTAACCATGGCAAAAAAAAAAAAAGAAAAAAAAAAAGAAAAAGAGAAAGGAAAACCAGGGAAGAGAGAAAAACACTAAAAGAGAGAGACCCGACGGGGGGGAAGCACTTAAGGGGGGAAACCCATGGTAAGAGAGTAGTAAGCACCTAGAGAGAAGGACCCAAGAAAAGGAAAGACCAAAAAGGGGGAACAACCCACGACAGGAGAGTAGTAAGAAACCAAAAGTAAAAAAAGAATGGAGAGAAAGAAAGAAAGTGGTAAAACAAAGAGAGAAAATACGGCAGGAATAGGGGTATGCATCAATAGACCATCTTTTCCCTCCCTCTTAGCAAACCCACTTTTTGATGTCCCCAAAAGTAATAGCTAGTAGCCATTTAGACATATTCTCCAAAATGCACAACTTTGATGGCAGACACCTATGACAAGGTTGTTCAAGTTGGGGTTTGGGTTCCTTCTTGGTTTACTTATCTTATGGGAAGATTCAATATTTGATTTTGATTGCAAATATATTTAATTTATCTCATTATAAATTGTATCTGCTGTATTTAATCATTTTACCGAAGCACGTTTTTATCACGTTTGCTGCACCAGTTGTCCTGCTGTGGTACCTTTACTTTTTGTACTAGTTATTCTGCTGTAGCACCTTTTCACTATATTTACCGTGTTAGCTATTATACTAGCTAAAGCTTTTCTGCTGAAGCTTTCTTCTTTATTTGTTACTAGCTGATGTTCCCGTGCAATGCACGGGTACGATGTAAATTTATTTTTAAATATTTTGTAATAAATTATCTTTATGACCATGCATAATACTCAGTATGTGATTTAATGCTTGAGGAATTAGTTTCAATTATATTACATGTTATTAAAAATAGAGTAAATATAATTTGTTAAGATTAATATACAAAAGAATATGAACCTAATAATCATATTTTAAATTGTTAAGTTTACTAAAACTAAAATGGCACCTGTGAAGGCTAAATAAAGAAAATGTTCTTTCAAGATAGAAAGATACTTCTATAGAAAAATAAAAATATAAATATAAAAAGAAAGATACATGGCACAAATTTTGAGTTGCAACATAGGTTCCCTGCTTCATTGATTAAGCCTATCAATGCTCTTATGCTATCAAATATTGATATGCATGTCGGAAAAAAGTCATAGTTTATAGGACTTCAAAACTTTGAATCCCAGTCATTCTGTTCAATTTACAAAAACCAAGTGTCAATGTAACTTGACAAAACGCCAAAAAGAAAGACACAAATAGGTAATTTAAGAATTTACTTTGATCAAAACTCCGAAAAAAAGAACTTATTAATCAGAATCATGTTTTATGAGTACATCAAGGGTGACATCCAAAAACCCCATATTTGTTTATTTTTAACATCCCCTAGGGGAAAAAATCACTGAGGTTATAGAAAATTTTGAGAAAATTAGTAACTTTTCAAAATAAATCACTCAATGCAACATGTATTAGAAGTGTTAATGAACTAGTGTGTTAGACAGTAAATTAGAAATCATCCTCCTACCTATTTTTGCAATAAATTTATTAGAATTATTACATGCTTAGGGTTCTTCAACATACGGATTGAATCTAATGATTGGAAATTGATATCAATATAAAAGCTTCTACAAATGTAATAGTGATCATAAGGGTCCACACTGGAAGTGCATCTGCCCATAGAGTATAAAAGAAAATAAATCAATGAAAAGGTAACAATAATAATATTTAAAAAAAGAAAGAGTCAAAACAAATGAAATACAAAGTGGAAAACATAGAATCATACTCATATCAAAACCACCATGGGGTATATGGAGCAACTGAAACTTTTCTTCTTTGGAAGCATTTTAGAGAGATATAGTATGTTGGGGTATTGGCCTTTTTTTTTTCTTTTTTTTTTTTTCCCCTTAAACTAATCAAAGATAACTTGCATTAAATACTATTCATATTCATTACATCAGTGTTTAGCTAATCAATAAGCAAGTCACACCAATAAATACGCATGCTGATTCGCCTCTCACCTAGAACTGCTTTACCTTCCATGGTTTGAACAAATTCGTTCTTAATATTGCTTCCTCCACCACAGCTCCCAACATGAATTATCTTCTTCCTCAAATCACAGCTTGTCAAAAAAGACTTGCTAAATCTCCCTCTAAGATGATATCTCTTGCACCTATTCCAATTGCAAAAACTTGCTAAATCGCCCTCTAAGATGATATCTCTTGCACCTATTCCAATTGCAAAATTAATAGCTTGGCCAACTGCTGCTAGTTCTGCCTTCTCCAGATCCATAATTGCTCTCCCTTTGTAACTCAATGCGGCAATGAGCTACCAATTATCATCTCGTATAAAGACTCCTACTCCAAATGTGCTTTGTTCTTTAAACATTGCTCCATCAAAGTTTATCTTGAAGGACATCTCTTGCAGCAAAACATATAGCCTCTTTGGCCATCACACCAGACAATTTGTACTGTTATTTGAAAAGCCATTAATTTCTTTAATTGTACAACATCCACACTATCACAAAAAGTTCCTCCACCACCTCTTCTTCTTTCCCTTCTAAAATTTTCCTGCAAGTTTATTGACAAAAAAGTTTGACGAAGAGAATTTATTGATTGGAAAAATATGTAGAGAAAAAATATCAAATCAACCAATCCATTGTAATTAACCCTTGCAATTCTGCATTAATTTTGCATTGAATCTCTTAAACATGTAAAGTGATAAACGCATACCAAACATGTAAAAACTCCTTTCACTAATTAGCCAAATCCCTTTTACCCATTTTGTCAAAAGACTTTGATATAAGTTGAATTGAACCACCATAATCTTTGTTCCAACCAAAAAATAATTTTCAAGGAAATCAACCTTAAACATTGTCACAAAATGGGAAGAACATGGCCATATAAAATATGAAATTTCACATATCACATCAAAAAGAAATTTTCAATTAACATATGGCATGCAACAATAAGTCAATAACATATAATCAAAATACCAAAAGAATGTATATAGAACACTGCAGATATTCAACTTATTTTGAATTAGAAGATAAAAATCAGATCTGGGAAGGAGAGAGATAGTAAGAGACGGAGTGGGAATGAATCTGAGATGAGAAAAAAAAAAAAAGAGTCAAAGGATTACAAATCACGTCTAAGAGAATTCCATTAAACACGTGACCTGCAACCATTTTTTCTTTTTATAAAGCTGATCTTCCAAATGAAATATGCAAATGAAGGGATAAAACAATTGCATAAATATGGTGACACGTTCGAATTTGAAAGAAGAATCATTGGCCTTCAATTTAAAGCAAGTCAGGCATGGCCTTTGAAGATTGCTTCTTTTGTATCTGTGATAGTCTCTAATTTAGCCGTCAAGTTCTTGTTTTCTTTCTTCTTTAGTAGTGATTATCTGCCCTTTTTTTTGGTAGTCTCATTTGAGGGGGTTTAACTTTGATGAAGAGAAGAGGGGCGAGAGAGAGAGAGAGAGAGAGAGAGAGAGAGAGAGAGAGAGAGAGAGAGAGAGAGAGAGAGAGGTAGTAATGGCAAAGAAAATTGGAACGTAAGAAGAAAGAACAACCATTTTATGAAGAATACCAAGAAGAAGGAGAAATGACAGCTAAGTTAAACACATGGCAAGACTTCATGCTCTTGAACTTCAAGGTACGCAACATTGCAACCCCAACAATAATAACTGCCAATGTGTTTACCACATTTCCTTGTGTTTAAATGAAATGTTTCAACTTCTTGTGGCTTAGTGACCAAAGTCAAAGCCAAAACTATGGTTTGATACCATCAATTTTATACTAAAGTAGTCCAACCAAAGCAACAATCATGTAACAATTCTGTAAGTGTCAAGTTTTATATTAAGAAAAATATATGAATAACAATTGTAAATTAGATAGGAATAACCACTCTGACTGATTACCTTAACAGAAATGATAGCATGACCAAGAAGTGGAAGTAGATTGGGATGACTGAACAGTGAGGAAACACGGATCTCCTCCCTTACCAACTCCAACTGTTTAGTATTCTGAATCATAACTTTTTTCATAGTGTAAGTGCCATCATTTGGACAATAAACCAAATTCAGATCAAAATCAAGATTTCATCCCCTTCCTCATCAACCAATTGGGGGAAAAAAAAGAAAAAAAAAAAAAGAAAAACAGAAGAACATATGTATATATAGTAAAAGAATGGTGAGGGCCAACTAAGATTATCATTTATTAGTGCAACACCCTGTCATAGTTATTCATATATATAGGGCAAAACAATGATGCAATGGTGCCTTATAAAATTCCCTTTTTATGTATAATAATCATATTCTTTATAAATCTAAACTGTTCAAATAATTTTATAAACATAAGGATGATCAATTTTTAAATTTTGCTTGAATCAATCAAGTTAAAGTAAAGTAATCCATTTCTTTATTTAGAATGAATAATGTTGCATACATGAGACAAACAGCAACTTTTAATTTCTAGTAAAAATAGGGATTCAATGTGTGTGTGATAGATATAGATACATACACACATACACACCCTAAGCATTCACATCAGTTGGTAGGATAATATCAAGTTATCATCAAAGAATAGCTACCAGCTCAGCCTATAAAATAAAATAAAAAATGATATAACGAATTCAATATGAGATTATTAAGCTCATTGTCATTCAAACATCAAGGCCTATAAAATTCAAAAAATTTAATTACATACGCAGATCATCAAATCCCAAAAGCAGATATAAGGAAAAAAGAAAGGAGAAGATAAAAGAACAACAACAACGCCCCAGAAAATTAGAAAAATAAAAAAAATATTTCAAGGTTGCCATATTGTAAGATCTAACATCATAGAAAGATGCCATAGTTCCAATAGAATTCCCACATCATAGTATCATATCAAAATACAAAATTCCAATAAGGCCATCATTTGAGAATTAAGATTTGCCCAAATTATCAAATCTCACCATGGAACCATAACAGTACCAACCAAGAAGACCAAAATCCAGAACAAAACTGAATCTAACACAAATACCTAAACCTATACAAATCCATCAATATGTCCAAAACTAAGTTGTATTTTAACCCAAATCTAAAAAGGGTAAAAATAAAAAACTTTCCTGGTGGAGGTTTCGAAGATCTAATGGTGTGTTTGCCTATGGTTCTGGCAGTCTAAGGTTGGCGTTGGTGTGAAAACTAACGGTCAAGGCACCCCTTCTGCTTTATTTTACATTGGTCTTAACGGTGTATTAAGATTCCCAAACCTGGTGTAGCCTTTCTCTATTAAAATGTACATGCATATAATGAACAGGGAAGTTCACCTAATGTCCTAGATAATGTTTCCTAACAATCACCATAAGGAGCTGTTAAATGAAACTGGTGCAATCAATCATAGTAAATATAATTTGTACTAAGTTTCTCTACAATAAGATAGGAATACAACTATATCTATACAGCAGATACACTTGCCAATGCAACTTGGATAGAGTTAGATCCAGAATTACCACTTCAAATAGTTATCTTCTTCTCTAATTTGTTTCTCTCTTTTCAATTTCAATTTCAAATGAAGGTACATTCTTAACAATACTTACAGTGGTTCAAGATTAATCTGCATAGTTCCAATGGCTTTAAAAAAGGGACCATTCAGAAACAACAAATGCAAAAACTTTAAAATTTAAAATAAAACTTTAGTGTAGTTTTGGTTACTCAAAGGTTTTTTCTTTGAGTAACAAAGCAAATCTTCATTTTATGTGAACTCAAAATCAAACCAACCCAAATATTCAAAATCGATTCTAAATACCCAAAACATTGAGCCAAGCCAAATACCCTAAAAACAAAATTTCTTCTAACCAAAATCCCTTAATCAAAACCAAACCTTACCCAAAATACTAATCTAAATCATAATTAACCCCCAATTGATTCTCCAAATAAAAACCAAAAACCCTTAATTTTTTAGTTTAAAGCAAAACTTTACAGGAAGCAATTCCGGTAGTCTGATAGTGGGTGGAGGCTTACGGTGATGATAGAACTTGTGGTGGTGCCCCTTTCTCAATCCATGGCGCATTAACTTAACAGTCTAATGATTATTCTTCCTCTTCTTCCAAAAAAAAAATCCAATCGGTCGATCTCTCTGAACTCTGTGACTAACCGACTCTCTCTCTACCGTTCTCGGACTTTTGGCCTCTAAACCTTGATTATCCAAAGCCAATTGTAAATATGCTAAACTAAACCAAAATCAAACACAAAATTAATTGAATCCAAATACTCCCAAAAGTTTTTAGTATTCTGAGAAACTAAATCAAATCAAAACCTAATGTAACCCAAATACCTAAATACAAATCAATCCAACCAAATTTCTCAAAACCAATTCATATTTTATACCCAGATCTAATAAGAAAGAACGAAAAAAAAAAAAAAAAAAAAAAATCTTACCAGTGGTAGTTCTCTCTTTATGTCCGTATCTCAAATCCTGTGTGCACCTTTAGGTTATCGGTGCCGGTTCCGGTGGTATAAGTCTGACACAGGACGGACGGTGGTGGGAAAATGATGGTGATAGCTGGCCGGCGGTACGAACTCTGTCTCCTTCTCATCTCCGTGTAGCAAGCTTTTTTTCATTTTTCTTTTTTCCTTCTCTATCTCTATATCGCAAGGCTAATTGTATTTTAACCGGTTTTTTTGTTTTGTTTTATATACTAACAAACTATCAAACGGGATTAAAATTGTGAAAGAATATAACTTATCGCACCGTACGGTATTTGAAAAAATTGTAAACGTGGCAGCATTTTAAGGGGCCTTTTTTCCTAATGTGGCAGCACTTCCTTAAAAGCTTCTACTATTATATATAGTATTAGATTATGTGTTTTACTTTTGACACAAACTAATCATTATCCTGCCATAAGTATATATACATATATCTTGTTTCTCATTTTCTGCAAAATATATTTTATATATGTATATGTGAATATGTATAAGTATATATACTCATATATGTATGTATATATTTGAGAATATGCTAACCCATTTAAACTAAAATTTGTTTGATGGGTATTTTCTTTGGGTTTTAGATTTGTTTATGTGCAGGAAGTAGAAAAGTATTTCTGCGGTAAAAACGAAGAGTAGTCATTCACATTGCAAAAGGCTTTACTGCACGGCAGAAGGCTTTAAAGCATAGCAGACAGCTTTAAAGCACAGCAGACAGCTTTAATGCACAACAGACAACTTCAAATGCACAGTAGAATGCTTTACTGCACAGCAGGAAGCTTTACTGCACAGCAGGAAGCTTTATTGCATAGCAGAAAGTTTTGCTGCATAGCAGAAAAGTCAGTCTTGCGGCAGAAATTGGAGAAAAGTTCCTTTTGCGACAGAAACTGGAGAAAAGTTCCTTCTGCAGCAGAAACAGAGGATAAGCCCACTTCGCAGCATCTTTCCCTTGGACTTGGACTCAGCGTTTGTGCACAACCTGGCAGCGGCAAAATGGTACTTTGAAGCCCATTTTGCAGAGTGCCAGGCCCGACTTCCTTCTTAAAAAAAAGAAACGTAAAAAAGGAGAACCCTCTACAGTTGTTTACCCTATTTTCGTATTGCTCTATATGACATGCTTTGTGTAGCTTAGTTCTTGGTGTATGGAAATTGGTTATTCAATTATACTTGGACTAATTCATTTGTTTAGCTATGGTTAGGGTTCTAAATATTTTGCTAGGTTTGCTTTAGAATCTTTCACTAACATCATCAAATTTCCTATCTCTTGAGGGATGGGACCAGAAAATTGGTTTTTACGGAGTAATAAAACTTCTATGTCCCTCAAATTGCCCAAAGATAATGGAATATTACCATTTAACTAATTGTTGTCTAGTTGAAGACTTATCATGGATTTCAATCTCCTAATGATATGAAAATTGAGCTAGAGAGGTTATTACATTGAAAGCTTAAAGAGAAAAGACTCCAGATTCCCTATTTCTAGGGGGATGGAGCTAGAGAGCTGATTTTCATACATATGCAACCATGTAAGCTTTTCTAAGCTTCTAATACTAGAAGGAATGAGACCTATTAGGCTATTGTTGTTCATGTCAAGTTCAACTAACTTGGAGAGGTTTCCTATTTCCCTAGGAGCAAAACCATATATTTGATTATCATATGAGTACAAATAAACTAAGTTACTTAGATTACCTAAAGAAGAAGGAATGGAACATGAAAGGAAATTATCATTGAAAAACAAGTAGACCAGGTTGCTCAAATTGCCTAAAGATGCAGGAATGCAGCCATGAAGATGGTTGGCATACAAAGAAAGGGCATTGAGAGACTTTAACTAATCTATTTCTGGAGTAATTGAGTCGTTTAACTGATTTTCAGCTAAATCTAACACCTCAAGATTGGTCAGTAGTCCAATCTATGGTGGGATTTCCCCCAGATAAGTTATTAGATGACAGATCAAGGTGTGTGAGTTTGGACATCTTTCTAATTTCAATAGGGATTGTAGCAAAGAGTTCATTCATGCTGAGATCTAAGAATTGCAAGGTTGGCAAGAGATGAGAATGAAAATCCATGAAGCGTACCTTCCAAGCCTGAGTTAGTCATGTTTAAACCAATAACACTTCCTGCTTGGTTGCAAGAAATGCCTAACCAACAGCATAGGATTGAGCTCGTATTTTGATTGTTTGAAGAATTGGTTGCATAATTACGGAGATTCCATGAAGGCAGGGGTGGCTGTGTTTCATTTCGAAGACTGGCTTTCCAATTGAGTAGAGCATCTGCCTCTTCATTCACCTAAAGAGAAGCAACATTGAATGAGGAATGTAACATGGCCAACGTTACTAGAGAAAAGAGGGAAAACACTTTTTTCAAGCTAGTGAATACCATGGGGCTTTGTTTTACAAGTTGCAAACTTGTTCAAAATTCTTTTTTTCTTTTTTCTTTTTTGGGAGAAGAATTCTATTTAAAATGTCTAAGCCTCCCCACACTATTTATAAGTTTAAGATTTGGTTGTCTCATGCAATCAGTTCTCACTATGAATCGAGAAGGATAAAAAGGATTTGATACAATGGGATCATTGAATTTACAGTTCTTCTAATTTAATCTTGTATCCCATGATACAAGCGTTCCGTTAGATTATTTTTATTTTATTTTATTTGATCTTGTATTTTTATGTTTTTTTGTGTTTTTTGAGGAGAGAGACATAAAAGTGGAACAAAATTACATATTTAATCTTGTTTTTAACAGAGGTGGGTTACGAAAATCTAACTGAGCTAATCTCAAGTGGGTAAAGTATCAAATTTCAAACTACAGGTAGGCAACTTAAATTTTGGCCAAAGCACAGGTGGGTAAGTTGTAATTTGCCCTTAATAAAATAAAGGAAAATGTTTGGCTCCAACCACCAACAAAAAGATGACATGTGTCTTGGTACATGCATACGAATAAATGTTATCTTTCTATTGGTGGTTGGGACAAACTTCTATCCCAAAATAAATACTTTATGTAGCAATCTTGACTAAACTAATTTCTAAAGAGGCTAAGTATAAGGAGGTTAAAGAAAATATGATATTTTTCACAATTTATAGCAGAGATTTTTTTTTTTTTTTTTTTTTTTTTTTTTTTGGAGATTTTATTGTAGAGATTAGGTAGATCTTTTCTGATTGAAAAATAATTCCCTTTTGACTTTTGACCCCAATTACGGCTAATTACCAATTTTAAACAATTTCCACAGCTAAGTCCGGTTAATTGATTAGCCAATAGGTTAATAGCATGGATATGCACCACAAAATAGCAAATCCAACACTCACACACCCAATTATGTATGTTGAGGTTCGTTTCAATTTCGGTCTAATTTGACACTATAAAGTTCTTTATCCACTGTACATTTGTTAGAAATTTAGCTAAACCAGCAACTAAACCAGTGGATTTAAAGAAGATATGCAGAAGAAGACTTGTGCGACGTGTAGCTTAGGCTCATTGATGTTTTCTACTTCAATTCATATAAGTGTAATATTTTATACATGTGTAGATCACGTGATTCTTTAAGTCCTTGATACACATTACTACATTAGCGAAAAAACAAAACACACAAAAATAGTCCTGCTGTCAGTCTCTAATTGGAAGTTAGTGGGATTAGTTATTTCCGTTAATACTGTATTTAACGGTAAGAAAGGTTGTTTAATTCGTTTTTCTGTCTTTGCTTAGTCTCTTTTGCTCTGTTTCAAGTGTATTTTATTCCGGCTAATCAATAAAATTATTCTTTTTAAGAACAACTTTTTACTTATGCACGTATTTATCACAATAAGAGGAGTTATTCAAATATTACATGTGTATGTGTACGTTTCTACAAAACGACGTCCAAAAGTGGATAGATCGTCCTAAGGGATGCCTACAAAATAATTGAGTCCACAAATGGGCGAATTCACTAAGTCCACAAGTGGAAGACTTCAAAACCAAGTCCAAAAGTGGACGGATCATCCCAAGGGATGCCTACAAAATAATTGAGTCCACAAATGGATGAATTCACTAAGTCCACAAGTGGACGAGTTCATTATGAAGTCCACAAGCAAACGAGTCCACAAGTGGATGAGTTTATTACGAGGTCTTTAAGTGGATGAATTCATTACGAAGTCCATTTAAGTGGACAAATTCATTACCAAGTCCATAAATGGACGAGTTTGATACTTAGTCCTCAAAAAGGACAAGTTAAGTCCAACAAGTAGACGAATTCATTACGAAGTCCACAAGTGGACGAGTTTATTACGAAATCCTTAAGTGGACAAGTTTATTACAAGGTCCACAAGTGGACGAGTTCATTGCAAGGTCCTCAAATGGACAAATTCATTACGAAGTCCATAAATGGACTAGTCTTATACTAAGTCCTTAGAAAGGACAAATCATGTCCAAAGTGGACGGCTTCGCACCTACAAGTCGTTAAGTACTAACAGACGAGTTACTAAATACTAAGTAGAAGGGTTCATTCCAAAGATGCATGAAGTCCCTAAAGGACGAGCGCACCCAACAAGACGAGAGCATCCTAACACGTACACCCATCCCAAGATTGACGACATACGCATATATCAAAGTAAGAAATCAATACTTAAAGCGACGGATATAAAATGTTAAACAAACGCCATAACATAAAAAAGTGCTTACAACCAAAGCCCAAAAGCAGAGGGAACTTAATATTGTCTGAAAATAAGACGAATACATAAGAAATTATTATTAAAAATAAAAAAGCTAAACTAAAGGGTTTTGGACATCCTGAACTGGAGGATTCTCATCGTCTTTGGAAGGAGGATTCTGGGCTTCCTGAGTAGAAGGATTTTTAGCATCTTAAGGAGGAGGATCTTCGGTAGATGGGATCAAGGGAGTGACAGGTCTCTCCACAGCAAGTTGAGCAAGGATCACACCGTCATCTTTTGGATCCCGCTTTGACTGAGTAAAGACGTTGGTCTCCTCACGAACAGTGCCGCCACCCGCAGGGGTCGTCGGCAGGGGGTCGTCCATGGTGACTTTGGATAGATCCAAGTTTGGGAAGACAGACTTGACCTGCTTCAGGAAATCCTCAAACCCGTCACCATAGTAGACTGCACAGGCATTAATAAAAAGCTGTAAAGCCTTGAAGTCTATTACAGCATTAGCCTTGGCTGTCTCTACCTACCCACAAAGAGCCATCAACTCCTTCTTCAAACTCGCCTTGGCCTCTTATGCCTTTTCTTGTTGACTGGTCTCCTCTTTCATCTTCTCGTTCAAAGCCGTCACCTCCTTGTTAAGAGTATGGAAGGCCTCCTTGTATTGATCATGTTCATTGGTCAAGGTCTCATTGCACTTCCTAAGACGGTTAATCACCCCTTCCTCAGTGACGCACCAATCTTGCAGTGCTTTCATACGCACAAGTGGCTGAAAATGAGTTACAATCGTCAGCTAATGAATAAACAACAGAATAGAAGAGTCTGGTAAAAGAACATACTCTAGAGAGGTCAAAAAGACCTGACGCCCCCAAATCCTCCGTCTCCTGCTTAACACAAGGATCCAAGTCCATCTCCTTGTTGATTGACTCAACCATCTCGACGGCGTATCCCTTACGCGTAAGGAGATGACGAGTTCCCTGGGTGATTGGGCTCATCGCCGTCATTAAGCCTTTGTCAGCTCCATGACTTGGGTTAGGAGGCGACGGCTTTTTGGACTGTTTGTCGCCAGGAGTGACCATTCCTTTCTTAAGAGGACGATCATCCTTCCCTTTAGCTTTCCATTTAGGCGCCCCCTTCCTGACGACCTTAAGGGCTGACGAGGACGCTCCGTCCTTCCCCTTCTCCTTCTTCTCCTCTTTTTTATGCACCGCAGCTGACGCCCTCACCAACGCTCTCTGTTTGGCTGCCTCCATTTCTGTAAAGGACAAAGGACAGGAGTTAGATACAAAGATGATAAGGAAACGACGGAAAGAAAGAAGTAAGAAAGGAAAGACTTACGTCGACGAGAGTATCTATTCAATCTACATGTTGCAGGCATTGGCTCTCGACCACCATAGTAGGCGTGCAGCGTATCAAGAGTGATCAGGTCCCTGCACTTCCGTTCCTCAAATGGAATCTCAAGAACCTGATGGATAAAAGCCTCCTGCTCGTCAGTTATATGTGAATGAACACTAGCTGAAAAAGAGGAACGGATGACGTTAAATACTTAACAAATAAACAGAGAAAGAAGTAAAAGAAAAAAACCGACAACGCTAAACCTAAGTCTTTGACAATACCCCAAGTATTCTCGAAGCCATGAGGCATTGTAACCCACTCCTCTAGACAACATACCCAATTCGTCCCCTGAACGAAGAAATATCTGCCCTTCCAATTTCTATTGAAATCAGGCATGTCCGACACGAGTCTAAGCTCTTTCTTTCGCGCCGCAAAATGGTATATCCCTTGAGACGAGACAATGTGCTGGGGTCTATAGTACCAAAAGAACTCGTCCAGTAAAGGCTGACGATTCCCACCATTAAGACGACTCCATAGGATTTCAGCTCCAATGAATATCCTCCAAGTAATGGGAGCAATTTGGCTGACGGATAGTCCAACTGACGGTGCAATGCCGTCAGTGGCAACCTTAGTCCTGCCGCAAACATGGCATCATAAATGCCAACGTTCGCGATCTTCCCTGAGTAGCACTTTTCAAACTTCTCGGGAAGAAGGATTGGGATATGGTCTAGAATTTGGAAACGGTCCCGTAAATTCATAAAGATGTTGGTCGTCATCGTCGGCTTGAAGTCATTGACGGTCCACATGTTGGGGAGAATAAAGGGACAAGTGTGGCCATCCTTGGGGCTTCCTGAACTACCTCCCTCAGGGGCCCTCTCGTCACCCTCACCCTCGTCCCCGTCATCTTCTCCTCTGTATTCTTCATCCTCTCCTCCCTCATCATCCTCATCCTCACCTTCTTCTCACTCTTCTTCCTTACCTTCCTCTCCATCATAACTTTCCCCTTTGTCATCAGAAGAATGGGCGGACGTTTCCCTCTCTGATGACCAGGAAAAGCCCTCCTCGGGCTCATGACCTGATTGGAAGACTTTTTCATAGCCCGCTCCCTCACGGACTAACGACTATTCACTCGTTGCTTCTCTATCACTTGACATCTATTCACCTACAAGTGACAGAGTAATTAATCTAAGAAACTATTTGACGAGTCTCTATAGAAGTGACGACTAACTACAAGAGCTGAAGTAAAAAGAAAATGAAGGGAAAAGAGGACTTATAGGATGAAGTGACGACTTTGGAGATGACGGGATCCACAAGCTGAAGGCGACAAAGTGATGGGATGACAGCTCTCTTTCTTTTAGGGTCTGCAAGGATGAAATAAGGAGAAATATGAGGAAGAGGTGACATATTTATAGGATGAAAATACATAGGAAACGAAGCGACGTTTTTGTTTAGAAACGAGGCCAACCAGCCTATGCCACGTGTCTTAGCATTAAATGATGGCTACTCGAGGAACCATTAATGAACACACCTTTTCCTGAACAAATAAAAAGCTACGAATCAAACTCCATATCCTGTCAGCTAAAGTCGATGGAGCCATGGAGTAGGGGGCAGCTGATAAGGGTAATTTTAAAAAAGGTGTTAAACTCATTCACATGAGATAAAGCCGTTGGTCTCAAAGAACCCGTCAGCCATACCATGCATTCAAAGAAGAAAACGACAACATTGTGAGGCCGACGAGTCCTTTTCAAAGCCGACGACTCCACCTCAAAGCCAATGGCATTTGGGTGGGACGACCAAAACAACTGGACGTGGTTGGAAACTGACGGAAGGAAGCTGACGGGGATAAAGAAGCTTTTGACGAATCTAGCATGGCTTTGCTTGGACTCCATGAATGAGTATATAAGGAAACATCTTACGCCCCACGGTTAACCCTAATCAAGAGGACCCCTAAGGAAAGGATCTCGCAAGATACACACATTAACGAGGATGAATGTCAGCTATACACTACTATAAAAACCCCAAAGCCCTCACAAACCAAGGTACACATAATTTACCCCAACTCGGGCACCAAGCGGATTTGCCTGTTTCTTAATGAAATTCTAAGTCTTCTTTCTCAAAAAAAAAAAAAAAAGTAGGAACCAAACCCTAATCACAAAGTGGGTTGACGGGCTAAAAGTCTAGATATGCATAATCGCAATTTGATTTATCGAAAATATAAGTTCTTGATTAGTCAAAATGAATCAAATTTTTGTTCTTGCACACTGAAAACCAAAATCGGTGGAGAAAATTAATGTCGTAAAGTACTTTGTGTAATAGCGCGTATTGACTTGCTTTTCTAATTGACTTTGTCTTTTTTGCTTTTAATTGACTGAAAGATTAGACAATGAGTCTGTTTGGATACAACTTATTTTGCTGAAAATTGAAAACACTGTAGCAAAATAATTTTTAAATATATGAATAATGCCGTGGAACCCATTTTTAATATTTTTTTTTTTCTGACTAAAGTGGTTGTGGGTCCTATGAATATTGCATAAACAGTATGTGAAAAGTAACTTTGTCTTCCGCACAGTGTAATCACATGCATGAACAGTATTAGTTACTGTTTATAAGCGTTGAAAAAAAAAAAACATAAAACGTGCAAACGCACAAACGTAAACGCGGATCCAAACCGCACCAATATATGGTATGCTTTTCGAAGCGTATATGTCACATAAATAGTATTTGAAGTGTTAACTGGTGCATCTTCCAGCCAAAAAATGGATGCTAAGACAGCTTCCATGAGGAATATCATAATCCCGATGCTTCTCTTGTTGTTTCTCTTATCTAAAACGGTCGTTGCCGCACCAAACAACGTCTTCTCAGTCCCACCAGCCAGTGAGTTCCTTAATTCGTGTCCTCTTTTGAGTATATATCATGCGGGTTTCATGTTTTAAATTAGAGGTTTTAGATTTATGCAATTTCCTGTCATGTTTGCAGAGAAGAAGAGAAGCCCGCAAAATATTTTTGTTCAAATAAAATTTCGGCGTCCCCCGCATGTCCCTCCCCATCCCCCCATCGGCTACCCCCCCCTGCCGTGATTGATTCCCATTTAAAGTCACTGCCAATGATTATAAAGCGTAATTCCCTGGAGTTTGCCACCAACATCGTGGTAACCTTCCCTTTGAAATACGTTAGCAGGTTGATTCCGGTAGAGTATCAATATCATATGTAGGTATCCCTTTTCATTGTAAAATGTAAACCAGCATTATGTCAGTTACAATTTGCAAACTCTACTAATATCTACAAATGTGTGTCTGTTACTTTCAATTTGCAAGAAATAAAACTATGAAGTTGATGGTAGGTTTTGCGATGTTTGGAAATCAGTTAACCTTGTGAAATCTGTTGAAAATAGTAATGTCTGAAATCTATAAACGCTTTCTGGGTGTAGAACCAGTCAATAAACTCAAAAGGCTTAATTAAAAAAAAAAAAAATACCTTTTTCTTAAATATATATATATTTTTTTAATTTTGAAAAAACGAACTTTTTCTTGGTTGGGCAAATGCCAAACGCACTAATATATTGTATCTAATGTGAATGCGTTCATAGTCCAAAGACTCCAAGTATGTCGGCGTGGAAAGCTTGTAATCACAGTGATGCTACCAATTTTGTAATGTTTGACAGAAGTTATTGTTAATTTATTGAATGCATGGTCTTATTTTTTTAAAAAGAAAAAAGAAAAAGAAATAGTGAATAATTTTTTAAGATCACTCAAATATATATATATATATATATATATTTGATGAATAAGATCGCTCCAATATTAATTAAGGTAGTAGTTATCTATTAGTTAGACTAAAGTATATATTTAGCCTTAAGTTTAAGTTTTTATTTATTTATTTATTTTATTTTCCACCACGCACTTTTAGTGCAGTGGTCACTCCACAAGTATATAAGTACTTATGGGGGGTGTGGGGTAAGAGCCGGGGTTCAAGTATTCAGAAAAGAACTTCACAAACATATATACTTAGATTATTCTAGAGTAGATTTTCTATCTTATATAAAAAATAAAAAATAAAAAGTTTCTATTTTTTTATTTTGACCTTTTATATTTGAAAATATTCATTTTGGCCATTATGTGTGATTCTATTTTCATATTGACCTTGTTGTTGATTTTCATTAGTAATTTGGTGATTATATGAGTGAAGTCTCTTAATGAACAATACTTATTTGGCCCTTAATGGTTAGAACACTAATAGAAATAGACTTATCTTAATATAGAGTACTTATGTGATATTTAATTGTCAGATTACTAGCATAAATGGATTTATACGGATGACGTACGTGTCTTAGAGCGTTCACAGCAGGTGTGGCAAATGTGCCAAATGCCAAATATTTGGCACACTTGCCACACCAAACACAAAAATGGTGCTTTATGAGATGTGCCAAATCTCAAAAATTATACAACATGGCTACAGTACCGTTGCAAATTTGCAACGGTACGGACAAATGTTGCAAAAATTTTATTGTTTTATATTCTCTTTTCTCTCTCCTTTCTCTTCATTTTTTCTTTTCTCTTCTCTCTCACTCTCCGGTTCCCTCTCTCTTCTCCTTATACCGGTTCCCTCTCTCTTCGACCAGTCCGGGATGTTCACCGGCAGCGACAACGGCGTAGCTCCGACAACGACAGCGCGCTCCACCACGCTCGATCTCACCCACGCTCCAGCCACGCTCGATCTCACCCACGCTCAACCACGCTCAACCACGCTTGATCTCGCCAATCTCACCCACGCTCGATCTCGCCAATCTCACCTCAAGGCCGCCGTCGATCTCACCCTCTTCCCTCTCCTCTTTGTCCGCCTTTCACTCTAGCGCTCTCTAGTTGTGGGTTTTTTTTTTTTTTTTTTTTTTTTTTTGCTGCAATTTGGGTTGATCTGATGGTGGTGGTGGGCTGTGGGCTATGGGTGGTGACAGTGGCAGTGGTGGTGGGCTGTGGGGGTGATGGCCGGTGGTGGTTGTCGGTGTTTTTTTTTTTTTTTTTTTTTTTTTTGGCTGCAATTTGGGTTGATTTGATGGTGGTGGTGGGCTGTGGGCTATGGGTGGTGACAGTGGCAGTGGTGGTGGGTTGTGGGGGTGATGTCCGATGGTGGTTGTCGGTGTTTTTTTTTTTTTTTTTTGCTGCAGTTTGGGTTGATTTGATGGTGGTGGTGGGCTGTGGGCTATGGGCGGTGACAGTGGCAGTGGTGGTGGGCTGTGGGGGTGATGGCCGGTGGTGGCTGTCGGTGTTATTGATGATAATGGGGATGGGATAATATATTATTTTAATGTGTAGTAAATATTATTTTAATGTATAGAATTGAATGATAAAACATCTGATAAATGAGATGTTGTAAAATGATGTGGTAAAATAATAAAGTAGGTCTTTAGTGTGGTAAAATGGCATTTTTTTTGCAACATCTGCTGTCGATGCTCTTAGGGGATGTCATTTATATGGCAATGGACCAAATTTACTAACAAAAATAGATAATAGGGTATATAAACAAAATCAATTTTAAGGGCCAAATTGAAAAAATAAAGAAACAATATGAAAATAACTATATAATAATGCATGATTCCTAGGAGCTCTCTGACCCAGCGTGGCAACCTTCCTTTCAAAATAGGTTCGTAATATGTTTCCCGGGAAATATATATATATATATATAGAGAGAGAGAGAGAGAGAGAGAGAGAGAAGTATTCCATCTCATTGTTATTTGTTAATGTCAACCACCATGGCTTACTTGTGAATTGTGACCTTCGGAAAGAGTAGTAATTTCTATACTCTATAAATGTTTCTAACCTACTCCGTAATTGAATAGAGAAAATAAGACTACGAAATTTATAGCTAAGTGTCTTTATTATTTTGTGTTCATTGATGTAATTGAGTTTAGAAATTAGTATTTTCTCAAAAAAAAATTCTAACGTTTTTTGGAAATTAACAAAGTAGTGTAATAGTGTCTGTGTTTCGGTATATCAACGTGATCGAAAAGCTTGAAATAATAGAAATTGTGAAACTTGATGGGGCAATGTCACGCTCACCTGTAACAAAATTCTTCACTAATAAAAAGTTTGGGTGCATTTCTTTGTGAATTTCCAAAGTGCATGCTTGAAATTTCGTTTCGCCTTCTTTCTTTCTTTTCATGTTTGTGCGCAAGAAAATTAACCCCAAGAGCATTAAGCCACGAAACGACGGAACTTTTTTCTTCCTATATTATCATTTACATTTATACATATTCCTGATGTGCAGGTCAGATGCCATCTTCTTTTTTCCTCTTTCAATTTGACTGAAAGCTTAGACAGTGGTATGCTTTTTGAAATGTATATCGCATAAATAAAGAGCATTTGAAGTGTTAATTGGTGCATCTTCCATCGAAAAATGGACGCTAAGACAGCTTCCACGAGGAATATCATAATCCCGATGCTTCTCTTGTTGCCGCGCCAAACAGCGTCTTCCCAGTCCCACCAGCCAGTGAGTTCCTTAATTCATGTCCTCTTTAATTAGAGTATATATCAGATTGTAAATTAGAGGTTTTATTTATGTATAGGTTTTAGATTTATACAATTTCTTGTTAAGCCCGCGAAATATTTTTGTTCAAATCAAAACTCCTAGGCATCCCTCGCCAATTCCGCCAAACCCTAGCAGCAAGGGTCATTCGGGGAAAGTGGTGCCGTGTCCTCCCTGCCATGATTGATTCCCATTTAATGTCACTACCAAATACCAATAAATAACCGTAAAGCCCAATGTGTCTCTGTTACTTTCAATTTGAAAAGTCATTTATTTGAATAAAGAAAATAAAACTATGAAGTTGATGGCAGCTGCTTCTTAATTTTGTGATGTTTGGAAATCAAATTTGCCTAGTGAAATCTGTTGAAAATAGTAACTTCTGAACTCTATAAACGCTCTTTGGGTGTGGAAATGGAACCAGCCATTAAACTCCAAAGGCTTAAAAAAGGGAAGGAAAAAAAAAAAAAAAAAAAACTTTTTTTTTTTTTTTTAAATTTTGAAAAAACAAACTTTTTCTTGCTTGGGCAAACGCCAAACGCTCTAATCTAAAGTGTATGTGTTCATAGTCCAAGTATGTCAGCGTGGAAAGCTTGTAATCGCAGTGATGTTATTAATCTTGTAATGTTTGACAGAAGTTTATGTTGATTTATTGAATGCATGGTCTTATTTCTCAAAAAAAAAAGAAAAAAGAAATAGTGAATAATTTTCTAAGATCACTCCAATATTAATTAAGGTAGTAGTTATCTATTAGTTAGACTAAAGTACACATTTGGGCTTAAGTTTAAGGTCTTTTATTTATTACCACACACCTTTAGTGCAATGGTCATTCTACTAGTATAGCTTGTGGAGTATGGAGAGTAAGGGCTAAAGTTTAAGTTTTTAGAAGGGAGTTTCACATACATATACACTTAAATTAGAATAAAATAGAATTTCAAAGAACGGTCCCGTAAATTCTTAAAGATGTTGGTCGTCATCGTCGGCTTGAAGTCATTGACGGTCCACATGTTAGGGAGAATAAAGGGACAAGTGTGGCCATCCTTGGGGCTTCCTGAACTTCCTCCCTCAGGGGCTCTCTCGTCACCCTCACCCTCGTCCCCGTCATCTTCTCCTATGTATTCTTCATCCTCTCCTCCCTCATCATCCTCATCCTTACCTTCTTCTCGATCTTCTTCCTTACCTTCCTCTCCATCATAACTTTCCCCTTTGTCATCAGAAGAATGGGCGGACGTGTCCCTCTCTGATGACCAGGAAAAGCCCTCCTCGGGCTCATGACCTGATTGGAAGACTTTGTCATAGCTCGCTCCCTCACGAACTAACGACTATTCACTCGTCGCTTCTCTATCACTTGACATCTATTCACCTACAAGTGACAGAGTAATTAATCTAAGAAACTATTTGACGAGTCTCTATAGAAGTGACGACTAACTACAAGAGTTGAAGTAAAAAGAAAATGAGGGGAAAAGGGGACTTATAGGATGAAGTGACGACTCTGGAGATGACGGGATCCACAAGCTGAAGGCGACAAAGTGATGAGATGACAGCTCTCTTTCTTTTAGGGTTTGCAAGGATGAAATAAGGAGAAATATGAGGAAGATGTGAGATATTTATAGGATGAAAATACATAGGAAACAAAGCGACGTGCTTGTTTAGAAACGAGGCCAACCAGCCTATGCCACATGTCTTAGCATTAAATGATGGCTACTCGAGGAACCATTAATGAACACACCTTTTCCTGAACAAATAAAAAGCTACGAATCAAACTCCATATCCTGTCAGCTAAAGCCAATGGAGCCAGGGAGTAGGGGGCAGCTGATAAGGGTAATTTTAAAAAATGTGTTAAACTCATTCACATGAGATAAAGTCGTTGCTCTCAAAGAACCCGTCAGCCATACCATGCATTCAAAGAAGAAAACGATAACATTGTGAGGCCAACGAGTCCTTTTCAAAGCCGACGACTCCACCTCAAAGCCAACGGCATTTGGGTGGGACGACCAGAACGCCTGGACGTGGTTGGAAACTGACGGAAGGAAGCTGACGGGGACAAAGAAGCTTTTGACGGATCTAGCATGGCTTTGCTTGGACTCCATGAATGAGTATATAAGGAAACATCTTATGCCCCACGGTTAACCCTAATCAAGAGGATCCCTAAGGAAAGGATCCCGTAAGATACACGCATTAACGAGGATGAATGTCAGCTATACACTACTATAAAAACCCCAAAACCCTCACAAACCAAGGTACACATAATTTACCCCAACTCGGGCACCAGGCAGATTTGCCTGTTTCTTAATGAAATTCTAAGTCTTCTTTCTCAAAAAAAAAAAAAAGAAAAAAAAGTAGGAACCAAACCCTAATCACATAGTGGGTTGATCGACTAAAAGTCTAGATATGCATAATCGCAGTTCGATTTATCGAAAATATAAGTTCTTGATTAGTCAAAATGAATCAAATTTTTGATCTTGCACACTGAAAACCAGAATCAGTGGAGAAAATTAATGTCGTAAAGTAATTTGTGTAATAGCATGTATTGACTTGCTTTTCTAACTGACTTTGTCTTTTTTGCTTTTAATTGACTGAATGATTAGACAATGAGTCTATTTGGATACAACTTATTTTGCTGAAAACTGAAAATACTGTAGCAAAATAATTTTTAAATGTGTCAATAGTGTCGTGGGACCCATTTTTAATATATTTTTTTTTCTGAATAAAGTGGTTGTCGGTCCTATGAACATTGCATAAACAATGTGTGAAAAGTAACTTTGTCTTCTGCATAGTGTAATCACATGCATGAACAGTATCGGTTACTGTTTATAAGTGTTGAAAAAAAAAAAACATAAAACGTGCAAACGCACAAACGTAAACACGGATCCAAACCGCACCAATATATGGTATGCTTTTCAAAGCGTATATGTCTCATAAATAGTATTTGAAGTGTTAATTGGTGCATCTTCCAGCCAAAAAATGGATGCTAAGACAGCTTCCATGAGGAATATCATAATCCCGATGCTTCTCTTGTTGTTTCTCTTATCTAAAACGGTCGTTGCCGCACCAAACAACGTCTTCTTAGTCCCACCAGCCAGTGAGTTCCTTAATTCGTGTCCTCTTTTGAGTATATATCATGCGGGTTTCATGTTTTAAATTAGAGGTTTTAGATTTATGCAATTTCTTGTTATTTTTGCAGAGAAGAAGAGAAGCCCGCAAAATATTTTTGTTCAAATCAAACTTGTGTTTCCCCCGCCACATCATAATCACCCTCCCCTTCCCCCCCGCCACCCCCTGCCGTGATTGATTCCCATTTAAAGTCACTGCCAATGATTATAAAGCGTAATTCCCTGGAGTTTGCCACCAACATCGTGGTAACCTTCCCTTTGAAATACGTTAGCAGGTTGATTCCGGTAGAGTATCAATATCATATGTAGGTATCCCTTTCCATTGTAAAATGTAAACCAGCATTATGTCAGTTACAATTTGCAAACTCTACTAATATCTACAAATGTGTGTCTGTTACTTTCAATTTGCAAGAAATAAAACTATGAAGTTGATGGTAGGTTTTGCGATGTTTGGAAATCAGATAACCTTGTAAAATCTGTTGAAAATAGTAATGTCTGAAATCTATAAACGCTTTCTGGGTGTAGAACCAGTCAATAAACTCAAAAGGCTTAATTAAAAAAAAAAATTAAAAATTTTTTTTTTTCTTAAATATATATATATATATATATATTTTAATTTTGAAAAAACGAACTTTTTCTTGTTTGGGCAAATGCCAAACGCACTAATATATTGTATCTAATGTGAATGCGTTCATAGTCCAAAGACTCCAAGTATGTCGGCGTGGAAAGCTTGTAATCACAGTGATGCTACCAATTTTGTAATGTTTGACAGAAGTTATTGTTAATTTATTGAATGCATGGTCTTATTTTTAAAAAAAGAAAAAAAAATAGTGAATAATTTTTTAAGATCACTCTAATATTAATTAAGGTAGTAGTTATCTATTAGTTAGACTAAAGTACACATTTAGCCTTAAGTTGAAGGTTTTTTTTTTTTTTTTTTTTTTTTTTTTCCATCACGAACTTTTGGTGCAGTGATCACTTCATAGGTATAAGTACTTGTGGGGGGTGGGAGGTAAGAACTGGGGTTCAAGTTTTTAGAAAGGAGCTTCACAAACATATATACTTAGATTATTTTAGAGTAGATTTTCTATCTTGTATAAAAAAAAAAATAAAATAAAAAGTTTCTATTTTTTTATTTTGACCTTTTATATTTGAAAATATTCATTTTGGCAATTATGTGTGATTCTATTTTCATATTGACCTTGTTGTTGATTTTGATTAGTAATTTGGTGATTCTATGAGAGAAGTCTCTTAATGAACAATACTTATTTGGCCCTTAATGGTTAGAACACTAATAGAAATAGACTTATCTTAATATAGAGTACTTATGTGATATTTAATTGTCGGATTACTAGCATAAATGGATTTATACGGATGACGTACGTGTCTTAGGGGATGTCATTTATATGGCGATGGACCAAATTTACTAACAAAAATAGATAATAGGGTATATAAACAAAATCAATTTTAAGGGCCAAATTGAAAAAATAAAGAAACAATATGAAAATAACTATATAATAATGCATGATTCCTAGGAGCTCTCTGACCCAGCGTGGCAACCTGCCTTTCAAAATAGGTTCGTAATATGTTTCCCGGTAAATATATATATATTTATAGAGAGAGAGAGAGAGAGAGAGAGAGAGAGAGAAGTATTCCATCTCATTGTTATTTGTTAATGTCAACCACCATGGCTTACTTGTGAATTGTGATCTTCGGAAAGAGTAGTAATTTCTATACTCTATAAATGTTTCTAACCTACTCCGTAATTGAATAGAGAAAATAAGACTACAAAATTTATAGCTAAGTGTCTTTATTAGTTTGTGTTCATTGATGTAATGGAGTTTAGAAATTAGTATTTTGTCAAAAAAAAATTCTAACTTTTTTTGGAAATTAACAAAGTAGTGTAATAGTGTCTGTGTTTCGGTATATCAACGTGATCGAAAAGCTTGTAATAATAGAAATTGTGAAAATTGATGGGGCAATGTCACGCTCACCTGTAACAAAATTCTTCACTAATAAAAAGTTTGGGTGCATTTCTTTGTGAATTTCCAAAGTGCATGCTTGAAATTTCGTTTCGCCTTCTTTCTTTCTTTTCATGTTTGTGCGCAAGAAAATTAACCCCAAGAGCATTAAGCCACAAAACTACGGAACTTTTTTCTTCCTATATTATCATTTACATTTATACATATTCCTGATGTGCAGGTCAGATGCCATATTCTTTTTTCCTCTTTCAATTTGACTGAAAGCTTAGACAGTGGTATGCTTTTTGAGGTGTATATCGCATAAATAAAGAGCATTTGAAGTGTTAATTGGTGCATCTTCCAGCGAAAAATGGACGCTAAGACAGCTTCCACGAGGAATATCATAATCCCGATGCTTCTCTTGTTGCCACGCCAAACAGCGTCTTCTCAGTCCCACCAGCCAGTGAGTTCCTTAATTCATGTCCTCTTTAATTAGAGTATATATCAGATTGTGAATTAGAGGTTTTATTTATGTATAGGTTTTAGATTTATACAATTTCTTGTTATGTTTGCAGAGAAGAAGAGAAGCCCGCGAAATATTTTTGTTCAAATCAAAACTCCTAGGCATCCCCCGCCAATTCCGCCAAACCCTAGCGGCAAGGGTCATTCGGGGAAAGTGGTGCCGTGTCCTCCCTGCCATGATTGATTCCCATTTAATGTCACTACCAAATACCAATAAATAACCGTAAAGCCTAATGTGTCTCTGTTACTTTCAATTTGAAAAGTCATTTATTTGAATAAAGAAAATAAAACTATGAAGTTGATGGCAGCTTCTTAATTTTGCGATGTTTGGAAATCAAATTTGCCTAGTGAAATCTGTTGAAAATAGTAACGTCTGAACTCTATAAACGCTCTTTGGGTGTGGAACTGGAACCAGCCATTAAACTCAAAAGGCTTAAAAAAGGGAAGGAAAAAAAAAAAAAAAAAAACTTTTTTTTTAAAAAATTTTGAAAAAACAAACTTTTTCTTGCTTGGGCAAACGCCAAACGCTCTAATCTAAAGGTGCAGTTTGGATAGGGCGTTTGCGCGTCTACGTTTCCTCTTTCTGCGTTTTTTTTTTTTTTTTATTCTCCCCAGCCGCAACTGTTGACCCGGTCTTCTGTGAACAGTGCACTTGTGCACTGTTCACGGGTCCCACAAACTTCACTTTTTATCAACTTTTTCATTAAAAATGGGTCCCACAGCACTATTCACACATTTAAAAATTATTTTCTACAGTGTTTTCAGTTTTCAGTTTTCAGTTTCAACAAAATAAGTTCTATCCAAACAGACCCAAAGTGTATGTGTTCATAGTCCAAGTATGTCAGCGTGGAAAGCTTGTAATCGCAGTGATGTTATTAATCTTGTAATGTTTGACAGAAGTTTATGTTGATTTATTGAATGCATGGTCTTATTTCTCAAACAAAATATATATATATATATATATATATATATATATAGTGAATAATTTTCTAAGATCACTCCAATATTAATTAAGGTAGTAGTTATCTATTAGTTAGACTAAAGTACACATCTAGGCTTAAGTTTAAGGTCTTTTATTTATTACCACACACCTTTAGTGCAATGGTCATTCTACTAGTATAGCTTGTGGAGTATGGAGAGTAAGGGCTAAAGTTTAAGTTTTTAGAAGGGAGTTTCACACACATATACACTTAAATTAGAATAAAATAGAATTTCTATCTTGTATAAAAAAATAATTTTTATTTTGTACTTTTATATTTCAAAATATTCATTTTGGCCATAAGTAATTTGTCATTGATTTTCATAAGTAATTTGGTGATTATATGGATGACGTCTCTTTTTTTTTTAACAAGATAGAAATTCTACTCTAACATAATTTAAGTGTATATGTGTATGAAACTTCCCACTAGAAACTTGAACCTCAGGCCTTGCCCCCCACATTCCATAATCACTTATATTTATAGAGTGACTATTGTGCCAAGGGTGCGTAGTAGTATAAGAGACGTCTCTTAATGAAAAATACTTATTTGGCCCTTAACGGTCAAAATATTAATAGAAAGTTTGGGTGCATTTCTTTGTCAATTTATAAAGTGCATGCTTGAAATTTCATTTCGCCTTCTTTCTTTCTTTCATGACTGTGCGCAAGAAAACCCCAAGAGCATTAAGCCACAAAACTATGGAATTTTTTTCTTCCTATATTGTCATTTACATTTATACATATTCCTGATGTGCAGGTCAAATGCCATCTTCTTTTTTCCTCTTTGAATTTGTATGCTAAGATTCATTTTTATTTTAGATGACAAATCAAGGTGTGTGAGTTTGGATAGTTTACTAATTTGAATAGGGATTGTACCAAAGAGTTCATTCATGCTGAGATCTAAGAATTGCAAGGTTGGGAAGAAGGGATTTGATACAATGGGATCATTGAATTTACAATTCTTCTAATTTGATCTTGTATCCCATGATAAAAGTGTTCCGTTGGATTCTTTTTTATCTTATTTGACCTTGTATTTTTATATTTTTTGTGTTTTTAGAGGAGAGAGACATAAAAGTGGAACAAAATTACATATTTAATCTTGTTTTTAACAAAGGTGGGTTACGAAAATCTAACTGGGCTAATCTCAGGTAGGTAAAATATTAAATTTTAAACCATAGGTAGACAACTTAAATTTTGGTCAAACCACATATGAGTAAGTTGTAATTTTCCCTTGATAAAATAAAGGAAAATGTTCGGATTCAACCACCAACGGGAAGATGGCATGTGTCTTGGTAAGTGCATGAGAATAAATGTTGTCTTTCTATTGGTGGTTGGGACAAATTTTATCCTAAAATAAATACTTTATGTAGCAATCTTGATTCTTGACTAAATTAATTTCTAAAGAGGCTAAGTATAAGGAGGTTTTACGCTGAGGATTTCGGTTTCCTCTTTCATGTTTTGGTTGTTTAACATGTTTTTGTTTGGTTATTTTTCAGTTTTGCTTTATTTGTTTTTCATATAAAAATTTAAAAAAAAAATTGCAAAATTAGAAAAATACAAAAACAGTGTGTTTTGTGTACATTGGTACTTGTGTACCTTGGATGGCTATTGAAACAAAGTCTTCTAAACTTTGTATCATTTGTAGCTTAGATGAGCATCTCTATGCACAACTAAGCAAGTGAGCTTTGTGGCTTGTGTTTGTGATGAGTACGATTAAGTTGTCTCTTAAAATTAACACGCATATCACTCTTTTTGATAGGAAAGACTAAAAAATCCTGAGAGAAAGGCATAAATAACTATCTCGCCACTGTTACCCGCCAATCATAATTTGACACCTGTATGCTTCGGCATAGCAAAAGTGTAGTGTCAATGACATTTGTGTGCATAGGCATAGCAAAATTAAAATGTCAAATATCATTGGGTATTTCTTTTCTTTCTCTAATATGCCCATGCATGATATGCTTAAAAGAAAAATATGCAAAAAATCAAAAGCAAAAAGATCAAAAATGCTTTAAATATGATTGCAAGCGTGTATTCTAGGAGTTGTGGGAGTTATAGGATGTACCTCAAAGGTGATAGTCCCCATCAAGCAGTTATGATTGTGTGTGAGTTAAAGATTTTCTCATATCTCAAATCGTCATAACATGCATACACTTATGCAATCTTGCGATGTTTTTCACACGCAACATGCAATATTCTTTGCTATTCTTGATACATATGTAGGTACAATGTGATTTGGCCATCACGAGGTTTTACCTGTATTAATGTATGCTCACTAAACTGTCTTGACTTGTTTTTGAAATATAAAATTGGTTAGACTTGTTTAGTGTGTGTGTGTGTGTGGTTTTGAAGATCCATGTGCTTAAATTTTATTTGAGAGATGATTTTGAAAGCTTAATATGTTGATTGGATCGTTGGTTAAGTTGCATGTTGGATTGCATTCATGTTTGTGTTTTTCACATCTCAAAAAACTGGTTTTAAATGCTGGCTCGACACCTCCTCGATACCTCCTCGATAGCTAGCTATCTGTCGAGCTTCTTCAGCTTTTTCTAATCGCAATCCCGACAGCTTCTCGATACCTGGTGGATCGATCGAGAAAGCTCTTGTCTCCTCGATAGCTTCTCAACACCTGGTGGATCGATCGAGATCTTTTTAGCCTTATGTTGATTTGTCCCTCGACAGATCCTTGACAGCTGCATCTGTCGACGTCTATTATGCTCGACACTTGTCTCGTCACATCTCGACCAATTGAGATTCCCTTGCCTGCATTTCATTTTTCTTTGTTTTGCATTCTTTTTCCTTTGTGTCCATAGCATCTTGTTTGTCTTTTTCTTGTAGGTCTATGGTTCCATGTTCTCCTTGTTCCCTCTTTGTCAGTTTTCTATTTGTCTCCATCATGTCTTTTGGCTTTTTATGCCCTTTGACAATCGTGTCAAAAAGGGGGAGAAATTTGAGAATTGAATGTCTTTCCTCAGGGGGAGTAATAGATTTAGGGGGAGAATTTCATGTTAAAGGGAAGAAAGTTTTTGATGTAACTAACTTAGGGAGAGAGTTAGTTTGATACACATTGATATTGATATATTTCTTTGTGTTGTGTATCTTTTGGTTTTGTAACCATTTACATACATCATGTTTTGATTCTATATTTGATAATGATGTATGTGTTTCACTCTTTATCTCACATGTGTTGTTTCTTTTCTCTCTTTATACATATGTTTCTTGTTTATTTAACTTGTCATTATTTTCCACATGGTACCTTGATGTGTTTTGTTTAATGCCTTTCAGGAAAGACAAGTTAAAGCCAAGTCAAGATTCTGAACCTTCTTCTTGCAGCAACTTCCAAGGTTCGGATCTTTTAGACTAGGCTTATTTATTCTGTAATCTTGAGTAGAATGTATTCTAGGACATTCAATGTACTCTTGTGGTTTTGTCACGGATTGCCAAAGGGGGAGATTGTTGGGGACATATTTTTATGTAATTTGCATATCTTTTGACAAAACACACTTTACTTGTATTTGGATAAATCTAAGTAGTTTCAGGATGATCATTATAAGTGGTTAAATTGAAGACATGAAGACTACTCAAGAACTGTTCAAGAAAAGTGCAATCTGCAAGTCTTGATACCTGCTCGATAGAAGCTCGATCTGTCAAGATTTATTAAAGCTCGACAGATGCCTCAATCGATTGAGCTTACGGGTTTTCAGATTATAGCCAGCAATGTTTTTATTCTAAAAGGCTATTTGTTTATGGGTTTATATAATCCTTATAGGATTAGGAAAACCCAAGGTTTGTGGGTTTGCATAATTCTTATTGGACTAGGAAAGCCCAAGGTTTGTGTAAACCTATTTGGAATAGGAGAGCCCATTAAGCTCCTATTTAAAGGAGGTGGAAAAAGAAAAACATAACCTTAGAGAGCTTCATAAGGTTTTCATTTTGAAACCCTAGCCTCCTTCTACAGAAGAAAGAGTTTTTGCTGCGTTTCTTGTATGCCTTTGGGTTCTGTAGCCAAGCAAAGTTTCTTACACCAACATTGAAGATCTTATTGGTGTTTCTATGTGAAGTTGCTACAAATCAACTACAACCATCAAAGGGTTGCTGTGGTGTTAGTCACGTACTTGGATTCGTGCAAAGGAGTAAGCCGCGTACTGGGGTCCGCGCATCAACTTGGTTAGTCACTTACTTGGGAGCCGTGCATCGAAAAGGGGAACTGTCACTACAGAACAAGTCCAATTGGGTATTGGGGTAAAGGTTCAACTGTAGGTTGGTAAGATACTTGGATTCCTTTACTTGTAACCGCTTGTTGTGATAATAGTGGAGTTTCGGGAGTGGTGACCTGAAAATCACCCGATGGGGTTTTTGCCGTTAGGTTTTCCCTATTCGTAAACAAATCACCGTGTTATTTATTTTCCGCTGCATATTTAGTTTATTGGTGATTTGTTTGTGTTACCACGCGTTTGCATGATAAATTGATTAATTAATAGCTTGGTTAATTAATTAATTAATTTCTATCACAGGGGGTCATTAAGTTTGTGGCCTATCATATATATATATACACACACACACAAATAAGTGTTTTTAAAATTCCAATTTCTTTAATTGCCACGAATTACCGGGGGTTGAGGGTGGTGATGATGTTTGTGCTGGCAGCGAAATGGTCATGTTGGTGGCAGCAGAGTTCGATGGTGGTGCGAAGATGTGTGAGGATTTTTATTTTTATTATTTTAGGTAAGTGAAATAGGAAAAAGCATAAAATAGGGAGTTAATTAAATTGGACACATGGCAGATTTTTATTCATCGTATATAAAGTGGTACAGAAGATTTAGACTCCAAAATTTGAAGGTCTTTTTCTACTTGAGATTTTAGACGACCACCTCATTCATCTATATTGTTGCGCCACCTTTGGGTCGTTGTTTGGAAGTTGCAAACTTCCCCACGCTATTATTTTACAGGCCTCAGATTTGGATGTCTCCTGCAGTCAATTTCCACGGTGATGGGAAAGAGAAAAGGGGATTTGAATTTGAATATTTGATACAATTCATCATTGGTTTTTTTACCGTTCTTCGTATGGAAAGTATCAGTACACGGAAATTATATTATTTTTATTTCAAGCTGGTCAAAAAGTTAGTGAGAAATTAAATATCTAGGAACCATGATGTGAGCACATGGTTTGTGAATCATTAGCAATACTGGTTTTAAATTGAAATTGGTTTGTGATTTCTTCAGTGTAAATTTCTTTTGTAATTTTTTAATAAAAAATGTCACATCATTAAAAAAATTTCAAGTCATTGTTTCATTAGCCACGTAAGTAACAGTACTAATGGCAGTTAGTAAAATGACTAATACAACTCAGTTTTAAAACTTGAGGGACTAACTGCGCACACAGAGTAAACTTGAGGGACCAACATTGATATGATTTGACATGTTCATTTAGGTCTAACTAGTCTAATGATGTGAATTATAGATTCATGGTTCTACTCCTATGTTATCACTAAACAAATGTGTTGGAATAGTTGTTCCATTCAATTTTATATATTCATTATGATATTTATTTCTAAATAATTATCATTATAGTATGAGATAATATGTAGAAACAATTTTTTTGTCATAAATTTGACGTGTTAAATTGTGAATAAAGAAAAAATGATGAGTTTATGTAAAAGTGACGGGACTATGTGAAAGTAACAGACAATCGCTCACATTTTGCTTTATTATAATTATGACAAAAACTATGGCACAAATATTGAGTCATAAAAGAATATACCAAACAGGTCGTAAGATTTTAGAGAGGTCTGTTGGTGCATTTGCAATTATTTTAAATGACCAATCAAATCAACGAGACATATAGCTGGCAATTAGCAAAAATAAAATTAGAGAAGATGTTTGAATGTGGGACATTTGTTAAAGAGGTAAAGACTCAAGAAATTCGTGCATTTGTAATTATTCTAAACTAGTATGTAATCCGTGCTTACGTACAAGAATAATAAATTATAGTGGTGCTATTAATGTTAGTTTGAGTTATTAAATATATAGAGTATAGTTCGACCAGGACATTTAGAGGTATTAAAATAGTTTTTCCTTGCAATTTTTATGATATTGGTTATGCTAAATTTTTCATTACATTGCTATTACGTAAATAATTTTGAAAATCACTATTGGATGGCATATACAATATCAATTTAAAATCATTGTTTGTGAAATTCTACTAAATATAATGCAAAATAAAATAATAAATTGGTCAAATAGTATCTCTTAAATTAAATGGAGATAGGTGCATGGAATCGTTGAGGTTAATTATAGTTTATTATGTTCAATATTTTCGCATATAAAATATCTGAATTGAAACAGTATAAAAAAAAATGCTCATTAGCTTAGAGAAAAAATAAAAGCAAAAATCTAAACAATTTAATTTGTATGTAAAGCTAACAAAAGCAAAATCCAATTTTGATTCTAATTGAATTTTCTCTATATTTTTTTTAAAAAGCCACACACACACACACACACACGTTAGTAATGGATTGTACATATTCGTGATATATTATATAAATGACTTATATATTTAAATTGTTTTTAGTTATACAAAAAAATGCTCATAAATATAAAATCATTCAAACTCTCTCATTTTCTAATCTTATATATAGAGTTAGATATATGATTATGTTTTTTAATAGTTTATTTATATTAAACTCGTTTTTTTATTTCCTTAAAAAAAAATTAACTCATTTAGCAAAAAAAATTATAAACTTAGATTAGATAGGACATGTAGTGCAAAATTTAATTCTAATCGAAATCTAATTTTTACACCGAATTAACTCACTTGGCACAGAAATTTTAAAACTTAGATTAGATGGAACACGTGGCGCAAAATTTAACTTTAATTGAATTCCAATTTAAAATCTAATTGAATATTCTCTCAGTTTTGCCTTTTAATATATATATATATATATATATATATATATATATTACCAGTCAAATTGCCTACTTCAAGATTGGATTTTTTTTTTTTTTTTTCAAATTATTTGTACAAAACATTAAGTCAAAGTTTGAAGTATTTCTCAACAAAAGACATTTATGTTTCCTCAAACATAACAATGATTCCTCCTAAACATTGAGAAAAGCTTTGAGTGGGGATATATGGTAAGAGCATAGTTATTAAACTCGGACTGGCTTGATAAGTTGTACCAAAAAATATGAGAAAACCTAAAGAATTAAGAAAAAAAAAAAAAAAAAAAAAAAAAAAAAAAAAAAAAAAAAAAAGACGCTTCTTTGTTTGTCTACCTACCTCCAAAACTCTAATCCTACCAAAAAACTACCATATTATTGTTAAACATTGATTTTGAATTATAATGGCTAATTTAAATTTAGGCATTTTTTAATTTTGTTTTTAACTTACATATTTATGCTATGATTTTTCATATATATATATATATATATATATATATTGTTAGGGGACCACAATTTGACTCCTTACAACCACTCTAAAAACAGGTCTGCGTGGTGTGATGTCGAATGCTATAAAAGATTTGAGTGTGTCTTCCTCATTACCAATTGGTTTTGAGGTAGAATAGCACAACTCACGATCCGACAAATGGTATTAGAGCTAAGGTCATGGGTTTGAGTCACGAGAATGTCATTGTGAGGGAGGAATTGTTGGGGAGACCACAATTTGACTCCCTACAACTACTCTAAAAACAGGCTCACGTGATGTGATGTCGAATGCTATAAAAGATTTGAGTGTGTCTTCTTCATCACCAATTGATTTTGAGGTGTAATGACATGGTACGACATATATAAAATTTTATTTGAAATAGTGGTTCAAGCAATGATCCACTTGTTGAACTGGCAACTCAGTGCTCACAAATCGGGTCAACTTTCGAGACGAGTTTAATAACTATGGGTAAGAGGTTTCTAGAGGAATCGGTGCATTGGAAATTATTGCAATTGACCCCTTTAGTGCAAGAATTTTTTTATTTTTTATTTTTTATAATAGTCATGTAGGGCAAGACTTGGAAGCACGCTTGTATAGGAAATTGATGCAGTTTTAACTTCTACGTAATTCTGCTTTACCTAGACTTTTTGAGCCGATTCACATGGAAAATTAGAAGTTGTTTTTAAGAAAGAAAAGAAAAAAAAAATAGTTTTCTTGATTTTTAAAATCAGAAACATGTTTAGTAAGTTGAATTTTTTTTTTCCAAGAATGAAAAATAAAAAAAATTTATTCAGAATAGTAATTATCGAATATACTTCTTCGTCTTCTTTTTCTTTCTTTATTTCTTTTAGAACTTTTATTTTATTTTATTTTAAATTTTTTTTTTTGGCATATAGGGTTAACAAACGACCAGCAGATCATTAACACCAGGGTTGGTTGAGGTGATTTTAATAGAAATGGAAAAAAAGAGAGAAAATAAAAAAGATAATTGTTTGGTTGGAGAGGAAAGAAAAGGGGATTTTGGTGGCTCAATTTGGAAAGATTATTGGAGAAATAAATGAGGGAGGAGACGGTAGATGGAAAAAGATCAAAACTACCTTTCGCCCTCTTTCCACAGCAACCTTGTTGTCTTCTGGTTCTCTTATCCTGTTAACGTATTTTTATTTATTTATTTTTTTAACAAACAATGCATGGGATTTGGTTTTTATTTTTTATTCAACTGTGGACTTTTAAAAAAATAAAAATTAAGCGCGGTTGTTTATTTTTTGAATCAGATGGTGGAAAATATTATTCTATTAATTTTAATTAATAATAAATAATAAGTAATAATTTTTAATAATTACAATTAATTGTTTTTTATATTAAGTAATAGGGGCATGAAAGTAAATTTATACAAACTAGATTTTAATCATCTCATTTTTTTTCTCAAACAAACAAAAGAGTTTATTATCCCTTCAATTTTCCACCTCAAAACCAAACACACTAATGAAAATTAAACTAAAATATTTTTTATCTCCCCATTTTTTCATTCACTCTATTTTTTATCTTCTCATTACGCGCGGTTGTTTATTTTTTGAATCAGATGGTGGAAAATATTATTCTATTAATTTTAATTAATAATAAATAATAAGTAATTGTAGGGACACGATTTTATTTGACGACCCAAGAATGATATTGGGTTCGTGTGTAATAGGCCCAAACAATATAATTTGTAGAGAGTGGGCTGGAAAGGCTTGCCATTGGTCACTGGACAACGGTCTGGTCTTGATTTAATGAGAGCTCATACAAAGGCAGGTTTGGACGGTATGACTGAGCCTTACATCGATTTGGTTTTAGAGATTTGGCTCCTCGGAATTAGTCCGAGGAGCATTACACTCTCACCATCCTCCCCTTTTTCTCCTCCTTCTTCCCTTTTATACTAATATTCACTTCCCCTTCTTCATCTACGTGTCAGTTTCTCCTTATTTGGGGTAATTACTTGTCCTATCAATCCATACGTCAGAGTGGTTGGGAAAAGCTGGATAGCATGGTATGGAGTATGGGCTTGTCAGGTGCTGGGCTCCACATTATGGTGTTGGCAGCTTTTTCGTTTGTACTGCTCTTGTACTGAGTTTGTCCTTTTCTCCAGGCGCTTTGTGAGGTGTTGAGCGTGAGGTCGTCCTCGGCCACATTCTTGGGCCATTAAGGGGCTCTCATCATACGTACTCGATAGTAGGGCTCCTCGGCTTGGGCCTTGGGCCCTTAACACGAAGTGGGCTGGGACCTCAGATTTTGGGCCCCACAATAGCCCCTCAAAATCCTGCTTCCCGACTTTTTAGTTGGGGAGGAGGGTTTTGATGACGTTGGGCTCGTCTTGCGGTTTGCTCAAGTTCTGCACCTTATTGCTGTTTGTGCTCTCTCATTTGCATGGGAGATGTGCCGAATTAATAGGCATTACTTTATTCTTCACCCGCGCAGTGTCCTTTGGTATTTCAGTATTCGAGGCGCGCCTTCACGAGGACCTTTAAATCTTGTGGTGGAGGATAGTGTTGGAAGTTGTGCCAAAGCTGCCTTGTCCGCAGCGTTTCTTGGGAATCTACTCAAATTAAATGACACTACCTTACCCTTTATATAAGCAGGATAGGTGGTTATTCTTCTGGCATATGAACTCTTCTGCTCCCTTCAAAATCATAATCCTTTATCCATAGCTAGTTTCCCTGTCCAGTGTTGTCTTCCCATAGTGCAATATGTTTGAGGCTTGGGTGGAGGTGGAGGAACTTCACCTGCCACAGAGGCACCGGACCCTTCCAAGACTTAAGGTGGTGTGGTCTGGGCAGGGGAGGCACAGATTTAAGGTAATCTTCAGCCTTGATAAGGGGGAGATGGTATTTCTCCCTCTTTCAGTCAAAATCCGAAGCAGGTACTGGTCGCATCGAATTCTTGGTGCGTCAGAAGTAAGGTTTTCCGCCATCAGCGCCGTCTGCTCTATCGCAGGCGTGGTTACGTGGAGGCTCATCAACCTCCGGCTCCCTGTACCTTTTCTTCAACGGTGCTAGCCCGAAGTTGGGCTCTTTTGCTGCCTGAGTTATAGGCAGGTAAAAGTATTGAGGAATGGTCTCCTTAGACAAAATTTTGGAGCGGCAGCATGTCTCTCGTCTGCACCTCTTCTTCGGCTTTTCCTTCGCTCCCTTGTGTCTTTTCTTTTCGCTTATGTAGTTAGTTTCAGTATGAGCTTATTTATGCTCTTTCAATGTACGCTGTACTGTTTCTTTGTCTTAATAAAAAATGAATTTACTTCTTTTTAAATATTTTTCCTTTCTGTAACAATTATTTTGTGCATGGGATGCTACATGTGTGCTTTCCTTTGATGATACTTAGAGTAGGAAACCTTGAAACAGAAACCTACTAATTCTAGTTTACCGACATTAACAAGCATAATAATGATAATTCCCAGTGAATTAAAACTGATAAAACTAACCGGGATAATGGCCGAGTGCTTCGTAATGCATGCAAGGCGATCGTCCGAGAACGATAAACTCTAAATAATTCGTCCGAGAGGGTAGCCGAGCAGTGAGGGACTTCGACTGTGTGTTTTTGGCAACACATTGTCTTATACGGCATCAATCCTCTAGGTGTTGAGGATCTGAGGATAGATCGGGGAATCCATGTAGTTTAGGGGTTAGCCCGATTATCAACGGGGAATTCTCCTCGGATAGATTCTAAGGTCCAGGTAACGTCCAGGTCGTGCCCAAACCCCCTGTTGGCTCTTCTAGGTAGTTGGTTTCCCCATAGGCTTGAGTCCGAGGACCATACAAGGCCTTGGTTCTGTCCAAAACTTGTAATTTTTCTCGTGTACTTGGTTTCCCCATAGGCTCAAGTCCGAGGACCATACAAGGCCTTGGTTCTGTCCAAAACTTGTAACTTTTCTTTTGTGTACTTGGTTTCCCCATAGGCTTGAGTCCGAGGACCATGCAAGGCCTTGGTTCTGTCCAAAACTTGTAATTTTTCTTTTGTGTACTTGGTTTCCCCATAGGCTTGAGTCCGAGGACCATACAAGGCCTTGGTTCTGTCCAAAACTTGTAATTTTTCTTTTGTGTACTTGGTTTCCCCATAGGCTTGAGTCCGAGGACCATACAAGTCCTTGGTTCTGTCCAAAACTTGTAATTTTTCTTTTGTGTACTTGGTTTCCCCATAGGCTTGAGTCCGAGGACCATACAAGGCCTTGGTTCTGTCCAAAACTTGTAATTTTTCTTTTGTGTACTTGGTTTCCCCATAGGCTTGAGTCCGAGGACCATACAAGGCCTTGGTTCTGTCCAAAACTTGTAATTTTTCTTTTGTGTACTTGGTTTCCCCATAGGCTTGAGTCCGAGGACCATACAAGGCCTTGGTTCTGTCCAAAACTTGTAATTTTTCTGAGTACTTGGTTTCCCCATAGGCTTGAGTCCGAGGACCATGCAAGGCCTTGGTTCTGTCCAAAACTTGTAATTTTTCTGAGTACTTGGTTTCCCCATAGGCTTGAGTCCGAGGACCATACAAGGCCTTGGTTCTGTCCAAAACTTGTAATTTTTCTTTTGTGTACTTGGTTTCCCCATAGGCTTGAGTCCGAGGACCATACAAGGCCTTGGTTCTGTCCAAAACTTGTAATTTTTCTTTTGTGTACTTGGTTTCCCCATAGGCTTGAGTCCGAGGACCATACAAGGCCTTGGTTCTGTCCAAAACTTGTAATTTTTCTGAGTACTTGGTTTCCCCATAGGCTTGAGTCCGAGGACCATGCAAGGCCTTGGTTCTGTCCAAAACTTGTAATTTTTCTTTTGTGTACTTGGTTTCCCCATAGGCTTGAGTCCGAGGACCATACAAAGCCTTGGTTCTGTCCAAAACTTGTAATTTTTCTTTTGTGTACTTGGTTTCCCCATAGGCTTGAGTCCGAGGACCATGCAAGGCCTTGGTTCTGTCCAAAACTTGTAATTTTTCTTTTGTGTACTTGGTTTCCCCATAGGCTTGAGTCCGAGGACCATACAAGGCCTTGGTTCTGTCCAAAACTTCTGGTTTTTTCTTTGTTTTAAGTAGTTTTCTTTTGTTTTCGAAGATTAGCCCCTTGTCCAAGGTGGAGGGCGTTAGCTTGATGTTGGGAGCCCCTAGAGCTGCCCGTGCCATTGACACTGTGATGCGTAGCCCCTAGCGAAAATTTATGTCGGGACAACGGCCTGTTGCTGGAAACGGAGGAGCTTTCGCAGATCCTTGTTTGACAGAGGCTTGACTCCGCCATCACCTGTGCCAACGCGCAAGCCTTTCCCACAGACGGCGCCAATTGTAGGGACACGATTTTATTTGACGACCCAAGAATGATATTGGGTTCGTGTGTAATAGGCCCAAACAATATAATTTGTAGAGAGTGGGCTGGAAAGGCTTGCCATTGGTCACTGGACAACGGTCTGGTCTTGATTTAATGAGAGCTCATACAAAGGCAGGTTTGGACGGTATGACTGAGCCTTACATCGATTTGGTTTTAGAGATTTGTCTCCTCGGAATTAGTCCGAGGAGCATTACACTCTCACCATCCTCCCCTTTTTCTCCTCCTTCTTCCCTTTTATACTAATATTCACTTCCCCTTCTTCATCTACGTGTCAGTTTCTCCTTATTTGGGGTAATTACTTGTCCTATCAATCCATACGTCAGAGTGGTTGGGAAAAGCTGGATAGCATGGTATGGAGTATGGGCTTGTCAGGTGCTGGGCTCCACATTATGGTGTTGGCAGCTTTTTCGTTTGTACTGCTCTTGTACTGAGTTTGTCCTTTTCTCCAGGCGCTTTGTGAGGTGTTGAGCGTGAGGTCGTCCTCGGCCACATTCTTGGGCCATTAAGGGGCTCTCATCATACGTCCTCGGCAGTAGGGCTCCTCGGCTTGGGCCTTGGGCCCTTAACACGAAGTGGGCTGGGACCTCAGATTTTGGGCCCCACAGTAATAATTTTTAATAATTACAATTAATTGTTTTTTATATTAAGTAATAGGGGCATGAAAGTAAATTTATACAAACTAGATTTTAATCATCTCATTTTTTTTCTCAAACAAACAAAAGAGTTTATTATCCCTTCAATTTTCCACCTCAAAACCAAACACACTAATGAAAATTAAACTAAAATATTTTTTATCTCTCCATTTTTTCATTCACTCTATTTTTTATCTTCTCATTTTTTTCATCATCTAACGAAACAGAGCCAAAACTCACAATGACACCTAATATGCTAAAAAATTGTGATAAAGAATGAAAGAGAGCATGGAATTTCCGCTTGGCTATGGTGATGATACCACCAATCTTCAAACTTTCCAACCATTAAGTTATATTCCGAAGTATAATTCCATCACACAACCACTTCCTCATTCGGCAGCGGCTACAGGCAAACCGGCCCCACAAACTCAAACTCCTTACTCCTACAATAAAATAACCCAAAACTCATGATTCCCACCATTAACTTTTGTCGTGGTCCTCATGTAGGTTCAGTAAAGGTGGCTCAAGTTATATAATCCAATGATAGATTTGTCAAAATTTATTTAATAATTATTATCTTTTCCATTGTTTTAAAAGTTGGTAACTTTTTAAATTCGCATGTTATGGATTTTTGTTAAATCTATTTGTTTACTTGGTTTCTACATATCCCTACCTACCCCCTCAAGTTTCATTGAAATGCACTACTAATATGAAGGTAGAGTTATTGTTTTAAGAGAAATACTATATTCACAACATTTTTCACAATATTTTCAAAACAAATGTCAAGTGATATGTTGTTATTGGTTGTTACGAGGAGACAAAAAAATAATTTAAGTAGTTGATTCAATTTTTTTTTAAGAAGAAAAAAAGAAATTATGAAATTAGAATCCATAACAACTTACTATTTATAATTTGAAGCAACAACTTCCTACTTATAATTTGTTGTAACAAATGTTATATGTGTAGCACTTTTAAGCCTCGTGTTATAAACCTGATTCGTATTTTGGTTATAGAGCTGCCATTTTAAGCGGTGATATAGTCAACTAGATCTGATTCTTTTTTTGTTTTAGTTAGATCTGTTCCTCTTTTCTTTTTCTTTTTTTGTTCAGTTTCTTTGTGTTTGACTCTTTGTTAGATCTATTCCTTTTATGTAATTTCAAATTTCATTGATTTACTATTCGTTTTGACTTTGGGTTTAATTTTACATGTGTTGGATCGCTGACGCTTCTCTTATTACGGTAGTGTCTCCGGCATAATTTCCGACGGCACTGATGGTGGTGTATGGGCAGTGGATTTCCCTAAAGAGATTTTTTTTTTGAAAAACGCCTAAAGATATTTTTTAAGGGTGTGGAAAAGAGGGAAATAAATTATACTATGACATGGTTTGTTTTTTGCCATTAGAATTGTTATATGTCACATGTCTTTCTTCTACATAAAAATGGGAGAAAATGGGAGGAATTTGGATGGGAGGGGAGTCATACCCTTAATGTAGATGTTCTTTGGAGCTTATATTCAACAGATCTTTGATGGTTGAAGTTCTTGAAATTCTTAGAGGCTTTAGAGCTTAATTGAGTTAATTCTAGCAGAGCTTTGAAACTTCTGAGAGTCCCTTATGAGACCGATGAGAATCTCTACTTATAGAAGTCTTGAGGAGGTTTAACGACACATGGTTGATTTTAATTTTTTAAACATTTCATAATTTGAATGGAGGGAATTTAGGTCATGTTCTCCAAGGGACGCAATACATAGTTTGATTTGTGAAATGTCTTATTTTTAAGTAAGCACATGACAATATTTAATTACACTTCTTGTGTCACCTTAACTTAAAGTATCAACACATGTTGATGTGTGATTGTCATTTGGACACTCTTTATACATTCCATTTTAGTGACACTTGGAAAATTTGTCTTTGGATAACCATGACAGAACCCACTAAGTAGCATGTGGTACCTTGCCATTGGCCATTTCAAACATGCTACATGGACTTAGTGGTGTGACATGTTAATTTGTGATTGGTTGAACATTTCGCTTTCTAGAATTACATGTATGCAAGGATGGAGCCACTCATTGGCATAAGGAGGCAATGGGCCACCCTCCAATTTTTTTTCGGTAAACTACGTATTTTAGTCCATATCCTTCACACCACATTTTAATTTGTCTTTAATCATTCAATTGTGCCAATTTGACTCCTAACCTTTCAGTACTGTGTTAATTTAGTTCATGCCGTTATCTCTTGGATTGAAATTGTTGACACGGCAAGCAGCCAAAATAAAAATTAGTTTATTGCCACATCAATATAAATTAATTTTTTATTTTAGCCCTTGGCCCCATCAGCAATTTTTATCTAAAAGACAATGACAGAAACCAACATTGAAAGGTTAGAGACCAAATTGAAATATGATGTCAAGGATAGAAGCTAGATACATAGTTTACTATTTAAAAAAAATAGTATATATGTAATACTAATTGTAGCAATTTTTGTTCTATAATATTACATTACCCCCCCCCCCCCCCCCCCTAACAATACCGTTGATTTTTTTTAAGAGTAATGCTATAGCTACAGCATTTTCTAGAAATTTTTTACAAACTATTGTAGCAAATTTTTACTAGTTCACATCTAGACCCACCACTTACGTCACATTTTTACTTAACAATAACCACTTACCACATCAACAATTTTTTTAAAAAATTTGCAACTCTAGCATTTTCCACCATTTAAAGGCCATACAAAAATTTTATAGATCAAAATTCTGAAATAAAATATACAAATCCCAAAAAATAAATCCAACAAAAAAAATTACCAATATTAAAACTAAAAAAATGCCAAGTCCAATAAATCAATTTCACCCGAAACAAACAACACAACACTTTAAAAAAATTAAAACAAAATTATTTTATCTTTATCTAGCAGCAAACACATGCAAAAGAATAAAAATGAAAACCCTCAGCAGCTAAGTAACAGTAGAGCTAGAGTTTAGAGTAACCGCTCATAGCTAGCATTAGACCCCCCCCCCCCCCCCCCCTTTTTCCCAAGTCCAAATCCTATCTCCGTCATTATATGTATGCTCTCATTTTTCCATCCTCCTAACCAAACAAGATCTAAAATACGTTTTTCAAAAGATTTAGCTTTTGGTTAATAAAAATAAGGGTAGCACAGTCTTTTTTTTTTTGGTGTTTGTTTGGTGCTTTTTTGTTTTTGTTTTTTTTTTTTTCTTCATAAGACTGACCTCATGGAAGATAAATTTTACTTTTTGGCTATGAAAAGTGAAGAATTTTTGGGGTCAATTTAAAACGAAACAAGAAAGAGACCAAGAAATCAATGATGGCTCAAAGAAATCAATGATGGTCACTAAGGAACTTGAATTATACAAATTCTAATAAAAAAGAGAACTTCATATATTAACAAAAAAATAAAAAAAAACACGCAAATACATAGAGTTTTATAATTTTCTTTTACGAGTTTTCTTATTTGAAATAGTTTTATTATCAATGGCTACAAGTTACATATCTTTCAAATTTTAGTTCAGTTATCAAGGCTAGCTATAAGCTACATATATATATATATATATATATATATATATATATATTTCAAATTTTTTTGTTAAATAAAATATTTCTTGAGCTTTTCTTTACATTTGAAAGGGTTTAATATATTGTTAAGAGACTAAAGTCTAATTTTGTTGGGCCTAAAAAAATTTAGAGTGGTCACAATTTTTTTTTTAAAGGACAGACAAATCATAAATTTTTTAAATTTTATATATGAAACGAATTTTTTTCTAGGTTATGATGGCCCTATGACCACCATACCTTCAATGTAGAGCCACCCCTGAAAGAAATTGTATTGGTAGGCTGTGTTTTAAGAAAGTGCCTAAAAATAATTGGAGGAAAACCTTGCAGCAGAATAACGCGTGAATTGACTTGGCCTTTAATTGACTTTAAGGATTCGAAGTGCTATTAAAGTGTATATGCGTATGTGGTTATATGTATATATAACAGAAGCAATATTGAAGTGGTTATCAAAAAGAAGCAATATTGAAGGGTTTACATGGATGCCAATACTTCTGTGAAGACTATCATAATCTCGACCCTTCTCGTTTTGTTTCTCTCGTCAGCGATGATGGTTGCTGAGCCAAACAACGCCGTCCTACGAGGGAGTGAGTGCTTTAGTTTGTGTCCTTTTTGAGAATATATCGCATGCATGAAGGGGTTCATACTCAGTTAGAGTTATTTTATTTTATTTTATGTTTTTTATTAAATACGATACTTAACAAGAGATTTTAAGTACAGGTTTAAGAGTAATGCAATAATTTCTTGTTATGTTTGCACTTTGGAGAGATGAGTTGCCTGCGAGCAATTAATGTTCAAATGAAAATTAATGGGCATCCCGTTCCCACGATAGGAAATTCAAATAAGAAGCTTCCACCGGGCACAGGATGTGTCGGTAAAAATGATAATCATCCCGATAATGAATGCAACAAATAATTTAAATGATTCCCGGGAAGTATCCATATCAGAGTTATGCAAAAATTTTAACAGTCTTTCCGTTGTTTTAGCTTTTCTCGTGTTTGACGTGAAGAAAATTCTGTTGCTTACAACCTTGTTAAGCATGCTTATTTGTGTCACATTTTTTAGTGTAGATGAAAAATGTCCCTGTATTTCAAGCCGATTTGGCTTCTATTTCTTAATAATGTTTACGGCTTCTTTCTAAAATTTAAAAAAAAAAAAAAAAAAAAAAATCGAAGTTCTCTAATAAGAATTCTACACTACAATTTTAACACATGTTATTGCTTATTTCTTTTATTTTTTTACTGGAATGTTATTGCCTTATTTAATGTTAATTTATTCCTTTTTAATCAATTTGGATAATAACAAGGATACCCAATGGCAATTGGAAAATCCGCATAAGCGAATTTTAGAATATGATTGCAATATAAAATGGTAAAGATATAAAAAAAAAAAAAAAAAAAAAAAAAAAAAAGAAGCTATAAAGTAATGATGAGATTTATAGTCAAATTGCAAGTGACCTTGGTTGGACTAACAAAGAGAAAATGGTGATTGTTGGAATCCACTCTATCGTCCAATACAAAGTTCAAAGTTATCTAGAAATTCTCTACTTAATGGCAATTAGGTTGAGACCCTTATTTGCAGTATAAAATGGTAAAGAGAATATATATATATATATAGGCTCAAACAATATCCTCATCCAGAGAGAGGGGCTATGGACGAAGGTAGCCCCAGTCCTCATCCATGAATACTTCCACCTGACGAAAAAAGGACCATTCACTCGTAATCAATAGCGAGGTGTTACACAGACAATAATGAGTCTCTTTCCCGTTGGAGAGACTAAAACCTCACCATTAACACCTCATGTAAGGTTGAATTTAATCAACCATTTTGTTGGATTCAACATTTAGAAACCCTGTATTTAGGTGGGAATCATGTAAGGGTAGTGTGTGAAAGAGTGTGAAGAAAAGCTCAAGAGTGTGCACTCAGCAGGGCCTTACAACTGGATCTCGTGACTGGCTCGCAGTTGGCAAGTCGCCAAAGGAGGCACACGTGTGAAGCATGCAGAGGAGCTAAAGAGACACGCCAGTTGGAGCACTACAGGACAAAACTTCCAGTCTGGCTAGGCAATTAGCTCGCGACTCAGTTAAGTCGCGAGGTCAAGTCGCCAGACCACTCTATTTGGGAAAAACTGATCTTTCACATTCCAAACACACACCAGTATAAATACCCCTTATACCCACGTATTGTAGAAAGCTTCCAAAGTGAATTTTGAGAGAGAAACCCTAGAGAAAAACAAGATTGACTCATCCGCAATTTTCATCCTTTGATTCTCTAAATTCCTCTACACTCACTCTCTCCATTATTACATCCTTGAGAGGTACATTTAGCCAAATCATTTTCTCACCATACCCATATCTGTGAAAAGGTTATTTGGGGCTTGGGAAGCAGTTAGGAAGGGACCAATTGATATTGGTCGATGCTATGGGCTATAGCGGAATCCGGTAAGCTAGAGAAGACAAAGGTTCGGCGTAACCTCGTTGGAGTAAGAAGCTTGGAGGGTTTAGGTATACTAAGTAGATTAGGCTTGGAGGGTCTTCTGCTATTCATGTATCCCAACATCATTCTCTAGTAGATTATTGACCACTTGGAGGGTGGCGGAGAGGTTTTACGCTGAGGATTTCGGTTTCCTCTTTGATAACACATCGTTGTGTTGTCTTTGTGTTTGCATCTCTCTTCCCTTAATCTTTGCCATTTAATTTTTGTTGTGGTTGTGACTTTATTTGGTTTAGATTGTTTTATCAATTCTGTTTTAGCTTATTTTCATATTCCGCACATACATTGTTTGATAATAAGCTTGAATCGGTAATTTGTAATTTGGGGGTCTAAATGTTCAAGGTGTTTTACACATTAATTGAACATCCACCTCACACAGGCGTTACAGATAACACATTAAAGGCCACCATCAATAAACCTCCAACGGCTAGGAGAAGAAAATAGGTATATATACCAGAACCTCTAATTGGAGAAGGTACGAAAAATCTAACTCAGTAACTCTGACACTTTGGTGCTAAGCATTTCTTTCTCTCTCTCAATTACTTGACTTTACCATCGGAGGTTCTTTGGCCGGCACCACACGGTGTTCTTTGATTTCACATTCTTCCTGGGCTTTGGATGAACTTGGTCAGCTCTCTTCCTGGACGATCATTTAGACTGACGATTTCAGTATCATCAGTTAGGCACCATCTGTGGGGACGACACATTTTCGCACTTAGTTTCGAAAGTGTAGTTCCATTCAATTCGTAAAGGTCCAGATGGAGTCCAACATTCCCCAAGATCCTGTAGCGTTAGCCCTGTAAATCCAAGTGCTTACAACTAGCATGGAGGAACTCACTAGACAAAACTAGGAAATGAGGCTGCGACTACAGCAAGAAGACAATCGCTCCGTGACCAACTAGGACGATGATGGGGACAACCAAAGAAGGGATGACCGTTGACAACAAGAAGGTACAAACTCAGACCTTCTCCGAGAAATGAGAAAAGAGATGGACGATTTAAGGAGCGCAATCAAAGAAAAAACTGACCGGAGCTTAGACCGAATGGTCAGGAAGATAGATTCGCCCTTCACCACAGCAGTCCTGGAATGCTCGGTACCCTTCAAGTTTCGCCTACCATAGCTCGAACCATTTGATGGATTAAAGGATCCCTTGGATCACCTCAACACCTTCAAGATGACTTTGGGCCTCCAACAGCCCCCTGATGAGACATTGTCGCTCTTTTCCCACCACTCTCAAAGGAGTAGCAAGAGAGTGGTTCACTAAGCTACCAATGTCGTCCATTGACAACTTCAAGCACCTAGGCAATTCTTTCCTCCGTCACTTCATCGGCGGGCAGCACCTAAAAAGGCTAGTGGACCATTTTCTTACCATCAAACAAGGAGAGAAAGAGACCCTGAGGTCGTATGTAATGCGTTTCACTCGAGAAACTCTAGAGGTGGATGAAGCAGATGATAAAGTGCAACTGACAACCTTCAAAGCTGGATTGAAGTCCAAGAAGTTCGTGGTCTCCTTCGCACAGAATCCTCCTAAGACGATGGTAGAAATGCTCTTGAAGGCGCAAAAGTACATGAATGCTGAGGACGCCCTGGTAGCAATAGAAGGGGTAGAGAAGCCCAAGGAGAAGAAGAAAGAGAAGGAGGACGATCAAAGAGGACGAAAAAGGGAGCGGACAGATTGTCAAAATACCGAAGGGAACAGACGAAGAGATGACAAAAACCTTCAGATTGTAAAGTTCACTCCTTTGGTTATGCCCGTTGACCAAATTTTGGCACAGATCCAGGGATGATAACAAGGGTCAACGTAAGGCTTCTCAGAGGGACGACAATCATATATCCCTTCATCCACAAAGCACCATAGGGGAGATAAAGACAATCACAGGAGGACTGTCCATAGGGGGATCATTCAAGTCCCTTAGAAAGTCATTCCAGAGGCAGGTAAACAGCGTTCATGAGATGCCACCCCTGAAGGAAAGGCGAACAAACCAGGACATACTGTTCTCGGAAGAAGATGCGAGAGGAGTGAAGCAGCCCCATAACGACCCATTGGTTATTATGCTAATGATTGAAGGGTTCAATACCAAGAGGGTTTGGTAGACAATGGGAGCTCGGCAAATATCATTTATCTTTTTGCCTTCTAGCAGTTAAAGGTAGACCCGAGAAGACTTTATCCATTTGAATCCCCCCTCGTCAGCTTCAGTGGAGACAAAGTGTATCTGAGGGGAATAGTGACATTGACGATCATGGCTAGCTAATACCCTCTCCAAGTAACCAATCGACACAACTGTTTAGTAGTGGACTTATCATTGTCCTACTATGTGATCGTAGGAAGGCCTACCCTCAATCGTTGGAAGGCAACCACCTCCACATACTGCCTGAAGGTGAAGTTCCCAACAGAACAAGGAATTGGGGAAATAAGAGGAGACCAGGTGTTGGCACCAGAGTGCTACCAGGAAGTCTTGGTGTCGAAAGAAAACCACACGTGGATAATTGAAGAGAAGACGCCAGAAATTGCGGAGAAACTGGAGACGATCAAACTGGTTGAAGGAGATCCCATAAAGACGACTCAGGTAGGGACGAGTCTGAACCCCCATACGAAGTAGGAAATCATTAGCTTTCTGAAGAATATCCTGGACGTATTCACCTAGAGTCACGAAGATATGCCTGGCATACCAGTAGACATCATTCAACACTGCTTGAATGTAGACCCTGAGAAGAAACTTGTCCGGTAGAGAAGAGGAGTCTTCGCTCCCGAACGAAACAAAGCAATCATGGACGAGGTAAACAAGCTGCATGCTGCTAATTTTATCAGGGAGGTCCATTATCCCGAATGGTTGGCCAACGTCGTCATGGTCAAAAAGGCAAATGGGAAATGGAGAATGTGCGTCGACTTCACGGACTTGAATAGTGCTTGCCCGAAGGACAGTTTTCCCCTGCTTAGGATCGATCAGCTTATGGACTCAACGACCGGGCACAAGCTTCTTACCTTTATGGACGCCTTCTCTAGGTACAACCAAATACAGATGGCAGAGGAGAATCAAGAGAAGATCGCCTTTATCACTAGCCAGGGGCTCTATTGATACAGGGTCATGCCTTTTGGGTTAAAGAACGCATGGGCCACATACCAGAGGCTGGTAAACTAGATGTTAAGCAAACAGATTGGGAGGAACGTAGAAGTATATGTGGACGACATGCTCGTCAAAAGCAAGGAAGAGGAGGATCACCTCGACGATCTCCAGGAAATGTTCAACACGCTCAAGAAATATAGCATAAAGCTGAACCTGGCCAAATGAACCTTTGGGGTCTCCTCTAGAAAATTCCTTGGCTTCATGGTGTAACAGAGAGGGATAGAAGTGAATCTAGAAAAGGTGAGAGCCATCCTTGAGATGTCCTCCCCAAAGACTATCAAAGAAGTACAGTCCCTTACAAGAATGAGTGGTGGCCCTCAACAGGTTTGTCTCCAAGGCAACAGACAAATGTCTTCCTTTCTTCAAGACCCTAAAATAGGCTTTCACTTGGACAGACGAGTGTGAAGCAGCATTCCAGGAGCTAAAGCGTTACTTGAGTAACCCCCCACTCCTGAGTCCGTCCAAAGAGGGAGAAGACCTGTTCCTGTACTTAGCCATGTCCGCAACTGCTGTGAGTGCGGCCTTAATCAGGGAAGAAGACAAAATACAGCGATCGAAGTATTACATTAGCCAGGCCTTCCAAGGGGCTGAAGCTTGGTACCCATGAATCGAGAAGATCACCTTCGCTTTGATAGTGGTGCCAGTCTCGGCCCCAACCGTGTCAGTACTAGATGACAGGCTTGTCTTGAAATTGCTAGATCTAACCTCAGAACCCATGACCTCCCTCTTTAAAGCCTCTCGCACAGACCCAAACCAATCCAAGGATTGGCGCTGTAGTGGGTATAGATCACCCAACACCAGACCTAAACTACTATCACCTTGAACAAAATCCCCAAACCGTGGGCAAAGATCACTGGAGGAACCTAAAAACGCACCTAGGCGAGCAAAATAGAAGGCGACATAGGGGAAAATGCACCTAATTTCAGAATGATAAACCATCAAGGTAAAAGCTAAAGCTCTAAAAGGAAAAAAGGAATGCAGAAAAAGAGAAGAAATAAAAAATCTAAAAGGAAAAAGTGAGTAAAAAGGGGTGTACCTAAGAGAAGGAAGAAGCTATGAAGTCAAAGAGTAAAAAACGCAGAAAGGACAAGGGAGAAGCTGTGAAGATAGAAAACTAAGCACAGATGGAAAATGAAGAAATGAAGGAGGAAAAGTAATAGTTAAAAAGGTTTGCCTCGAAAAACGCGGGAAAGCTGAAAGGTCTCATCGGAAACGAAACCTCTCAGCCAATCTGGTGGTGACACGTGGCCACGATGCATGCCACGCTGCCATGGAGCATTTAGTGCCAGGATGGATCCCCAAGCGCCATAACCGCTAAATAAAAAAAAAAAAAAAAAAAAAATTCATATTCCCATGATCGTCCCCAAAATTGGACGACCTCAGAATAGAGGGGCAGCTAATAGGCTCAAACAGTATCCTCGTCTAGAGAGAGGGGCTATGGATGAAGGTAGCCCCAGTCCTCATCCATGAATACTTCCACCTAACAAAAAAAGGACCATTCACTCGTAATCAATAGCAAGACGTTACACAGACAATAATGAGTCTCTTTTCCCATTGGAGAGGCTAAAACCTCACCATTAACACCTCACACAGGCATTACAGATAACACATTGAAGGCCACCATCAATACACCTCCAATGGCTAGGAGAAGAAAATAGGTATATATACCAGAACCTCTAACTGGAGAAGGTACAAAAAATCTAATACAGGAACTCTGACACTTTGGTGCTAAGCATTTCTTTCTCTCTCTCAATTACCTGACTTTACCATCGGAGGTTCCTTAGCCGGCACCACACCAGTGTTCTTTGATTTCACATTCCTGCAGGGCTCTGGATGAACTTGGTCAGCTCTCTTCCTGGACAATCATTTAGATTGACGATTTCAGCATCATCATACGTAAAGTACAAGTTATAAAGAAACTATGAGATTTCTTGTCAAATTGAAAGTGATTTTGGTTGGAATAACAAAGAAAAAATTGTGAATGTTCGAATCCGCTCCATTGTCCGGTATAAAGCTTTAAATTATTTAGTATTTTTATTGTTGAGATCCACTCCACGATAATTGTTTTAAAGGTTTGGATTTTCTAAAAGTAATCTTTTTATCAAATAACGAGGTAGTGATTACCTTGAAACAACCAATAAAAAAGTGTCCATCCCATGCTTTGTAATATTTCCAAACTAGCTAGTAAAGCCTAATTTTCCAAACTAGAAAAATCGTATACTAGGTGGCTTGATGAAAGATATAGTATACTGGTATATACAAATTTATTCTTCGGGTTACTCCATAGCTATCAGATTTTTAAACTAAAACTTTTAATTTTATTACCTGTGATTCGTAGAGCTGTATGTCAAGGATCGATTAAGCAAAACTGAAAGATTAAATATGAATAATTTGTTTGTTTGCACACACATATTATTTAATAGATTATTAATAAAAAATAATGGATATTGGAGATTGTATGTTTGGCTATTATTGGTTTTGTGTTTGTGGGATCTAACTTAGTCAAACATGCAATTAAAATTTCTAGAGATATGGGTAGTGAGGTAGCTAGACAAGGGAGATAACCTATGGTAACACATCGAATTCAATTGTGGCAAACACTACTACTTCAACAATAAACAATATCTGCTTTTAATTTCTCCTATCTATTTAGTCGTGAATATTAAATATTTGTTTTATTTGAAGAATACAGTATTTTTTTTTTTTCATGGAAGTCTCCTAAATACTGTAATATTTTTGCTTGAGAGTCTCCTAATTGAGATAAACTTACAGATAGATGCTTTTGAATGTCTTCCGTTAATTTGTGGAATGACGTGTGTTTTTCTTGTTGGAGATTAGACATTGCTGTCCTACTTTAGAGTATATATCACAGAAGTAATTAAGTGTAAATTATTCGTGTCTCTTGTAGCAAAAATTATTCGTGTCTTTCACCTTCTTGGTGCTTTCATATGTGGTCTCCAAGATTTGCCATGCTTCCTTGGTGATTGTCACATGGGAGATCTTGTGAAATTCATTGGGTGAGACACCACAAAAAATAGCATTTAAAGCTTTACTATTCACATTGGCCACTGCAAGGGCTGCCTTATCCGAAGTGGATTTGGCTTCCTCCGGCCTAGTCCATCCGGTCTCAACATTGTCCCATATGCTCTCATCAATAGAGCATAAGAATGCATGCATACGCACTTTCCAAAAGGCGTAATTACTCCTATCAAATAAGGAAGGCACATTTAGGGATTGAGATCTATCCATCTAAGGGTCAAGGATCACACTTAGGATATAAAAATCCGACAAAGTGTACCCGCTCTGATACTAATTGAATGCTCAAATAGTGTGTAAAATACTAATGAATGTTTAGACCCCCAATTTCAAATTAAACCAACACAAGCTTATACCCAAACAATAGATGTGCGGAATAATATGTACAAGCAAAAACCCAAACAAATAAACAACTCTACACAATCATTAATCACAACAAAGCAGCAATTAAAAGGTAAGAGTAAGGGTTAGAGAGATGCAAACACAAAGATAACACCGGCACGAGTTATCAAAGAGGAAATCGAAGAACTCGGCGAAAAACCTCTCTGCCACCCTCCAAGCAGTAAAATGATCCAATTGAGAATAAAGTTGGAGTACACGGATAACAAAAAAGCCTCCAAGCCTAGTCTACCTAATATACTTGAGCCCTCCAAGCTCCTTCTACCAACTGATTAAGCCTAACCGTGTCTTCTATAGCTTTCTAGATCCTGCAATAAGCCCATTGCATCAACCAAGTGTATTGGTCATCTCTGAACTACTTCCCAAACAACAAATAACCTTCTCATAGATATGGGTATGGTGAGACAAGGATTTGGCTAATAAACCTCTCAAGGGTATGTCAATGGAGAGAGTGAGAGTGGAGGAATTTGGAGAATCAAAAGTCTAAGATTGTGGATGAGTCAATCTTGGTTTTTTCTAACGTTTCTCTCTTAAAATTATCTCTGGAAGCTCTCTACATTTTGTGGGTATAAGGGTATTTATAGTAGGGTACGTGGGGAATGTGAAAAGTCATTTTTCTACAAAACAGGGCATTCTGGCGACTTAGTCTTGTGACTGGAACGAGTTGCGAGATAACTACCAAGACGGACTGTACTTTTTTTCCTGTAGTGCTCCAACTGTCGTGACCTTTTAGCTTCCTACATGCTTCACATGTGTGGCATTTTGGCAAGTTGCCAGTCGCGAGTCACTCGTGAGATCCAGTCGCGAGAAACCTCTAAATGCACACACACTTGAATTTCTTCACACTCTTTCACACACAACCCTTACATTAAAACCACCTTTATAGGGTTTCTAATTGCTAAAATTACAAGCAAATTCGTCACGGAATAAAACTAACACATGGTTGAATAAATTCAACCTTACAATCTCCCCCTTTGGCTATTCCATGACAAAACTCTAAAATAGACTTAGACTTAAAATGTGAGTTAGGAATAGTTGCCAAAACTCACTCACACCTAACTCTAGATTCTGAGAAGCTCTTGAACCATACGGACAAGTTTTCCTGAAAACAATATCACAAAAGTTCATTGTAAGCAGAAATCTTGGAATACATATGGAGCAAGCACAATGCGATCAAGCAAGTATAAAAGTAACAATAAAGTATAGCTTGATAATACAAGAACAATCACTATAAATAGTGACCATAATGAACATTCACACGATGAATGAACATCCAGACATGCAAGATAATAAGCTCAATGTAAAGTATCATTTGCATGTCCAACACTCCATCGATGCAATACCACTAAAGCAATTGCATCAAGGATACAAGATCCAACATGGGCATAAGAGTGGAGTACTAAAGAAAATGCATAACATTAACTAAAAGTACTAAGCTACAAAAGCAAAGGTACAAATTTAAATATAGTCAAGTACAAAACATAATCCATGAAATATGAACATAAACTAGAAATAGCATCAAGAAGTAAATAAACTGAAAATGTAAAGGCTTGATGTAGGCTGCTTCTCTTCATTTCATTTCTCCCCCTTTGATCTAGCTCTTTCTCCCCCTATCATTGCTCTCTCCCCCTAACATGAATCTATTTCCCCCTTTTTGTTATGGAATAGCTAGTTGTCTTCTTCTTCTAGCTTCCTTTAGATTTGATCCAATTGAGTTTGGAGAGAGGTGAACTTTGTATCAAACCAGGTGTGCTGAGAGTGCATGACAGATGCAAGGCCGGACACTTTGGTGCTAAGTTCTTGCATAGATGCAAGTATGTGGTCCAACTTCTCATCATTGGAGTGTGAGCTAGAGCTTGTACCACCTTGAGGAGCAAGACTCTCTTGCTTGACATTCTTTCGGTTGTGGTCAATGATAGCTGTTGGGGACATATTTTTATGTAATCAGCATATCCTTTGACAAAACGCACTTTATTTGTATTTCGGTAAATCTAAGTAGGTTCAAGATGATCATTACAAGTGGTTAAATTAAAGACATGAAGACTACTCAAGAACTGCTCAAGAAAAGTGCAAATTTGCAGGCCTCGAAACCTCCTCGACAGAATCTCGATCTGTCGAGATTCATTAAAGCTCGATAGATGTCTCGATCGATCGAGCTTACGGGTTTTCAGATTATAGCCAACAATGTTTTTATTCTAAAAGGCTATTTGTTTATGAGTTTGTATAATCCTTATTGGACTAGGAAAATCCAAGATTTGTGTAAACCTATTTAGAATAGGAGAGCCCATTAAGCTCCTATTTAAAGGAGGTGGGAAAAAGAAAAACCTAACCCTAGAGAGCTTCATAAGGTTTTCTTTTTGAAACCCTAGCCTCCTTCTACAGAAGAAAGAGTTCTTGCTGCGTTTCTTGTACGCCTTTGGGTTCTGTAACCAAGCAAAGTCTCTTGCACCAACATTGAAGATCTTATTGGTGTTTCTATGTGAAGCTGCTGCAAATCAACTACAACAATCAAAGGGTTGCTGTGGAGTTAGTCACGTACTTGGATTCGTGCAAAGGAGTAAGTCGCGTACTAGGATCCGCGCATCAAATTGGTTAGTCACGTACTTGGGAGCCGTGCATCGAAAGGGAAACTGTTACTATAGAACAAGTCCAATTGGGTATTGGGGTAAGGGTTCAACTGTAGGTTGGTAAGGTACTTGGATTCCTTTACTTGTAACCGCTTGTTGTGATAATAGTGGAGTTTCGGAAGTGGTGACCTGAAAATCACCTGGTGGGGTTTTTGCCATTTGGTTTTCCCCATTCATAAACAAATCACCGTGTTATTTATTTTCCGCTGCATATTTAGTTTATTGGTGATTTGTTTGTGCTACCACGCGTTTGCATGATAAATTGATTAATTAATAACTTGGCTAATTACTTAATTAATTTCTATCACAAGGGGTCATTCAGTTTATGACCTATCAATAGCATTGAGAGTGCAAATGTTGATTGGACTTTGCATAGGATGAGGGTACTCATCGTCTAAAGTGTGTACTTCTTTGAGTTTCAAAATCTTTGAAATAAGGCAACAAAAAGGAAGGCCGTTCCTTGAGGCCACCCTCTTAGCAGTCTTGCACAAAATATGGAAGATATGTGAACAGATATCAATTTCTTCATAAGTGATCAAGTCATGAAGAAATAAAGCTCGTCCAAGATTCATGTACCCAGTGCTTGAGAGTGGATCGAGATTATGAAACATTATAGTAGTGAGCAACCTCAACTTAGGAGATAGTGATGAAATACTAATTGATTTCCCATTGGGAGAGATCTGCAAATTTTCTCCAAGAACATATCGAAGCATGTCAATTTCTGGATCCAAATCATCATATACCGGTGGTGTCACAAACACAGGCCGGTTGATGTTTAGAATGATAGCAAGATAGGAAGGTGTGACAGTGAAGTCCTTTCCCCTTACCTAACATCTCAGCTCATCCCCATTGAAGATGGCATTTGCATAGAACTCTTTTACCAGCTCTTCATACGCATCGTCAAGATTGGATAGAAGGTAGTTCCAATCTTTGGAGGCGAACCATCTTGGAATGTTCGTGTCAAGAAGAGAGCCTTGTTCAACAACCCATTCAAGTAGCATGGGGGATCCTTGAAGTAGTTCACATATGCTTGATGTGATGCATATGATCTGAAGTTATTGGCATCATAAAATCTTGTCGATGATTGAGCCTTCTTTGATTTAGGGGAGAAGTTATCGAGATCAATCACCGGTTCTTTGCCCTTGCTACTTCCTCCTTTCACAGCTGATTTATTAAAGGGAGACATCTTCAAGCAAATATCATGTAAGAACAAAGAGTAAGATGAAACACAGATGGCAACAAACTTGATTAGTAACAAGTTAGTCCCAAATTAGAAATTTTGAATTAAAACCCTAAAAACTGAAATTTAAAGAGCAATTCAAAAAAAAAGACATCACAAATCATGGAATTAAGCACTCAAACATGATAGAATCATGGCATTAAGCACTCAAACATGTCAAAGTGTGTGTGTGTGTGTGTGTGCATCATATGCAAAAGTGTGCAAATTAGGGCAAAGTGTAAAAAACACATAATCATTTGGTTTTTCATAATCAAAGAAACATGATTTTCCCCACAATCTTTGTACTCCATGGAATGTGTAAGGTTGAATTTTATCAACCATCTTGTTGGCTTTGTAAGGTTGGATTTAATCAACCATGTGTTGGCTTTATTCCGTGACAAATTTGCTTGTAATACAGCACTTAGAAAACTTGTATTTAGGTGGGAATCATGTAAGGGTAGTGTGTGAGAGAGTGTGAAGAAATGCTCAAGACAGTGCAGTGAAGCAGGGACTCGCGGCTGGATCTCGCGGGAAGCTCGCGGCTTGCAAGCCGCCAAAAGTTGCACACGCGCAGAGCATGCAGGGGAGCTGAACAGTCATGCCACCTGGAGCACTACAGGACAAAAATCTAGACTGGCCATTAAGTTAGCTCGCGGCTTGAACTCGCGACTCAGTCAAGTCGCGAGGTCAAGTCGCCAGCCAGCCCTGTTTTGGAAAAATTGACTCTTTGCATTCCATTCTCACACCAGTATAAATACCCCTCATTCCCACAAAATATGTGTGGTCATTCAGAAAGAAAAACCCTAAGAAAGGTTTCTTTAAAACACCCACCCAATTAGAGAGAGCTACTCATTCTTAGAGAGAAATATTTGTAGTCTCTTCTTATTCCCTTTCTCATTGTCATACCTATTGAGAGGAGATTTCTATCCAAACACTACCCACACCCATTTAGAGTGTTGAGTGTTTTTGGAGCTTTGGGAAGCATTGGAAGATGCCAAGCATGGCGGATGCTATGGTCAAGTAGCGGAATCCGGTAAGCTAGAAAAGAAAAAGGTTCGGCGCAACCTCGTTGGAGCAAGAAGCTTGGAGGGCTTAGGTACATCGGGTAGATTAGGCTTGGAGGGTCTATTGCTGTTCATGTATCCCAACTACATTTTCTAGTGGATTATTGACCGCTTGGAAGGCGGCGGAGAGGTTTTATGCCGAGGGCTTCGGTTTCCTCTTCGATAACACATCGTGTGTTGTCTTTGTATTTGCATCTCTCTTCCCTTTATCTTTGCCTTTTATTTTCTGCTGTGGATGTGTTTTTAATTGGCTTAGATAGTTTTTTCCAATTCCATATTATAGCTTTTGTTCATTTTCCGCACACTAGTTGTTTGACATAAAGCTTGAATTGGTTATTTTGTAATTGGGGGTCTAAACGTTCAAGGGTGTTTTATACACATATTTGAACTTTCAATTGGTATCAAAGCGGGTACACTTGTTGTGGTTTAAATACCTAAGTGTGATCCTTGACCCCTTGTGTTTATTTTCCATAGATTGTGCTTTGTATGCCTCTTTGCATGATTTGGTTGGTGATGAATGTAACATGCCACGTGTTTGTGAAAATGCCTCTATGAGTGTTGATCCTCATAAGTGTGATGACATGTTATTTGAATCTATGGGTGTTGTTGACAAACTCTTGAAGAAAAAAGCTAAGAAGTTTCAAAAGAATTTAAGCAAGTTATTTTGTGAAAAGGATGATTTGATTGCTAAGCTCAATGAATCCAACAAATTGGTTGTGAAATATAAAAAAATTGCTGAAGATTCTCTTGAAAAGCTAAAAGAGTTTGAATGTTTGAATATGGACTTGGATGCTAAACTTGTTTTGTCTAACAAACTTGTTGATGAGTTAAAATGTGAAAATGAATCTCTTAAGATGCATGCCAAGTGTTTGATTGCTGAACCCATTGATAAAATGGATTATAATATGTGTTGCAATCATGTTGTGGTACCCGATCTTGTGCCTAATGTGTATTCTACCTCTAAGGACAAATCGGTGTACGTTCCTCCACACAAAAGAAATCAAAATGTGGAGAGAAAGACTGTTAAGTCAAAGCCTCTGTTTAGGTCTCAACCTAAGGCTTTGGATGGATCTAAGTTTGTTCCAACTTGCCACCATTGTGGTGTGATTGGTCATATAAGACCTCAATGTCATAAGTTGAAGAGGGAAGAAAACCATGTTGCTAGATCCCTTCCCAAAAAGCCTAGTGGACCTAAACACATTGTTTGTCACCATTGTGGTGCCTTTGGTCATCTAAGACCTCAATGCTATAAGTTTCATGCTTTTAAAAGAATCAAAAGAAAAGAAAAACTTGAGCTTTTTGGAAGTTGTGCTAAAAAGAGTAAACCGGTTTTGAGTGAAAATAGCATGTTATTAAAGAAAATGTTTAATGCTCTTAACTCCTTGACTATGTGCATCTCCGGTTCTCATTCTTCCAACCCTCGTCTCGCTTCTCTTGAGACACTCATTCCAAACAATCGTTCCGTTTGGATGAGGAAGGGTTCATATGGTTGAGCTTTTGCTCTTTTTGGTCCTTGATCTAATTCTTTCGATCTTTATAGGACCTTTCATGCATTAAATGTCATATTTTCATGCATTTTGTGCATCTTGCATTTTTTTTTGTATGCATTGTTTTGTTTTTGATCTTACTTTTATATTTCAGTTTTGTGTGAGTAAAAAATCCAAAACCACATAAAAAGTGAAAAATTTAAAAAGTTTGATCGTATATGTTTGAGCACATATCACATGTGAGTTTGGCCTTGTACCTTTGTACAAATGGCTTTGTGCATTTACGAGCTTAGCTTGTTATTTTTGCACTTATATCTTTGTGGGAAAAATCTTGACATCTTTGTGTGATTGTTGTAAATCGATCTTCAAGCTTGTCATGAATGATTAGTCAATAATCATGTTGGTTTTGATACATGCGTAGACTTGTGCTTATATCTCTTCCCACTCTTTTATTTTTATTGCTTAAAGAGCTCAATAAATGTAAATCTCAAAATGAAAAGAGATAATGAGCTGTAAAAGCCGTCGCACATACTAGTATTCGACTAGGAAAAAGGGAAAGCGACTTATATGAAAATGTATGATGCCTAAAAAGCCAAAGGCTTGTTCATCAAATTGAAATATCACAAATTTCAGGCATCAATCTCAAAATGAGATGTTTTGATTCAAAATTATCAAATGTTATGAATTGTAAAGAAGCCAAATGAAAAGCTTCAATCTTATGTAATCATTTTCTTGTGAGAGGCTATATATGTTCATTTCTATTTGAGATAGACCACTTGACTTAGTACTAGTTGTGTATGACTTGATTGAATTGATCATTGAAGCTTCACTCTAGACTAAGGACTATTCCACATTTGATACACACACACAACACACATGCCTAATGTTCAATAAATGTCTTATTCATTTGTTAGATTGTACTTGTCTAAATGTGATGTGTGTGCGCTCAATCATATATGGTTCATTCCAAAAAGATTTTTGATTATTTTATATGTTTTTGGAAGTGATTTTTATCACTCTTTGTGTTCATGTTTAGTGTTTTCTTTGTTTTTCATTGTTTAACCATGTTCTGTATTGAAAAATAGGTTTTAGAGTTTTTTCGCGGCTCAGCTGGCGACTCGCCAGTCGCGAAACCCCAGTCACGAGTTCATCCAGAAGCTTTTGGCGACTCACTCGCGGCTTGCTCGCGACTCACTCACGACTCGCGAAAATTTTCGTGACTGAAACTCGCGACTCGCTGCTTGCTCGCGACTCGCGAAAATTTTCGCGACTGAACCTCGTGACTCGCCCAGTCGCGAAACGCCCAGAAATAGCTTTTTAAAGGGCTTTTTGTGGGAAACTTGTTTTAAACCTTTCCCATCCTCTCTAAAACCCCTCTTTCAATATTTTTACATCAAAACCCAACCAATTTGAATGATTTTTCATTCCTTTAACATTTCTAAGGTATTTATAAACTCTTTTCATTAATTTTGATCTTTAGATTATGTTTTGCAGAGTTTTGTGCTCTTGGTTGGGATTTTTATCATAGGGGTTGGGAAAACTTAATTTTTGTCAAATTTCTTCATGGGTTTGGTTTCTTTTGCTGATTTGCATTGGATGTTGGCCCCTTGTGGGAGATAGAACATGTATTAAGGGTGGATTTCATGATGTTCATGCATTGTTTCACATTATTGTTCATTATGTGCATGCTAGGTGTTTGATAATATGCCTCTTAGACATTTTCTCGCTTGTTTGGACTCCGTTGAGTACCAAACTTTGGGGTTTCTCATGTTTCCTCATTAGGAACATGTTTGGTTCATTGGTTGTGTATTTAACACACCTTGCCCCACATGTGCATTTTTTATGCATTGGTAATGCATTGCACACAGCCACCTCTTGCACACACCTTTGCTACCCTTGTCATGCATTGGTCTAGACCTTGCTTATTCATCCTAGCATGTCATGTCTACCTTATGCTCTGTAGTATTTTACTTTGTCTTTGATTTGAGCTTCATTTTCTCATTCATCTTACATCCCTCATGCATCATTATCATTGTTTGTTCCTTCATCTCTTGCCCTCGTTTCTCCTTGGCCCTTTGTCTATTCCTGACAAAAAGGGGGAGAGTATACTCTAGAGAGTATATCAGAGTGTTTTGTCATTTCTATATGACTCTTGTGCACATCCTTAGGGAGAGAAATTCTATTTCTCGTGCACATTTGTAAGGGGAGAGATTTTCCATAGTGGAGATGCATATACCAAGGGGGAGAAGACATTGTGTTATCTAGAAAACTTTGTTCTGTTTGTTTTCTTGTTGGCTTTATGGTGCTTTGAGTTATGCTTTATTATTCTCATCACATCATGTTTGTTTTGGACATGCTTATATCCCTATGCTATTGTGCTCCATTGAATGCATGTTCGGATGATCATTTGCTTTGCTATGTGATCATTGTAGTCATTTCTATATGACTGTTTTGGTGTATGATCAAGTTGCTCACATGTTTCACATCATGTTTACTTGATCGTAATTTACTTGTTATATTATTCTTGTCCTTTTATTACTTGCTTTACCTTGAGGGTCTAATGTGTTTTGTGCAAGTGTTTCAGGTTACAAGTATATATGTTCCAAGTGCATCACAACTTCTCATCACTTTGAAGGAGAGAAACTTTAAGCACTTTTAGTTTATATTGTTTAAGTTTATATTCAGTATTTTGTGCTTTGTACCCATGTTGCTTTTGTAAGTTTTTAGGGTTTATGTTCTTTTACTTGTAGGCTTTATGGTTTGTACCATGCTTTATGCAGCCTTTATGTTTTTGTTAAATCAGTACTTCTATCCAAATGTCATGCATTTTCTGGTTAAGTACTGTCACTCTTGTGCCCTTGTAGGATTGTTCCTAGATGCATATACTTAGTGTATTATGCATTGGTTGAGTGTTGGGCATACAAGTAACTTGCATTGTTCTTGTTAGCTTGTATGTTCAAGTGTTTATTCCAAGTGTGAATGAGCATTGTGGTCACTACCTTGTAGTGATTGCTTATTTGATCAAGCCATGGTTTGTTTCTTAACTCCATCTTTGCTTGATCACATCATGCCTGCTTCATATGCATTTCATGCTTTTCTGCATACAATGATTATGGTGTATTGTTATGTTTCAGGAGATTCATGTTCATATGATTCAAGAGCTTCACAGCTTCTACATTTAGGTGTGAGTGAGTTTTGCCATTATTCCCAAACTCACGTTTAAGTCTAGAGTATGTTTTAGGGTGTTTTGTCACGAAATAGCCAAAGGGGGAGATTGTAAGGTTGAATTTAATCAACCATGTGTTGGCTTTATTCCGTGACAAATTTGCTTGTAATACAGCACTTAGAAACCTTGTATTTAGGTGGGAATCATGTAAGGGTAGTGTGTGAAGAAATGCTCAAAACAGTGCAGTGAAGCAGGGACTCGTGGCTGGATCTCGCGGGAAGCTCGCGGCTTGCAAGCCGCCAAAAGTTGCACACGCGCAGAGCATGCAGGGGAGCTGAACAGTCATGCCACCTGGAGCACTACAGGACAAAAATCCAAACTAGCCATTAAGTTAGCTCGCGGCTTGAAATCGCGACTCAGTCAAGTCGCGAGGTCAAGTCGCCAGCCAGCCCTGTTTTGGAAAGATTGACTCTTTGCATTCCATTCTCACACCAGTATAAATACCCCTCATTCCCACAAAATATGTGTGGTCATTCAGAAAGAAAAACTCTAAGAAAGGTTTCTTTAAAACACCCACCCAATTAGAGAGAGCTACTCATTCTTAGAGAGAAATATTTGTAGTCTCTTCTTATTCCCTCTCTCATTGTCATACCTATTGAGAGGAGATTTCTATCCAAACACTACCCACACCCATTTAGAGTGTTGAGTGTTTTTGGAGCTTTGGGAAGCATTGGAAGATGCCAAGCATGGCGGATGCTATGGTCAAGTGGTGGATGCTATGGTCAAGTAGCGGAATCTGGTAAGCTAGAAAAGAAAAAGGTTCGGCGCAATCTCGTTGGAGCAAGAAGCTTGGAGGGCTTAGGTACATCGGGTAGATTAGGCTTGGAGGGTTTATTGCTGTTCATGTATCCCAACTACATTTTCTAGTGGATTATTGACCGCTTGGAGGGCGGCGGAGAGGTTTTACGCCGAGGGCTTCGGTTTCCTCTTCGATAACACATCGTGTGTTGTCTTTGTGTTTGCATCTCTCTTCCCTTTATCTTTGCCTTTTATTTTCTACTGTGGATGTGTTTTTAATTGGCTTAGATAGTTTTTTCCAATTCCATATTATAGCTTTTGTTCATTTTCCGCACACTAGTTGTTTGACATAAAACTTGAATTGGTTATTTTGTAATTGGGGGTTTAAACGTTCAAGAGTGTTTTATACACATATTTGAACTTTCAGGCTTTATTCTGTGCCAAATTTGCTTGTATTTTAGCAATTAGTAACCTTGTATTTAGGTGGGAATCATGTAAAGGTAGTGAGTGAGAGAGTGTGAAGAAATGCTCAAGATTGTTCAAAGTAGCAGGAACTCACTACTGGATCTCGCGGGTGGCTCGCGGCTTGCAAGCCGCCAGAAGTTGCACATGTGCCAAGCATGAAGTTGAAGCGTCATGCCAGCTGAAGCACTACAGGACAAAAAGTACAGACTGGCCGTTTTGTTAACTCGCAGCTTGAACTAGCGACTCAGTCAAGTCGCGAGGCCAAGCCACCAACCAGCTCTGTTTTGAAAGACCTGACTTTTCGCATTCCATTCTCACCCCAGTATAAATACCTTTTATACCCACGAAACGTAGAGTGCTTCCAGAGAGAATTTTGAGAGAGAAATCCTAGAGAAAAACAAGATTGACTCATCCCCAATCTTCACATAGAGACTCTTCAAATTCCTCTACTCTCTTCCTCTCCATTGTTACATCCTTGAGAGGTACATTACCAAAACCTTTTCTCACCATACCCATATTTATGAGAATGCTGTTTGGTGCTTTGGGAAGCAGTTAGGAAGGGACCAATTTCATATTGGTTGATGCTATGGTCAAGTAGCGGAATCCGGTAAGCTAAAGAAGAAATAGGTTTAGCGTAACCTCGTTGGAGTAGGAGCTTGGAGGGCTTAGGTACATTGGGTAGATTAGGCTTGAAGGGTCTTCTGTTGTTCATGTATCCTAACTACATTCTTTAGTGGATTATTTACCGCATGGAGGGCGATGGAGAGGTTTTACGCCGAGGGCTTTGGTTTCCTCTTCGATAACACATTGTTGTGTTGTCTTTGTGTTTGCATCTCTCTTCCCTTAATCTTTGCCATTTAATTTCTGCTGTGGATGTGATTTTATTTGGTTTAGATTGTTTATCAATTTTGTATTGAGCTTATGTTCATATTCCGCACATTAATTGTTTGATATTAAGCTTGAATTGGTAATTTGTTAATTGGGGTCTAAACATTCATAGTGTTTTATACACTAATTGAACTTTCAATTGGTATCAAAGCGGTTTCACTTATATTGGTTTCATTACCTTAGTGTAATCCTTGACCCCATATTGAGATGGACTGGTCTCAATCCCTAAATGCACCTCCATATTTTGATGGTAGTAATTATGCATTTTGGAAGGTGCGTATGAGAGCATTTTTATGTTCCATTGATGAATCTGTTTGGGATGCTGTTGATATAGGTTGGACAAGGCCTGAGGTAGCCAAATCCACATGGGATAAGGCAGCCCTCGCTACGTCTAATTCTAATAGTAAAGCACTTAACGCGATTTTCTGTGGTGTGTCTCCAGATGAGTTCCACCGGATTTCTCACATGACCATTGCCAAGGAAGCATGGGAGATATTGGAGACCACGTACGAGGGAACGAAGAAAGTTTAAGATACCAAGTTGCAGATGCTGACCACTCGGTTTGAGGAGCTAAGAATGAGTGAGGATGAGTCATTTGACTCTTTCTATAGTAAGCTGAATGAAGTTGTCCTCAGCAAGTTCAACTTGGGAGAGAAAACGGAAGACTCGAAAGTTGTACGAAAAATTCTTCATTCATTACCAGGAAGTTTTCGTGCCAAAGTGACGGCTATTGAAGAGAGTAAGGACTTAGATGAAATCAAAGTCCAAGAGCTGATTGGTTCATTTCAGACTTACGAACTGCCATTGCCCAATCAAAGGAAAAGCAAATCTCTTGCTCTCAACACTGTAAATGAAAGGGTGGAAGTTCCGGACTCATCGGATGAGGATGTAGTCGAAAAAGATGTTGCCTACCTGGTGAAAAACTTCCGGAAGTTCCTGAAATTCAAGGACAATGGAAAGTTTGGTGATAAAAGGTCTGGGAAGGATAAAAAGGACTTCAAAAGGAGAGAAGGGAAGGAGTCCCAATCTACTCAAGGAGTCACTTGTTTTGAGTGTAATGGACATGACAATTTCAAAAAGGAATGTCCTAATTACTTGAAATCAAAGAGCAAGGCATATGCCACCACTCTCAGTGACTCAGATTCCTCCACCTATGATTCGGAGGATAGCTGTGTGAGATAGAGACGCTAAATGGTGAGCTAATCGAAGCTTACACCAAGGTGAAATTCCTTGAGCTTGAAGTGGTTCAAGAAAATACCAAGGGGGAGAAGACATTGAGTTAACAATAAAACTTTATTTTATTTGTTTCTCTTTATGTTTGTTTACTTGTATTGCATCGTGTTTGTGTTTTGGACATGCATATATCCATATGCTATTGTGCTTCATTGAATGCATGCTCAGATGATCATTTGCTTTGCTATGTGATCATTGTAGTAATTTCTATATAACTATTTTGGTGTATGATCAAGTTGCTCACATGTTTCACATCATGTTTACTTGATCGCAATTTACTTGTTGCATTATACTTGTCCTTTTATTACTTGCTTTACCTTGAGGGTCTAATATGTTTTCACATGTTTTCACATGCTTAATTTTTGTTGATCAAATACAAAAAGATTTTTGAGTGTTTTAATTGTTTTTGGAAAGTATTTTGTTTTTGCAAAAATTGTCAAAATCTTCAAAAATAGTGTTGCCCTATTCTGGTGACTCAGTCGCGAGTTGATTCAGTTGCATGCCCCAGTTGCGAGCCCACTCAGAGATTTTTCGCGGCTCACTGGCAAGTCAACATGCCAGTCGGGAAAAATACTTAGAATATTTTTCAAAATTTTGGGTTTTTCAGTTTCTCGCGGCTTAGTGTGGCGACTTGTTCGCAGGTGGAAAGTCCAGTCGCGAGGGGTACACAGAGATTTTCGCGACTTACCTCACGACTTCCTCGCGGGTAGACCTTCCAATCACGAAAAACACTTAGAAAATTTTTCCAAATTTTTATCTTTAAGTGTTTTGGCGGTTGACTCTGGCGACTTGCACGTGACTTGACTCAGTCGCGAAAATCGTGTGTTTTGCACAAAATGGGTCAGTTTTTAAACCTTTTCAATTTTCCCTCGAACATTTCTGACTGATCATCTTCTTCCTTACCTAAAACTCTCTCAAACACACCGTGTCACTCTCAAACAAACTTCCATATTTGCATCATTTCATCTTCAAATCTTCAAGAAAAAGGTATGGGTTTTTCTTATTATCTTATAGCATTTCATGGTTATATCATGTGCTTTCTTGATTTCTGAGTTGTTGTTTGAGTTTTGTGACATTTGTTATTCATGTATGAGTTGGGTTTACTCTACTATGAGTTTTGGGTGCTTCCTTTGGCTTGATCCAGCCTATCTCAACAACCTACCACACTTTCTTATCTAAAGACTGCAAAAAAGCTCTCATGCATACTTTCTAGTATGCATAGTTAGTGTCATCAAATAAAAGAGGTACAATGAGAGACTGTCCTCTATCCATGACAAACAGGGGTCAATAGATCACATAACAAAAATTAATCCTAATCAGAGTGTGCCTGTTCTGATACCACTTGATAGGCCAAAAACGAATTGACCCCTTGTAATAAATTAATTGATTAATTAGCCAAGTTTATTAATTAATCAAATTAACATGCAAAGTGCGTGGTAGCACAAACAAATCACTAATTAAACTAACTATGCAGCAGAAATTAAATTAACATGGTGATTTGTTTACGAATGGGGAAAACCTACACGACAAAAACCCCAAGCGGTTACAAGTAAAGGAATCCTAGTACCTTATACCAACCTACAGTTGAACCCTTACCCTAATACCCAATTAGACTTGTTTTGTAGTGACAATCGCTCCTTGTAATGCACAGCTCCCAGTATGTGACTAACCAATTGCGCAGATCCTAGTACACGACTTCAATCACCAACTAGAAAAGATTGTTGGTTGCAAAGTTCTTCAATTCATCACACAATGAAGCGAGAAGCTCCTTGGTTACAAAACCCTACGGTGCACAAACACAACAGCTTCTTCACGAACTAGGGCAAAGCTAGGTTTCCGGTCACACTTCTTCATTCTTGTGAAATTTTCACTTGTGCTATTGTGTGTAACCTTTTACAGCTCTTAAAATAATCCTTATATATGTTTAGGGTTGTGAGAAAAGAAAGCCAAAACATGCAATCACGGATTGAATGAGAAACAGTCTTGAAAAACTGAACTTCATAAACCTCGACAGATATCTATCTATTGAGCTGCTATCGAGACACGGGCTGGAACAGCTCTTCAAGTCTCAACAGATGCTAGCTGTCAAGCTTTAATAACAGACACTTTTCAGTTTGAATCTTGGACAGACTTGCATGGCTTTAACACTTGAACTTGAAACGAGGTTTCTTGAAGCATTAAACACATCCTAGATCTATCCAAATAAAAGTAAAGTGCGTTTTGTCAAAGGATTAGCCAATTACATAAAATAGTAACATATGTTCCTAATAAGTGAATCACATATGTCCTAACACCTTTATTACCTTTTAGTGCTTCTATGCGAGCATGTTGAAATGCTTTGCTATTGGGAAGAGGGACCTCCAAATTACTATAAGATATGGGACAAAATGGGCTTCTGCCCTTTTCGGGCAAATTAATTAGCCTTTTGCCCTTCTTCCCAAACTAAATAGGGAAATGCCCCTCTTTTGAAACTCGACTTTCTCAAAATCGAGTTAAAAAAAAAAAATTTCTGGAGCCCTATAGTGACCTTTTTAAGGACCTATAGTGACATTTTAAAAACCTATAGCGACGTTTTATAACTTGATATCCATGAAATCGAGTTATAGGCAATTTTATTGCCTATAACTCGATTTAATGGATATCAAGTTACAAAACGCGGCTATAGGTTCTTAAAACGTCACTATAGGTCCTTGAAAACGTCACTATAGGGCTTAAATCGATTTTGAAAAAGTCGAGTTTCAAAAGAGGGGCATTTCCCTATTTAGTTTGGGAAGAAGGGAAAAAAGCTAATTAATTTGCCCGAAAAGGGCAGAAGCCCATTTTGTCCTAAGATATGTCTACATATGACAAACCATACATTTCTTCAAGAGCAAATGGAAGGAAACCGGAAAGGTTATTGTTGGACATGTTCAACATCTACAAGCTCTGAAGATTGCCAATTTGTGAAAGTATCTTTCCTTAGAGCCAGTTATGACTAAAATCTAGATGGGAAAAAAGAGCTAAATTGCATATTTTAATTGTAATGTCATGCCCAAACTTGTTGTTGCTCATATTCAAATAGTTTAGTTTCAAAAGGTTTCCTACATTTTTGGGGATCGACTTGTCAAATCTATTACTAGATAGATCCATACGCTCAAGATTTGTTCATGATCCCAGGTCTTGGGGTATATCACCAGAAATTTGATTTCCATTTAACATCAGTGCCAACAAAGAAGTCAACTTCCCAAATGCCTTTGGCAGCTTCTCAACTAACCGATTAAAAGAAAGATCAGGTACATAGACTTGAATGGAGTTTCCAATTTTAGTGGGTATGCCACCACTAATTTTGTTCCCAGCAATCCGTAGAGTACTAAGTTGTGGGCTCCTACTTCAATTGTGAGAGACTTCACCATAAAATTTAATTGTTTCTTACGCTCTGTTTGTTTCGCTGGAAAACCTTCTATAAAGATAGTTTTCCACATTTTCCAGTGTTTGGTAGCATAAAAAAAGATTGGTCAACGGAAAACTATCTTTAGTTAATAGAAAACTCTTATAAAAATAAAGCTTATTTTCTATAGGTTGTTTTCCAAAAAAAAAATTTGGAAAACAATCTCTCTATCACACAGTGCATAGCTCCTGTAAATCTTATCTTCTTCTGACCTAGGAAAAAATATTTTCTTTTACTCATTCAGCTTTTCTCACAATAAACTCTCTCACTTCTTCTCCTCCCTTTGTTTTTCTCTCTTCTCACACCCTCACTATCACTCCCTCTGGTCTCTTCTCTTCCCATAGATTTTCTTTATTTATTTGCCTCTCTTCTCTTTTTTCTCCCTATTTCTTCTCCCCTGTATAACACCGTTCTTTAATAAGGTTTTTATTTTATTTTTCTCCTCATAGATCGGTCAACGGTTCTATAACAATTTTTGGTATATTTATCAAACTATTTGTACTAGATTAGTTTGTCAGTAAAACTATTTGGCCTATGTGGCATTTTGAACTATTTAAAATGGAACTTAAGGTTATAATAGTTATTTTAAATTATGAGAAGTATGGTTTATATATTATGTACGTTATTGTTCATATACATGAGCAAGATGAGTATTTAAGATCGTGAAAATTGGATAGCTAATTTTGATTGTATCTGTTGTCAAAATTTTAGTTTGAAAACCAAATTTATTCTTAGTTTTTATTTATTTATTTATTTATTTATTATTTATTGTATTAGGTGGGTTTACACAATACACATATTATACATATTTTAAATTATACAAGAAATGTTATAAAAACTGGAGATACCAAACAACAGAAAACATTCTCAAGCCCGTTTTCAAGGTTGTTACCAAACACTGAAAAATGTGATAGTTTTCCAGAAAATGCTTTCTGAAAAATGAATCATTTTCTAGAAAATGTTAATGTCAAAACAAACAGAGCGTTAGATCAATGTACCGCAAGTTTTTATAAATACCAAAATCTTCAAATATATTTCCCCTAAGTTGGTCTCTTTTAAGGTGGACTCTAAATAAACTCATGCAGTTTCTTATGATTTTTGGTATAGGACCTTAGACGATTCCTGTTTGCAGTAAAATTTTGAAGAGAGCTGCTTTGGCATAAGTTTTGAGGTAAAAGACCAGTTAAATGGTTTGCATCTAATTGCAGTACAGCCAACTTCATGAGATTTCCTATCTCTTGAGGAATGGGACCAGAAAGTTGGTTATCACGGAGGAATAAAATTTCTAAGTCCCTCAAATTACCCAAGGAAATTGGTATATTATTATTACCACTTAACTTATTTTCACCTAGTTGAAGTCTCGTTATGGACTTCAAGTTTCCTAATTCATTAGGGATGGTGCCAGAAAGGTTATTGTTGTATAGTGTAAGAAAGTTTGGTTGGTGAGTGTACCTAATGTTATGGGAATTGAGCCAGAGAGTTGATTGTTATATATATATATATATATATGCAACAATGTTAGCGTTTCTAAATTTCCAATACTAGAAGGGATTGGACCTGTTAGAATGTTGTTGTTTATGTCAAGTTCAACTAAATTGGGGAGCTTTCCGATTTCTAGAGGAATGAAACCAGAAAGTTTATTATCATAGAGGTACAGATAAGCCAAATTGCTTAAATTACATAAAGAAATTGGAATGTGACCATTGAGATTGTTGGCGTACAAGAAAAAGGTTATTAAGAGACTCTAATTGACCCATTTGTTGAGGAATTGAGCCATTTAACTGATTTTCACCCAGATGTGGGACCTCAAGACTTCTCAGTAGGCCAATCTGTGGTGGGATTTCTCTGGATAACTTATTAGATGACAGAGCAAGATATATTAGCTTGGAAAGGTAAGTTATTTCAATAGGGACTATACCATAGAGTTCATTTAGGCTAATCAATATATGCAAGGTTAGGGAGAGATGAGAATGAAAATTCATGCAGCATACCTTTTAAGCTTGAGTTAGTCAGGTTTAATTAATCACACTTCCTTCATGGCTGCAAGAAATGCCGAACCAACTACATGGGATTGAGCTGATGTTTTGATTATTGGAAGAACTAGTCGATATCCCGTGCGATGTGCAACGCATTTTGATGAATTTTATAAGAAATTATTTATGACTAATTGATTTCATGAATACCATGTTAAAATCTATGAAGTTTTCTACTAAAAGTAAATTCAAACTAAATACATTGGGGAAAAAAATTCCTCTAATTCATCCAACTAAAAAATGTCACTAGATCATTGTTCATATTGGGTCTGTTTGGATTGAACTTATTTTTGTTGAAACTGAAAACACTGTATCAAAATAATTTTTAAATGTGTAAATAATGTCGTGGGACCCGTGAACAGTCTATGAACAGTGTGTGAACAGTACATGAATAGTGTTTTTTTCCCTGCACAGTAAAATCACATGATTTTACTGTTCATGCACAAAAAAAAAAAAAAAAAAAAAAAAAAAAAAAGAAGAAGAAAAAAAAGGACTGAAAACGTAAACACCAAATTCAGTGCTATCCAAACGGGTACATTGTCACCCACAAACCTGTTAATTCCTAGGTGTTTTTCTTGTATGATTTATGCTTTATATATTAATTAGCTATAAAAATTGTTAGAATTTCATGATACAACAATAGAAAAAATAATGTGATGCAATAATATCACAATTTAACAAAAGCAAAATGAATTTCAAGTATGAACAACGGAAATTCATGACGAAATGTAGTCAAATCTTAATCTCAAATATTTACTACCCTTCTGTTATGCACCAAATCTTTTCAATTTATTCAAGGAGATTTCCACATCAAAGTCTCACATTACGTAGTATTATTACAAGCTTTCCATGTAGACATAGACCAAAACATGGGACAAACTTGGACTATCCTATTTATTTCTCCATTATTTCCATTCTATATATTACAAGCGATGCACATAAACAAAGACAAGCTATGTACACTGAAAGGAATCATGTAGCCAATGGTGGGGAGAACTCCGGGGAATCAGGCTACCGTGTTATTGCTTGTGAGTTGTGACATTAAATGGGTGGATAAAACTGGTGGCCGTCAGGCGGGGAAGGTTTCGCCCCGGAACGCCCATTAACTTTCATTTGGACAATGGTTGCTCGCTGGATACTGTTTTTCTCTGCAAACATGACAAGATATTGCACGAATATAAAATCTAACTGTGCATGAAAACGTTTAATTAGTCTAGCATCCGCATGCAACCATGGGAAAACAAGGGACTTACTTGCTCGTGGGACAACATTGTTGGATTCGGCAACCACCATCGTGTATGTAGATGAGAGAAACAAAAAGACAATAAGCATCGGAATTATGATAATCTTAATGGAAGTCTTGGCACCCATTTTTGCTAGGTACAAGAGACAATTAACACATCATTACTTCTGTGATATATATAATCTAAATAGGACAGCTCTGTTCTATTATCCAAGTCAATTCAATGATAATCAAACACGTTATTCTTCTTCTTCTTTTTGTTGATTTTTTTTTTTTTGAATGAATCAAACATTATTCTAATAAGATAACGTGATTCCTTCAGGCCAAAAAAATAAGAATATCTTTTCTTAAACACCACCGGTGGTAGAGTCAAGATTTTTCTCCAAAAGCCAAGGTTTGATTATAGAAAAACTGGTTTTGTTTGCTTTTGAATTAATCATAAATAAAGGAAATCAACTTTGGACTAATGGTTTCAGTGTGTCTAAACATATCATTATCATTTTTAACACAATATACATAAAAAGATAATTATATAGGAGCGCATAGATCAGAGTAGGACACTGTTGCGAGAACCACAACCCAAGGGTGAAGGGTCTAACAGGTACAGGTCCTCAAAATAGTTAACTGACAATGCCATGCCCCTTAAATCGACGGTTTAACAAATGTAGTTGTCAATTAATTTAATGAAAATGAAACTTAATCAAACCTTTGAAAATACAGCTTTATTCATTGAAATCTTGAATTTACTGAAAGATTACAAGGCTTTTGGTCTTTGTAATAATCTAAAGATAGAATTACATGGAAAATTACATTGTTTTAGAACCCCAAATATAAGTACCGATTGAGGTTAGTTTATTGAATGGGAAGATGTTAAGGAAGATATTAAGTCACACAATCCATTCAACTCAAAAATCAGTTTTCTAAAAGAGAAATATTATGTCTACAATATTTTCACAACAAATCCTATATAACAAGTTGTTATGGGCCATTATTGGTGGGGTGGAAAAGTAATTTCAGCAGTAGAGGTTCAGATTAAAATCAATAACAACTAACCACTTATGATATGTTATAAAAATGTTGTGGACTTAGCAATTTTCTTTCTAAAATTTAATGACCACATCCATATATTATTGTCACCGCATTTTCCATCTTCTTGCTAAACATTCATGCTCATATTTCATCATGCTAAGTTCTAATCCTGTCATGCATTTTTATCATATTTCAACCTATCACATCTTTATAGTCATCACTTCCAAGCATGCTTCTCGTAATTAACCTATATCATCAAAATTTAGTATGTTAGTATATGGAAATTTAATAAACAAATTAAAAAAATTATATAATGCAAAGAATTGTAAGGGTTAGAAGCCATACCTGCATAGGGTCAAATATATATATATATATATATATATATATATATATAAAGAGGATTGACAAATATTTAGGGTTTAGTTTTAAACAATATTAAACCACTCAATATTTTTTAATTGTATGTAAATTTTTACAAATCCACCATTAGATTACATTATCTTCATATATTCTCCATACTTACAAAATTTTAAGATGATCAAAGATTAATAGTTATTTCATCAATCAATTATTTAAATTCAAGTTTTTGTAAGTTAAAATAACGCATAAAATATGAGTTTATGGATCAAATGGTAAATAACATCCAATTGTCATGAAAATTGGTTTGAATGTTAAGAGCATATAGAACATGTAATTCAATGGTGAGATTTTCAAAATATGAAATCTATAACAAGTTATTGGGTAGTGTAATATTATTTAGAGTTATACCAGATGCATTTTGAATTCAACCTATATTAGGTACAGACCCAAGTGGGGTCCTGGGCCTCCCTGGTCAATTTTTTTTTTAAAACTTATTTTATATATATATTATTTTTGTATTTGCCCTCTTTCCAAAATTTTAGGCCTCATCCAACTTGCAACTATCCAACCCAAAAACTTAACAAAACAATAAAAATATTCACAATAATGATTGTATTTTAGTAAAAAAAAACTATTTTACCTCTGAAAAACCATGTGTTATTGGAGAAGTTAAAGCTAAATTTTTTACAACTACAATAAAATGGTATAAATACTAGTTGACTATAGCAAGTTGTTAAAATAAAATACAACATTTTATTAAGATTATCTCTTTACCTTCAATTAAAAAACTCAAATTTTCTCTCTTCCTTTATTATTTTAACGAGTGGTTTATACTAATTTAGATGAAGTGATAGAAAAAGAGAACATTTGATGTTGGGTGTATTGTAAAATGAGATGGTAAAATAAATAAATTAGCTTTTTGAGGTACTTAAATTTGAGAAACTGTGTTTTTTTGTTTAGTTATTTTTTACTCTTATCTTTGCCTAGTTCTGAAATAGTACTAATACAGACACTCGATTGTTGTTTCACAAATGTTTAAACTGCTTCTGACAACACTCAAGTTTTTGTTTATTAGAGATCCAGTCTTCAGAGGTGTAGTACAATGTACTATAGTATGTAGAGAAAGTAGTTCCTTGCTAAAATGTGTACTTGTACAAATATATAAATGATATCAGTGATTTGCCCATAAAAATGTGGTTGTAGACTGAGGACCTAATGTAAACTCTATAGTTGCTAAAATAACTTCTATAGCCACGTTTTTACAAATGCGGCTATAGGTCTATAACTTTCAAACACTGCTATAGACCTATCGGTCTATCGGTCGAATTGCTGACATTATAAATATTAATTAATAATTATATAATTATTAAAATAAATGCCTAATAAATCATTAAAATTAAATTAAAATATCTAAAAATGTGGCTAATAATTGTAACTTCGGGAGAAAGTGGCTAATACTTGCTACATTTTGTTCTTACAATGTACACGTGTCTGTTTAAAGATAGTTTATTTATCTTTTTACTGAAAATATTTTGTTGAAAATGTACTAAAATATACTTCTACTTTGAAAAAGTGAAGTTTAAAATACATTTACATATAAGCTAAAAGCTAAAAGCTAAGCTCATGAGCTAAAACCAAAAAAATTAGCGAGACAATGATCAAAGACTCAAATGGCAAACCAAGAGCACTAGCATAAGATGTGTTAAATGCTAAATTTTTAGCATTTAGCATATCAAACACAAAAAATCACCTCCATGAAATGTGTCAAATACTAATAAATTTGGCATAAACTACAGTGATGATGTAATTATAAAAGGGTACGGTAAGATGTGCTATTAATATTTGGTATTTTTTTAATTCAAACTTTTTTCCTCTTCTGTGGCATTGGGAACAAAAAAGAAAGAATAAAACAAGAATTAAAAAGAATAAAGAGATAATATTTAAATAAAGTGATAAAAGAATAAAAGATGTGATGTAAAATGTATTGTTAAGTGATATATTAAAAGAGGTGACGGGTAGGCCTAAGCCTAATGATAAGTGCAAAAAGCACCCAAAAGGGCCAAAACACAAACAATCACCAGGTGTTTCATGCTTGTTCACTTTGTCTTGAACAAAGTTTCTCTCCAAACTAGTTTGGAGAGAAGCCTTTCAAACTCTTCATATATTTTATATTGAGTGTGAATTTTGGAAATTTAATTGTTCGATGGCATGTTTTTATTATATACTTCATACTTGCAAAATTTAAAAAAAGATCAAAAATCAATCGCTATGTCATCAAATAAATGTTAAAATTTCAAGTTTTTATGATCTAAAATTGTGTCAAAAAATAAGTTTATTGATCAAATAGTAAATAATATTTGATTTGAACGAAAATTGATATGCATGTTAAGAACATAAAGAACATGAAATTCAACAATTCGATTTTCAAAACACACCCAAAAAAGAGATATATAAGAAGTTTCAATAGTTTTTCTCCAAACTAATTTGGAGAGAAACTTTGTTCCTTTGTCTTGGTGAAATACTCTCTCAACTATCAACGAGTAGTTCATGTAAAACCTCTCTGCAACTGCTGGTTCTTGTTGTTGTCAAAGAGGTGTACCGTGTATCCACGCTCCTTCATGTAGTGCCTCCATCACTGCCATTGCTGAATCCACGGTCCCTTATGTCCGAACTAAAGGGTTGGATATAGAAAAAAAAGTAGTGATTTATTGAACAAAAGCACGTTCCTATCATCCTCACCTATTCTTTAAAACGGGTTAAATCTTACCCTTTTTTTTATATATATTTAATTTAATACTTTTGGTTTTTATATGAACCACACTAGAGTGGTGTTTAGTTCACGGTCCAATCCGTTCCTGTATTTAAACCATGGAAGCAGGAAGTTGTGCTGTCTTTTGTTAGGAAAAAAGCTATGTTTCAGGCTCTATTTGGATTGAAAGAAAAAGGGCGGGAATGAATGAAGTTTTTATGACACCTAACATTTTTCTTTGTTTGGTTTACACTTTACATGAGGAAAAATGTCATGTTTACAATATTTTCATAGCATATCTTAAGTAGCAGGTTATTATTGACTATTAAGGGTAAAAAAGTAATTTAAGTAATGGATTCAAATTAAAATTACTAATAACTTAACATATATGATTTGTTTGTTGTGAAAATACTATGTACGTAACACTTCTTTCACATGAAAGAAAAGAAAGTGGACTAATTTGGACGGAAGAATTAAATTTCATGAGATCCACTATTTTGCTATCAACAATTTTTTTTTTCTTCATAATTTTGATATGAAAGACTATAATTAGTTGCTTGTTAGTTTAACATAAACTTAATATTTTTTCTTTATTACTCACTGTCATATCTAAATTGTGACAAAAATTATGGTACAGAAATTGAGTCATAGAAGAATATGCCAAACGTTTGGTAAGACTTTAAAGAGGTTTGACTTGAGAAATCAGTGCTTTTGCAATTATTCTAAATGACCAATCCAATTACCTAGACATTTAGTACTCAAGAGAGTTTTTCTGTTATAAAAAAAAAAAAAAAAAAAAAAAGTTAGTACTCAGGAGAAAAATTAGAGAAAAGCTTTGAATGTCAAACATTTGGGTTCGTTTGATAGAGGTGTTTGGGTATTTTGTTTAAAATGATGTGAAAACTGTGCTTTAAAAATTGTTTTGAAAATACGTATTTCAAGTACTCATATTGTTAAAATTGTGTTTGGTACTATATTTTTAATAATGCTTTCCAAAAGTGAAAAAACATAAGAGAGTGCCTAACTCAAGGAAAATTTAATGGATGTCCTGAAGATATTGATTTAAAAAATATTTTCAAAAACCTTTAAGAGAAAAGAAAAAAAGTAGTTGATTTTTTAATAGCATTTTATATTTTCCATAAAAGTGATATTAAAACTTTTTAAAAATAATCTATTAATAAATTTTCTTAAGGGTACCTATTAATCGGACCTTAAATTACCAATCAAATCACTTACTTTAAGATTGGATTTTTCTAACTTTGTAAAAAAAATCAAGTCAAAATTGGAAGTTTTTCACCAAAAAGAGCCTTTTATGTTTCCTCGAACATAATGAATGTTTTCTCCTACACACTTATAAAAATAAGAGAATAGCTTTGAATGTGGAACATTTGGTAAGAGGTGGCTGGAAAAATTGGTGCATTTGAAATTATTCCAAATGGCCCACAAATTACCTAGACATTTAGTTGGCACTCACCAAAAAAAAAAAGCTCTGAATGTGGGTCATTGGACATTTGAACGTGATGAAAAGTAGGCAAGACTTGGAACTTTGAAGTTACTACGCATGTACAGGAAATTGATTCAGTTTTAACTTTTATGTAATTTTGCTTCGCCTTCACTCTCTACTCGGATTCACATGGAAAATTAGTAGTTAATTTCCTCTTTGCAAAAACACGTGTTTCGAAAGACTTTTATATTTCAATTTTTGGGACAACTATCAACAAGCAATCTAGAATTTTTTTTTTTTTAAAAAAAAAATCATAAAAGTTTAATAAATCGTCTAAATATTAAATGGACAAAAGTTAGGTATAATATCTTAGGTGCTGTTCCTTAGGTTCGCTTCTTAAGATTCATCCATGTGACTACTTAATTAAAAAATACACTTCTATCCCGTGAAAAAAAATCCACATGGTAGAATCTTAAGAGGGGAACCTAAGGAACAACACCTAATTTAGTACTGTACATAAGTCTTGCCCATATTAAATTGTTTTTAGCATGCAAAGAAAATGAGACAATGACAATCATATAAGAATTAGTGAGAATTTTGTTCTATTATGAAAATTATTGTGTTTATAACATTAATTTATAAAATATAGTGTAAGTTGAGTCAAAAGACTTGGAAGGTGTACAAGAATGGTGAAGTTTTGCCTTTAATTCAAATTTTCACCTTGACCGTGTGCTTGGATTCACACGAAGAAAATGTAGACTTTTTTTTTCTTTTTTTTTTTTTTTACATGGCATATACTAATTTATCTTTTATAATTACTATATTTTCTATAATCTTTTTATGTAACAACTAGTTAGAGTATATTATGTTAAGTTTTAGATCCTTGTAAACTAGATTGTTTAAACTAGTTATTTAGCCAAGTGAATACTTAGATAAAATATTCAGTTCTAGGTTAACACATATAAATCATATCATGTAAATAATACAGAAATATAAAGAACACAACGATATGATAACCCATGAAAACCTAACCGGTAAAAAACTTGGGAAGATTTAACCTAGCTATCCTCAAGGTAAAATAGATCCATTATGAAAGAATTGAAGTTTGTACAATAGAACTTAGACCACTAACATCCTATTGCTACCTCGAGTAGAAAACTTACTACCACAACCACGTGACAACTCCAAGTCCACAGATTACTTGTTTCCTTGATTTGGTGCAACCATAAGTTCTCCTACTTGTGACTTTGAGACTCCACTCAATGGTTTAAGACCTTCTTTAAAGTTCTTTATGTAGCAACTGAAGTAACCATCAAGTTCTTGATGCAAATCTTGATCTTAATAGTTCAAAGTGTGTGTTTGAAGGTAAACACCTCTAAATCTCACAGAAGATTCAACACACAGCACTTCAAAGACTTTAGAGAGCTTTTGGGTACAAAATATACAAAAGAGTCACACTCTTCTCTCTCTAAAAAGCTTTTTAAAAACGTGCTTAGGGTTTCCTTTATATACTAGAAGAAGTAGATCTAAAACCCTAATCCTTAATGGGCTTGAATTGTTGTTTGGGCCGACTTAAAATTCTATAGATATGTGTTTCGATCAGTCGAGCCTGCCTTTTGATCGATCAAACCAGTCAGATTTTGAATTCTTCCTTTTTGCACCTTGTATGTTCTTGAATCTTGACTTGGATCACCTTGAGCATTGTCTAATAATACATATAGACTCTAGGATCTATATCTAGACAAGTTTGTGTTCACGATTTGCCAAATGTTCTAAACTTTTAGAACCTAACATATTAGTAAATTTATTAAAATAATATATTTTATCTTCGCCACTTATTATTATTTTTAGGGTCAAAAGTTAGTTCTAGGCATATTTTGTCACTTAGTATTTTTTGAAAATTTAAGTGAAACTTGACATAGCTAATGTCGAGTTTCACTTAAAAATATACATATAACTCGATTTTAAGGATATGGAGTTTTATACATAAAACTTGCGCATTTTGCTAAATATTTTAAAACAAGGACATTGTGCTAGATATTTTAAAAAATAAAGGCAAAAGCCTATTTTCCCCTGATTTCAGCTTGGAGGGCCACGAAGAGGTTTTTTGTCGAGTACTTTGGTTTCTTCTTTAATAACACGTCTCGGGTATTATCTTGTGTTTGCATCTCTTCTCCCTACTCTTTAAGCTTTACATTTATTGTTTATTGTACATGCTTATGACTTAGAGTAGTGTTTCAATTTTATTATGATTCATTTACTCTTGTTCCGCACTTAGTTAAGTTAGAGCAAAAGTAATTAAGCCGTGATAAGGGTGTTCTTGTTCGCAGCATGACACAAGGAAGCTGATAGTCCCTATGGACCCGTCAGCTTCCCTTAAGCAGTCAGAGATCCGAAGCGACGACACCATGAAGCTGACGACCCAACGGTACCCGATGGGCGTCTCCATAAAAGCCAACGGGAAGCCTCTGGATGAGGCACTTGACTGATGAGGTGAATAGGCCGACGGGTCAAGCGTGGCTTAGCTTAATGCCCACGAACATTTATACAAGGAAATATCTTGTATCCCACGACTAACCCTAATCAAAGGAATCTTTACAAGGAAAGGATCCCACAAAATACATGTATTAATGAGGATCTTCCCTATAAGGAAAGACCTTCTCCACCAAGAAATGAAGGTCAGCTCTACACTATTATAAAAACCTCAAAACCCTCACAAATCAAGGTACGCATAATAATACCCTAGCTCTGGCACTCTGGAGTGATAGAAAAATTCTTTTTCTAACTTAACCTTTGAAGGGTCTTTGGTCGATACCACACCAGTACTCTCTGTAAGGTTTTCTTTTTATTTGTGTTGCACAGGTTACCAAAGGCACGTGAGGACCATTCAACTTACTGACGATTTTCAGCATCATCAGTTGGCGTCGTCTATTGGAAACGCGATAGCCATATTGCCACTTTCTAGACAAAGAGTTGTATGGTACTCACACGCTCGATGGCAACAACAAACTATTAGGAGAGTGAACCATGCATCGCTACCCTCAAAAGATAGGTGCAGACTTTGGCCGCGACTGTGGAACGCCTTACTAAGCAGAGCCATGATCTAGAAGAACAGTTGCACCAAAGGGACACTAAGCCCTAAAATCAAGAAGAAGAGCAGGAAGGGTGACAGCCTTCAGCACACTAATGATAGGCAAAATAGAGAGGGACTAGAAGGCAGCAACGCCTTGAGCAGACCATCTGTCACAAATACCACACCGCCGCACATGGTCGCGGAGATGCAGATGATGAAGGAAAGGATGGACTTCATGATGAACGCTTTTAGGGGATGGGTGTCAAACGACCTCGACGAACTGGTCCACCGGACAGACTCGCCCTTTACTGCACCCGTTACTTCATTCCCCCTTTCACCAAAGTTCCGTATGCCACAGGTAAAAGCCTATGACAGGTCTAAGGATCCCTTGGATCACCTGGAGTCATTCAAAACCCTCATGCACTTACAAGGTGTTACGGATGAGATCATGTGCTGAGCTTTCCCAACTACGCTGAAGGATCCCGCAAGGGTATGGTTCCGCAAGTAGAGACCCAATTCCATCAGTACCTTCAAGGAGCTAAGTTTGTAGTTCGCATCGCACTTTATCAGGGGCACAGGTATAAGAAGTCCACTGCATGCCTGATGAGCATCAAGCAATGGGAGGACGAGACATTGAGGTCTTACATAACCCGCTTCAACAAAGAAGCCCTTTCGATAGACGAAGCTGATGACAAGATACTTGTTGCTGTGTTCACCAACAGATTGCGAAAGGGGAAGTTTTTGTTCTCCTCATACAAAAACAACCTGAAGACCATGTCAGACGTGCTTTACCGGGCCACCAAGTGCATGAATGTGAAAGATGCACTAATGGCTTGAGAGGAGAAGCCTAAGAAGAGGGACAAACAGGAAGACATGCGGCAAGAGAGAGGACAGAAGACCTCTAGAATAGGAGACCGACGGGAGGATAGGCGTTCTAAGCCACCCACTAGAAGGTTTTCAAACTTTACCTCACTGACTGCCCTATCGATTAGGTCCTAATGCAGATCAAGGATGATACAACCTTAACATGGCTGGGCAAGTTAAAAGGGGATCCAAGTAAGAGGTCTAGAGAGAAGTATTGTCGTTTTCATCGCGATCACGATCATAACACATTTGAATGCTATGACTTGAAGCAACAAATCGAGGCCCTCATCAGATAGGGAAAACTGCAAAGGTTCGTCAGCAAAGAAAGGACAAACCCACCACATGAGTAGGTAAGTAGAAGGGAAGGCAAGTGCCCTAGGCCACCTTTAGGGGACATAAGGATAATTGTAGGGGGCACTGCAACATCTGGCTCATCGAGGTAAACCCACAAAACCTACCCTAGGATGGTTCAGAACATCCAGCTGATGGGTTTCATTCCAAAGATGGCATGGGTTGACAACCCCATAGTTGGGTTCTCAGAGGAAAATGCTCGATGACTCTACCACCCCCACGACGATGCACTTGTTGTTAGCATACGGGTAGGGGATTACAACACTTACCAGGTCCTGATTGATAATAGGAGCTTTGCTGATATCTTAAATTACCCGACGTTCCAACAAATGAGAATTGAGAAAGAACGGCTTGTACCCACCAATGCACCGCTTGTTGGGTTCAGAGGAATGAAAGTTTACCCCCTTGGTGCGGTTACATTACCCATGATGGTCGGTGATTACCCTCAACAGATTACCAAGGATGTCACATTCCGTGTCGTGGATTGTTCCTCCGCTTACAATGCCATACTAGGCCGACCTACTCTCAATTCATGGAAGGTCGTGACTTCAACTTATCACTTAATGATCAAATTCCCAACAGAGTACGAAGTAGGAGAGGTGCGTGGAGACTAAGTGGCAGCATGCGAGTGCTATATAGCGATGTTGGAGATGGACGACCACTTACATACTATGAGCATAGAAGAGCAACGAATGGTTGCAGAGCCTGTTGAAGGATTGGAAGAGATACTTCTCGATAACTCCAAGCTTGAGCGAACGACCAGGATCGACACCTTCACCAGTCCTCCCATTCACTAAGCAATCACGACATTTCTAAGAGCGAACCAAGACGTCTTTGCCTGGAGCCATGAGGACATGCCCAAGATCAACCCTTCAATCATTGTTCATAGGTTAAATGCGTCATCCTCCTTTCCCCCCATACGTTAGAAGAAGCGAGTATTCGTCCAAGAATGAGATAAGGCTATAGCAAAAGAGGTTCGCAAGTTGCAGGAAGCAGAGTTCATTAGGGAGGTATACTATCCCAACTGGTTGGCCAATCTAGTGATGGTCAAGAAAGCCAACGGAAAGTGGAGGATGTGTGTAGACTTCACAGACTTAAAGAAGGCGTGCCCCAAAGATGGCTACCCACTCCCGTGGATCGACGTCCTGGTAGACTCAATAGAAAGACACCAGTTGCTAAGTTTTATGGATGCTTTTTTCGGTTACAACCAAATCAAGCTGGACGAGGTCAATCAGGAGAAAACTTCATTCGTCACCAGCTAAGGCCTCTTCTATTACAAAGTGATGTCGTTCGGCCTCAAGAATACAGGCGCAATATATCGGAGGCTCATGAACAAAATATTTGCACATCAATTTGGGAGGAATGTCTAAGTCTACGTGGACGACATGCTAGTGAAAAGTTGACAAGAAAACGACCATTTGAACAACCTCAAGGAGACCTTTAATACCCTCCGTGCCTATAACATGAAGCTCAATTCAAGCAAATACACATTTGGGGTAACGGCTAGAAAATTCCGAGGGTTCATAGTGTCTCAGAGGGGCATTGAAGTCAACTCATGAAAGCTCGAAATGCGTGAAAACACAAGAGCTTGTTTAGACCCCCAATTCAAATTACGACTTGATTGATTTTACACTAACTTAATACTAAGTGCGGAATAGTGTAAACGCAAGCAAACAAGCAAGAGAGCTACTCTAATTCATATTTAAAGCAACACAGCAGTAAAATAAAATGAACAAGAGCAGGGAAGAGAGATGCAAATACAAATAACACCGAGACGTGTTATCGAAGAGGAAATCGAAGAATCTCGACGAAAAACCTCTCCGCCGCCCTCCAAGCGGTAATCGATCCACTAGACAATCAGTTGGGATACATGGATAAGCAAGAGACCCTCCAAGCCTAATCTACCCTCTGTACCTAAGCCCTCCAAGCTCCTACTCCAACAAGGCTTCTCGGAACCGTGTCTTGTCTAGCTCTCCGGATCCCGTAACAAGCTCCATGTTGCATCTGCCAACCTTGGCATCTTCCAATGCTTCCCAGCAACACCAAAAACACTCACTACATTCTGAAATGGTGTGGATTGTGTTTGGGTACAAATCTCCTCTCAAGATATGATAATGGGAGAGGGAAGGAGAAGAGGCTACAATTAATTCTCACTAAGGATGAGTAGCTCTCTCTCAAAAAGATGGGTGTGTGTGTTGTAGAAACCTATCTAGGGTTTTTCTCTCTAAATGGCCTCTCTTACATTTGTGGGTAATGAGGATATATATAGTATGGGTGAAGGGTAAGGAATTCACAGATAAAAATCCTCCAGGCAGAATGTTTCGCGACTGTCTCGCGAGAAAGCCTTACCCACAAGATACTCGCAAAAACGACAGCCTGGCACAACTCTTTAGCTTCCAGTCATGTGCTCCTCACATGCTCTTTCGTGGCTTAGCTTCTCGCGAGCTTCTCGTGAAATCCACTAATTCTTCATTTAAGCTTGAGTCTTCACCAACTTAATACTAAACCCAATACAATAAAATCCCACAAAATACAAGGAACAAAATTAGAACAATTACAACACTTTTTGTCATGGAATAAAGCCAACATAAAACATAGTTGTAAATCACAACTTTACAATCTTCCCCTTTGGCTATTCCGTGACAAAACACCCTTTAACAGACTCCAGACTTAAACGTGAGTTTGGGAACAATGGCAAAACTCACTCACACCTAAATCTAGAAGCTATGTAGCACTTGGAACATATATACCTGTAACCTGAAACACTTACACAAAACACATTAGACCCTCAAGGTAAATCAAGTGATAAAAGGACAAGTATAATGTAACAAGTAAAATGCGATCAAGTAAACATGTTGTGAAACATATGAACAACTTGATCAAACACATGACAATCATATGGAAATGACCACAATGATCATATAGCAAAGCAAATGATCATCCGAACATGCAATCAATAAAGCACAATAGCATAAGGATAAATGCATGTCAAACACTCGACCAATACAAAATACATGAAGTATATGCATCTAGGAACAATCCTACCAGGGCACAAGAGTAATATAAACCAAAACAAAACAAGGAAAATGTCTTCTCCCCCTTAGTATATGCATCTCCCTTATAGCTTTCTCCCCCTACAAATGTGCACGAGGTTGAATTACTCCCCCTAAGAGTGTGCACATGAGTCATATAGAAATGAAGATACAAACCTGTATACTCTCCGGTATACTCTCCCCCTTTTTGTCACAAATAGACAAAACAATCAAGAGGAATGAGGGAAAGAAAAGAAGATATGAGCAAGGGTATGATGCATGAGGGGTGCAAGATGAATGAAAAAATGAAGCTCAAACATAAGACAAAAACATTAAAAAAAAAAATGCTACAAAGCATAAAGAACATGACATGCTAAGGATGATGGAACATGATGTAAACCTAGGCATGATAAAGACACAATAACATGTTAAGAGCTAAAAGGTCTAAAAAGACTTGACTAGCATGAGAGAAGTGCAAAACATTTCAAGTGTTAGAGTGTGTGCAGCAAAGATGCATCTAATGTGCATGTGAGATGCATGACCAATGCATGAATAAGCACTCACGGGACAAAGTGCATAAAACAACCACCAATGATCAAAACATGATAAACATGAATAATTATGGTGATCCCAAAGTTTGGTACTCATCGGAGTCCAAAACAACGAGAAAATGTCATTTGGGCATTTTATCAAACACTTAGAGTGCACACACTACACATGTATGTTAAACAATGCAAGAACATATGAAAATCTTGCCTAAATACTTGTTATTTTTGCCACAAGAGGCCAAAATCCAAAGCAAATCATCATTTAAAACAATGCCCAATCAAAAAGATTGACAAAAATTAAGTTTTCCAACTCCCATTTGAGAAAATCTCAACTATGAACATAAAACCCCAAAAAGCATAATCTAAGGATCAAAATAGATGAAAAGAGTTAAAGATTACATTAGATATGTTTATGAAATGTAAAACACTTGAAATTAGTTGGGTTTTGATGTTAAAGCATTAAAATAGGGGTTTGGGAGAAGATGGGAGAAGTTCAAAACAAATGTCCAACGAAATGCCCTTTAAAAAGCTGATTTGGGAATTTTCGTGGGAAGCTGACTCGTAAAAATACTTGCAAGCTACTCACGAAACAGTTGCGAAACTCTCTGTACAAAGTTGAAAAACATGAGATTTGGACCATTTAACTCCCAATTGAGCTTACATATGAAATGGGTCACGAAAACACCCAAAAAACATGTTTTTCACACAAAAACCAACTTGAAAAACATAGGTGATACAAATCACTTCCAAAAGCAAACAAAAAGAACAAAAAAAATCTTTTTGGTTTGATCCACATATGGTTGAGCACACACACATCACATTTGAACATGTACAACCACACAAATGAAATAGGCATTTATTGAACATTAAACTTGTGTGTTGTGTGTGTGAATCAAGTGTGGAATAGTCCTTAGACTAGAGTGAAGCTTCAATGATCAATTGAATCAAGTCAAACACAACTGATACGAAATCAAGTAGTCTATCTCAATTATAGAAATGAGCATATATGACCTCCCACAAGAGAATGATTAGAAAATTTAGAAGCTTTTCATTTGGCTTCTGCATAATTCATGACATTTGATCCTTTTTGGATAATACATATCCTTTTGAGATCAGTGCTTAAATTTTTGATATTTCAACATTGTGATTTAGCCTTTGGCTTTTTGAGCACCATACATTTCAATTTAAAAGGACGCTTTCCCATTTTCCTAGTCAAATATTAGTATGTGCGACAGGCTTTTGCAACTCATAATCTCTTTTTCATTTTGAGATTTACATTTGGTGAGCTCTATTTGCAAAAACATAAAAATAAAAGTGGGAAGATATATAGGCACAAGTCTATGCAAGTATCAAGACAAACAAGACTATTGACCAATCATTCATGACAAGCTTGAAGATCTATTTACAACAATCACACCTAGATTTCAAGATTTCTCCTACAAAGATATATGTGCATACATAACAAGCTAAGCTCATAAATGCATTACACCATTAGTATGAAGGTACTAGGCCAAACTCACATGTGATATGTGCTCAAAACTTATACGATCAAACTTTTTGAATTTTTCACTTTTTATGTGGTTTTGGATTTTTACACACACAAAATAAAGACAATAAAGTATGATCTAAACAAAAACAAAACAATGCATATAAAGAGATGCATGATGCACAAATGCATGACAATGAAGCATCTAATGCATGAAAGGTCCTATAATGATTGAAAGAATTAGATCAAGGACCAAAAGAGCAAAAGGTCAACCATAGGAACCCTTCCTCATCCAAACGGAATGATTGTTTGGAATGAGTGTCTCATGAGAAGTGAGACAAGGGTTGGAAGAATGAGAACCGGAGATGCACTTTGACAAGGAGGTAAGAGCATTAACCACTTTCTTCAACAACTTACCATTTTCCATCCAATCCGGTTTAGCTTTCAAAACACAACTTCCAAAACGCTTAAGTTTCTCTTTTCTTTTGATTCTCTTAAGAGCTTGAAACTTAGAGCAATGAGGTCTTAGATGATCAAAGGCACTACAATGGTGACAAACAATGTGTTTAGGTCCACTAGACTTTTTGGGAAGGGATCTAACAACAAAGGTTTGTTCTCTTTTTAACTTGGGGCATTGGGGTCTTATGTGACCGATCACACCGCAATGGTGGTAAGTAGGAACAAACTTAGATCCACTCAATTCCCTAGAATGGGACCTAAACAGAGGCTTAGGCTTAAGAGCCTTTCTCTCCACTTTTTGATTTCTTTTGTGTGGAGGAATGTACACCGATTTGTCCTTTGAGGTAGAACACACAATAGGCAAAAAATCGAGTACCACAGCATGATTGCAACATATATTTTCTTCTGTTTTAGCAACAGGTTCAGCAATCAAACACTTGGCATGCATCTTAAGAGATTCATTTTCAAAATTAAGATCATCAACAAGTTTGTTAGAAAAAACAAGTTTAGCATCCAAGTCCTTATTCAAACATTCAAACTCTTTCAGCTTTTCAAGAGAAATTTCAGCAAGATTCTTATATTTCTCAACCAATTTGTTGGATTCATTGAGCTTAGCAATCAAATCATCCTTTTCACAAACTAACTTGCTCAAATTCTTTTGAAACTTCTTAGCATCTTTCTTCAAGAGTTTGATGTTAGGAATATCAACAACAACACCTAAAGATTCATGTAACATGTCATCACAATCATGTGGATTAACACTCATAGAGGCATTTTCACAAACACATGGCATGTTACAATAAACAATATCCATAGAAGCATACAAAGCATTATCCATGGCAAATAAACACAAGGGGTCAAGGATCACATTTAGGTATTTAAACCACAATAAGTGTACCTGCTCTGATAGCAATTGAAAGCTTGAAATGTGTGAAAACACAAGAGCTTGTTTAGACCCCCAATTCAAATTACGGCTTGATTGATTTTACACTAACTTAATACTAAGTGCGGAATAGTGTAAACACAAGCAAACAAGCAAGAGAGCTACTCTAATTCATATTTAAAGCAACACTGCAGTAAAATGAAATGAACAAGAGTAGGGAAGAGAGATGCAAGCATAGATAACATTGAGACGTGTTATCGAAGAGGAAACTGAAGAATCTCAGCGAAAAACCTCTCCACTGCCCTCCAAGCGGTAATCGATCCACTAGACAATCAGTTGGGATACATGGGTAAGCAAGATACCCTCCAAGCCTAATCTACCCTCTGTACCTAAGCCCTCCAAGCTCTTACTCCAACAAGACTTCTCGGAACCGTGTCTTATCTAGCTCTGATACCAATTGAAAGCTCGAAATGTGTGAAAACACAAAAACTTGTTTAGATCCCTAACTCAAATTACAGCTTGATTGATTTTATACTAACTTAATACTAAGTGCGGAATAGTGTAAACGCAAGCAAACAAGCAAGAGAGCTACTCTCATTCATATTTAAAGCAACACAGCAGTAAAATAAAATGAACAAGAGTGACAAGAGAGATGCAAACACAGATAACACTGAGACATGTTATCGAAGAGGAAACCGAAGAATCTCGGCAAAAAACCTCTCCGCCGCCCTCCAAGCAGTAATCGATCCACTAGACAATCAGTTGAGATACATGGGTAAGCAAGAGACCCTCCAAGCCTAATCTACCCTCTGTACCTAAGCCTTCCAAGCTTCTACTCCAACAAGGCTTCTCGGAACCATGTCTTGTCTAGCTCTCTGGATCCCGCAACAAGCTCCATGTTGCATCTGCCAACCTTGGCATCTTCCAATGCTTCCCAGCAACACCAAAAACACTCACTACACTCTGAAAAAGTGTAGATTGTGTTTGGGTACAAATCTCCTCTCAAGGTATGATAAGGAGAGAGGGAAGGAGAAGAGGCTACGATTAATTCTCACTAAGGATGAGTAGCTCTCTCTCAAAAAGATGGGTGTGTGTGTTGTAGAAAACCTATCTAGGGTTTTTCTCTCTGAATGGCCTTTCTTACATTTGTGGGTAATGTGGGTATATATAGTATGGGTGAAGGGTAAGGAATTCACACATAAAAATCCTCCAGACAGAATGTTTCGCGACTGTCTTGCGGGAAGGCCTTACCCGCGAGACACTCACGAAAACGACAGCCTAGCACGACTCTTCAGCTTCCAGTCATGTGCTTCTCACATGCTCTTTCGCGGCTTAGCTTCTCACGAGTCGTGAAATCCACTGATTCTTCATTTAAGCTTGAGTCTTCACTAACTTAATACTAAACCCAATACAATAAAATCCCACAAAATACAAGGAACAAAATTAGAGCAATTACAACACTTTTTGTCATGGAATAAAGCCAACATAAAATATAGTTATTGTAAATCACAACTTTACTACTCAGACAAGATCTGGGCCATAATGGAGATGGCACCACCTAGGAACATAAAAGAAGTTCAAAGCCTCAATGGCAAGTTAGCGGCGTTGAACAGGTTCATATCAGGGCAACAGATAAATGCCTGCCTTTCTTTTGCACATTGAAGAAGTCCTTTGAGTGGACAGCCGAGTGTCAACAAGAATTCGAGGACTTAAAAGCATACCTCTCTTCCCGCCATTGCTGAGTCCTTCCAAACCTGGGGAGGAACTATTTCTCTACTTGGCCATCTCCCTAGCTGCCGTCAGTGTAGCCTTGGTCAGAGAAGAAGACAAGGTGCAGAAGCCCGTATACTACACTAGCTGAGCACTCTGAGGTGTAGAGGAGAAGAACCCCTCGATGGAGAAATTAGCCTTTGCCTTAGTAACCGCAGCTCATAAGCTCAAACCATATTTCCAGGCCTACACTATGGTCATTTTGACAGACAAGCCTCTACGGAGAGCAATGAGTAATCCTGAAGCTGCTGGATGGATGGCGCTATAAGCAAATGAGTTGAGTGAATTCGACATGCAATACCGCCTGCACACGGTCACGAAGGGATAGGTGGTCGCTGACTTCATTGCGGAGTTCACCAATATGGAAGACTAGGGAGTAGAAAAGCATCTCCAATGGAGTATCCATATGGATGGGTCGTCCAACAGGTAGGCCGGCGTGGCAGGTATAGTACTCCACTCTCTAGAAGGGGACGAGATCGAATACTTGGTTCGTCTCAACTTCCCTACAACCAATAATGAGGTGAAGTACGAAACTTTAGTGGCAGGACTGGATCTCGCCAAAGCAGCAAGGGCCACAAGTATAGTTGTCTATTTTGATTCTCAAGTGGTCATAAGTCAGGTGAATGGTGACTACGAATGCAAAAGTGAATGAATGAAGAAATACCTAGAGCAAGTAAGGAAACAGGTGGGAGACCTTCAGGCCAAGTTTATCCAAATCCCAAGGGAAGAAAACGAGTAGGCCGACCGTTTTGCCAAGGCCGCATCAGCAGAACACATGCTCATCCCTAGTAAGGTACTTTCTTTTGTTCAACTTTTGCCTTTGAGAGATGGCGTCAATGTGTAGGAAGTAGGCTCAGCAAGCAACTGGACCACACCGATAGTTTCGTACTTAAAAGACGGCACACTACCTGATGGTAAGGAGGCTGTAAGGAAGATGAAGGTTCAGGTAACACGATTCATCCTAATAAAGGATGTCTTGTACAAAAGAGGCTTCTCCCGACCGTACCTAAGATGCCTAAGCCCCGACGAAGCGGATTATGTCATGAGGAAAGTTCACAAAGGGATTTGTGGGAACCATTCGGGGTCACGATCACTAGTCCACAAGCTTATCCGGGCAGAATACTATTGGCTTACCATGCAGAAGAATGCCTAAGCCTATATCAAGGCCTGCGACAAGTGTCAGAGATTCAGCAACATCATCAGACAACCAACAGAAGAGCTCACTTCAATGACAGCTCTGTGGCCTTTCGCTTAATGGGGATTAGACATCATGGGTCCATTTCTAACTTCGGCAAAACAGCTGAAGTTCCTAGTGGTCAGTATAGATTACTTCACCAAATGGGTGGAAACTGAAGCTTTGGCTACCATTGCGGAGAAAAATGTACGAAGCTTCATCTAGAGAAGCATCATTTGTAGGTACGAGATCCCTAGAGTCTTGGTGTTGGACAACAAAAAGCAGTTTGACAATGAGGCATTCGGGGATTTTTACTCACAACTAGGGATCAAGAATCACTACTCCTCACCCGTCCCGTCCACCCTCAGGCCAATGGACAAGTTGAGGTCAAGAACCGATCCTTGCTCAAGATCATCAAGATTCGGCTTAAGGGGTTAAAGGTTATATGGTCAAACGAGCTACCAAATGTACTATGGGCATACAGGACAACGGCAAGGACACCAACAGGGGAAACGCCTTTTCGCCTAGCATATGGGAGTGAGGCCGTTATCCCAGCCGAAGTTGGACTCACAAGCTACAGGGTGGAGAATCACGACGAGATTAGGAATGACGAAGCCATGCGCCTACAGCTGGACCTAGTGGACAAGGTCAGGGCAACAACCGAACAAAGGTTAGCATAATACCAGGACCTCATGGCCTAGCACTACAATTCCAGAGTTGGACATAGGGATTTTAAAGTAGGAGACCTCGTCCTGAGGAAGGTGACATGCGCTACAAGGGCCAAGGGAAGTTAGGATCCAATTGGGAAGGACCCTACAAAATCACTTCATGGCAGAGAAAAGGCACCTATCACCTAGAGACACTCAACAGACAGAAGTTGCATCACTTGTGGAATGCTGAGAACCTAAAGAAATACTACCAGTAGACGATGGCATATAGACCACCACTCCTCATTTCTAGTTTATTTCTTTCTAGTTTTTTATTATTATCTACAGTACCTATTTAGCCCAAAGGGCAGTTTTTCATTCTTTTTTCAAGAACAGTTTTTGGCATATATTTATCATAATAAGAGGAGTTATTCAGATATGTCATGTGTATATATACATCTCTACAATTAAGTCCTCAAGAAGACGGGCGCATCACAAAGGGATGCCTTAAAATTCATACAAGTCCATAAGTGGACGGATGCATCACAAAAGGATGCCTTAAAATCTATGTAAGTCCATAAGTGGACGGACGGATCCTAAAGGATGCCTCAAAATTTATTAACGTCCATAAGTGGACAGGTGCATCTAAGGGACGCCCTAAAATTTACCCTCCGCATGAATGGATGGATGCAAGGAAATCTCAAGAAATACCTTGAAATTTGCAAGCCCATGGTTGGATGGGTACATCCCGAGGGATACCCCAAAAATTAACAAGTCCTTAGTGTGGATGGACACATCCTTAAGTGGACGGAAGCATCCCAAGGACGGGTACATCCCAAGGGATACCCTGAAATTAAACAAGTCCTGAGAGTGGACGGACATATCCTTAAGTGGACGAATACGTCCTTAAGTGGATGGGTACATCCTATGGGATGCCCTGAAATTTTACAAGTCCTTAGAGTGGACAGACACACCCTTTAGTGGATGGACACATCCTTAAGTGGATGGACACACCCTAAAGTGGACAAACACATCCTGAAAGTCCTACCTATAAGGGTATACGGACGGCTACGGATACCGACAGGTACCAAGTCCTCAAAAATATCCTAAGTCTTACCAAAAGACCTGGCAAACAAGCCCTGCCAAACAACCACCAATATTGACGAATATGGTAAAAACATGTTCAAACAGCAAAAAGAAAATGAAGGCAATGGATATAATAAAAAGACAATAAATGAAAACCCCTAAAAGGCAAAGTGTTTATAGTAATGCCCAAAAAACAAATGGGCACTTGCCATTGTCTGAAAATAAGAAGGAATACGTAAAAATTAGGAAATCTAAAAGAGGGACTAAGATGGAGGAGCATCCAAAGCTGACGGGTTCATAGCATTTTGGGCCAAAGGATCCTTAGCAGACGAGACCAAGGGAGTATCCAAAGCAGACGGGTCCGCAACACTCTGGGCAGAAGGGCCCTCAGCAGACGAGACCAAAGGAGCGATGGCGCCTACAGGAACAAGTTGAGTAATAACCACGCCATCATTTTTTGGGCCCTGCTCCCCAGTATGAACAGAATCATCAGACTCTTCATTTACAGTTTCATCGCCCCTAGTAGTCGTCGGCACTAAGTCATCAAGAGTGATCTTGGACAAGTCAGGGTCTGGGTAGGCGGACCTAACTTGCTCTAAGCAGTCCTCAAATCCGTCACCACAGTAGACGCTGCATGCATCGATGAAGGTTTGGGAAGCCCTAAACTCCTCCACAACATCGGCCTTGGCTTTGTCCATCCGATCACGGAGGGTGAATAGTTCCGTCGCCAAACTTGCCTTCAACTTCTCCGCTTCTCTTCGGAGATGGGACTCCTCCTTCAACTTAGCGTTCATGGACATCAGCTCCTCGTTGAGAGTACGGAGGCCCTCCTTAAACTACCCCCGCTCCTTTTTTTCAATCTCCTGACGCTTTCGGAACCGACGGATCACCCCTTCTTGGGCAATGCACCTATCTTAAAGCGCCTTCATGTGCACCAACGCCTAAGATCAAGACATCCGTCAGTAAAAATACATATATATGGAAAAGTAGCACATAAGGACATAGTTGAAAGGAAACATACCCTAGACAAGTCAAAGAGACCCGACCCCTCCAAGTCCTCAGTCATCTGGTCAGCGCATGGGTCCAAATCCGTCTCCATGATGATTGAGTCAACCATTTCAACAGCGTATTCCTTATGTGTAAGCAGACGGTGAACGGCTCCTTGGGCAACGGGACCCTTCCCTACCATCAGCCCTTTGTCGACTACATGGCTGGGTTTAAAAGGTGACGACTACTTCGATTGCTTATTGCCAATAGGGGTACCCATCCCCTTCTTTTGCGGACAGTAGTCTTTGCCTTCGTTTTTTCTTTTTGAGGCCCCCTTGGTGACGGCCTCAGTGGCCGACGTTGAAGACCCACCTTTCTTTTTTTGCTTGCGTGCCGCAGTAGCTTGCCTCACCAACACCCTCTATCTCCTGGATTCCATCTTTGTTTAGAAAAGGGACGGATGTTAGCAAAAGAAAAGACAGACGGCGAAAGAAAGTTCAGAAATTCACAACTTACGCTGACAAGAATAAGCATGTAGACGGCAGGCTTCAGCTGACGGCTTAGGACCACCACAGTAAGCGTGAAGGGTATCTAGTGTGACAAGGTCCTTTCGCCTCCTTTGAGCAAAAGGAATCTCCAACATATGACGAATGAAAGCCTCCTGCTCCTCGGTTATTGGTGGACGGACCTTACCTGAAAAAGGAAAACAGACAACATTAAAAATAATGATAAAAGAAGACAGACAAAGGTAAAAACAAACATGGACGGTGTCACACCTAAATCCCTCACAATACCCCATGTATTGTCGAACCCTTGGGGCATGTTGTCCTACTCATCCCATCTACACACCTAATTCGTCCCTTGGACGAAAAAAATACCTATTCTTCCAATTTCTGTTCGTGTCAAGCATGTCTGACACTAACCTAAGTGACGTCTTCCTCGCTAGGAAATGGTAAACCCCTTGAGATGAGGTATTATGATGGGGTTTGTAGCAATAGAAGAACTCTTCAAGGGTAACCCGACAGTTCCTATCGCTAAGCTGACCCTAAATTACTTCAAATCCAATGAATATTCTCCAAGCATTGGGAGTTATTTAGCTGACGGATAAACCCAAATAGTTGGCCAGCTGACAATGTAGTTCCGTTAGTGGCAGCCTCAATCCAGCAGTGAACATGGCATTGTATATGCCCATGTCCGCCGTCTTCCTAGAATAATACTTTTCAAATTTCTTGGGTAGACAAATAGGGATGTGCTTCGGGATTTGGTAACGGTCCTGAAAGGCATTGAACTCCTTGTTGGTCATTGTCGGATAAAAGTCATTGATTGTCCATATCGCAGGAAGGATGAAGGGACAGGCACCACCATCCTCCTAACCCTGAGGATCTCCTCCTTTAGAAGGGGTTACCTCGTCATCGTCCTCATCCTCCCCATCCCCATCATCCTTTTCTCCCTCATCATCTACCTCAACGTCTCCCTCATCCTCTTCCTCATTTTCATCACTCAAAGACTGAGTGGACGGCTCCCTTTTTGGGGACTACGGGGAATCTTCCCCATGCTCACGCCCTGATGGAAAGACCTCATCATAGCCCGCACCTTCACGGACTGACGATGATAGTTCACTCAACGCTTCCCTATCTGACATCAATCCACCTGCAAGTGCAGAAGTATTTTTCTAAGAACCTATCTTCATGGGTCTTAAAACATAAAAAGGGGATGGGTTGCAAAAAATTTAAAAGCAAAGAGAAGAGAACTTACAAAAAGACGAACGGATTGAGAGCGACAGTCCCACTGAGGAATGACGACAGCAAGTAACAGGTGGCTTGGACGACAACGCAACAGCTCTATTTCTCTTAAGGCTCTCGAAGATGAAATAAGGGGAAATGGAAGGAGGTAAGGGATTATTTATAGGACGAAGAAGCATAAGAAACGAAGAAATGCTTTTGATCAGAAACAAGACCAACCGACTAGTGCCATGTGTCTCTAGCATTTAATAAAGGCTGCTCAAAGGCAATTAATGACACCTCCTTTTCCAAAAAATAATAATAAACAAATGGCAGTTAATGATTGCACTCCATGACCCGTTAGTTGGGGTTGATGAAGCCATGGAGTAGGGGGCAGCTGATAAAGGTGTTCTCGTTAACAGCATGACACAAGGAAGCCGACGGTCCCTATGGACCCGTCAGCTTCCCTTAAGCAGAAGGAGATCCGAAGCGACGACACCATAAAGCTGACGACCCAACGGTACCTAACGGGTGTCTCCATAAAAGCCGACGGGAAGCCTTTGGACGAGGCAATTGATCGACGGGGTGAATAGGTTGATGGGTCTAGCGTGGCTTAGCTTAATGCCCATGAACATCTTTACAAGGAAATATCTTGTATCCCACAACTAACCCAAATCAAAGGAATCTCTACAAGGAAAAGATCCCACAAAATACGTGTATTAATGGGGATATTCCCTATAAGGAAAGACCTTCTCCACCAAGAAATGAAGGTCAGCTCTACACTACTATAAAAACCCCCAAAACCCTCACAAATCAAGGTACACATAATAATACCCTTGCTCTAGCACTCTGGAGTGATAGAAAAATTCTATTTTCTAACTTAACCTTCGGAGGGTCTTTGGTCGGTACCACACCGATACTCTTTGTAAGGTTTTCTCTTTATTTGTGTTGCACAGGTTACCAACAGCACGTGAGGACCATTCAGCTTACAAACGATTTTCAGCATCATCAAGCCGTATTTCAAAATGCAATGGCAATGCCGTTGCTCATGCTCTAGCTAGGAAGACTATTTTTATTTTTTTGTTTCATATTTACAAGTTTCACTTGAAGATATTCCTGAGAATATAGTTCTTATAGTTTTGTATGATATTTCATTTAGTACAAATAAAAATCAAAGTTATTTTAACTATCTACCTTTGTCATTATTGTTTAATATGAGAGTTTATTCACATTGAAGTCCCCTAGTAATAAAGATTTCCATTCTTGTCGCAATCCTCATTTAATGTACCAAACGTGCCCTAAATGTCTTTATTGGAAATAAAGGGAGATGCCAACTAGTGGAGTTACAAGGCTCTTGGCAATTATGGATTATAGATTATGTGATTTAATATTTTAATATAGAATATTAAAATAATTTTTTATTTTTCATAAACCTAATTGTTAAGGACATATTTTATGTAATTGGCAAATCCTTTGACAAAATGCACTTTACTTGTAATTGGATAGATCTAGGATGATTTTAGTACTTCTAGAAACAAGTGTTCAAGTCAAGTATTAAAGCCATGAAGATTGGACCCAGAAAAAAGTAAAGAAAAGTTGTTCATTAATGCTCGACAACAATCTCGACAAAAAGGACTTCTATCGAGATTTAAAGTCGAAGCTCGACACAAGCTATTTTTGTCAAGACTTACAAAATCAGAATTTCTAGATTTGATTTTTGACCCTTGCTTCTATATTTGTATAGGGTTTCTTTCCTCACAACCCTAGACATATATAAGACTTATTTTAAAGGTTGTCGCGCATGCAAAAAGTGCCCTAGTTCATTATTCTCTCTGAAGAAGTTACTGTGTCTTTACGCCAAGGGTTTTGTGACCAAGGAGCTTCCTGAACTTCGTCGTTGATGAACTGAAGAACTTTGCAGCCAACAACCTCTTCAAGTGGCTGGAGTTAGTCATGTACTAGGATCCATGCACATTGCTTAGTCACGTACTGGGATTTGTGCATCAAGGGAAAGATTGCTACTACAATACAAGTCCAATTGGGTATTGGGGTAAGGGTTCAACTGTAGGTTGGTATTTTGGGATAGGCCAAAGGGTTTGGTAAGATTCCTTATACATGTAACTTCATGCGATTGATAACAGTGGATTCTTGGGAGTGGTAACCTTAAAATCACCCAGTGGGGTTTTGCCTGGGTGGTTTTCCCCATTCGTAAACAAATCACATATGTCAAATTTATTTTCCACTACATTTAGATAATTTGGTGATTTGTTTGTGCTACCATGCTATTGCATGAAATTTGATCTAATTAATTAACTAGGGCAATTAATTAATTAATTGAAAGGGGTCAATTCATTTTAACCCAACACTAATATTGTGGGGGTCAATTAGCTCAACAACAACAGTTGGTAAAATCTATAGTCATCTCATAAGAGACCTAAGTCTGAATCTTGCTTGCACAAAAATATCAATTGGTTTTTGAGCCTAATGTAAATATCAATAGTCATAAAATAGGCATAGAATAGATTTCATAGCTTCATATCTTATTGTATCTTAAAAAAAAAAAGGGGTCCTATTGTCTCTATTGGAAACTTAATATGAAATGAATTAATTAAATTATGAAAAATAAATCACATTCTATTCAATATAAAGAAAATAAAAACAAAAAAAAAATTAGTTATTATACATTTCAAATCAATTCATTTATAAAATGCAACAATTTATTCTTTAAAATCCCACAAATGACCTATTTTTGATTTTGTACTAAAGTTTTGTAGTATTTATTTTTCATTGTAAAAATAAAATAAAAAAATCATTTTAAAGATCATCTTCTTTTTTATTGTGAAAAATAGTGTTGGTATTATTCATTACTAAAAGTACTCACTTCGTTCTGTCAAAAACAAAAACAAAAAAAAACAAAAATACTCACCGCATATGTAAGCGCAAGCGCACGCGGCGAGCACTCAGAATGCTGCATTGGTCATGCATTGCCGCTTATGTTTGGGAGTAATCCTCAGCTGAGTCGACTGGGTGAAGGATGAAAATGGATTTGCCACCTAGATTAGGTCTAGGAACTATATGTATAGCGCCCTTATGTGAAGGACTACTCTTACCAAAGCACATGTCCTGAGTTTAGATACGGGGATGGGAAGGTGTTAGGCACCCAACCTCACCCGATCTATGGGTCAGCCTCTAGTCATTGTGTTTCACATCCTAATTCCATCAAAGGGTCCTCTAATTTGCATCTACCAACCAACCTAGCATTCACCTATATGATAGCATCTTTAAGAATCAATCATTAACATGTACCCCTTCAAACTTATACATACATCTAAACATGACATCCACACATGTGCTAATATACATCTAGGCATTGCATACCCTACCATTCATCTAGCATCTCATGCTTCATATAACCAAGGGCAATAAACACATCACATGATAGTAACATCAACAAGGTAGTAAGCATAACCACATGCACAAAACATTTAATCTAACAAATAAGTCATGCATATGAGATGTATGTTCTTACTCATATGCATGACTTACCCTCACTTACCTCTTTGTGTCGTATCACATCACCTATACATCAATGCATGTTCATATGATCTATGCATGTTCATATTGTTCATCAAAGCATATAAACCCTAATTATCAATCTAAAAAATAAATCATGTAAAACATATTATTCTATTAACTCTAAACTTAAACACATGAAATCTAAAATAAGTAGACTCCAAATACATATTTAAAACAAAGCAAAGCAACAAGAACATCAAAACCCTAAAATTTGGATTTCTAGGCATGACATGCATAGGAATACATGAAGTATGTGTACGCATGCATAAAGCATGCATGCGCATCCCCGCCCAAAAACAAAATCTCAAAAGAGTAGATAAAATGAAACAGAGATTAACATAGCATGCTCCTAACCATGGAAGCAATAAAACTTAACTACAAAACATAGATATTAAAGCAGTAAACAAAAAATAAACAAACCAAATGAAAGAGATAAGGTTAGACCCTTACCTCAAATGCAAGAACTCTTGAAGTATTAATTTGACTATTCCCTTCAGTCAATTTATCAAGACAAAAACCAGAAGGTTAATAAGCATAAAACTTGAATGTCAAGACTAGACTAGGTCCCAACCAAGTAAAGTTTAACTTAATCATATTTTAAAAGAAAAACTCCCTTTTTGCTTCACTATATTATAGTGAATTCAGCGTGTTTTGGAAAATGAGCCTTTTGGGCCTTTTGTAGTGATCAGAGAGGGGTTTAGGGCTCTTTTCCAGCCGATGTGGGATTAGCTTTGTGTGATTTTTGTATTAAAAACTTTCTATACAAGTCATCTGAAACCCTATAAGTGCGTGCATACACAAAAATGCGTGCGCATGCCTTAAGTATGTGTACACATACTTACTAACATGAATGCACAAACTAAAGGTTCCCATAGGATTTTATTTTGCCAAAACATCCTCCAAGCTAAAAAAATTATATGATTGGGCCCTAGACCACACTAGAACTTTTAGTGATATCATCATTGGGGAATGGGGGCTTGAGTCATAAGGAGTACAAAATAAGGTATGTACAATGTCGTTGCAGTAAAAAGTAAATAAGTAAGCACAAATACAACCATTCTATAAATAAGTTAGTATGTTGTTGATATTCTAATTCTTATAAACCATTTTGGTCAAAAAATGAGCTGGCTGAAGGTAAGAATAAGAATTGGAATTCCACCATCAAGTGAGTTACAACCTAGGCGTGAGTAGGCCACAACATACATAAAAAAGATGCCTTCTTTTTTATCAAAATGCGCAACCTATAGGCTATACAAGTCATGGACTGGTTGCATGCAGGTTGTAAGTTCCATACTTAACAACTTTGACCAACTTTAACCAAGACTCAAGTAAGTACCCAAAATACATGCAATCCCCTAGAAATGCATCCAAATATAAGTAGAATTACAAGTAAATTTGCCACAGAATAAAGCTAACAAAACTTGGACTTTACAAAATATATCCAATTTATTTTGATTATCTCCTTGTTAGAATGAAAAAGGGGTCATTTTCGAATTATGTTTTGAATCTTGATCTTTGTTCTTGTGTTCTATTATATGTATGAATCTTGGTTGTCATCTCAATAATTAAATAAGGTGGGTTTTGTCAATGGTTATTTTGTGGTTCTCTCTCTCTCTCTCTCTCTCTCTCTCTCTCTCTCTCTCTTAGTGTGTTGTGTGTCTGGTGCCAAGAAAGTGGTAGAAAATTGGTGCATGGTTGGAGATTTTCAATGTATTGATATTTTCTCCCTCCTTCTTAGTTTGTTCCTTTTAATTAGGCATTGTTTGGTTCCCAAAAAAATAGAGAAAAATCAAATTAATACTATAAACAATGGAGGAGTTAGGATTTCAATTTTGGGACAAGCTTAAAAGGAAAATTAATTTAGAAAATATTAATTGATAGTAACAACAAGATAAATAAACAATTGTAAACTAATGTAATTGTCAAACAAAATATAATATAAATGTAAAATATAGTTCATTATGTTTTTTTCATACCTAGTTTAAGTTACTCATGTGGCATTTGGTACGAGGGAATCCACATTACTCCTGGCATCTAGATTCCTAGGAATGTGATTCCTTGCAATCTGGATGCCTAGGAATGTAGCTATTCCTATGTTTGGTTTCATTGGGATTCTCTTAAGATTCCTAGGAATGTGAGATAATAATATTTGATTTATTCCTAGGAATCTTAAATGAATTATTTACTTTTCCCATTATATCCTTAGATTTGAATGTGAACTACCAAGTTCTTTAAAAAAAATTCTTCTTCAAAATAAATAATGAAAAACAAAATATAAATTATTAATTATGACAAATTCATTAAAATTGTAGTCTAACATTTTAAAATGAAAAGTACAATACAAAAATAACTATTTAAATTCTCAAATGCTTTGTTCTTAATAATAATTTTTAAAAGAGCTTAATCCATAACAAAACAACTTGACAACGTTTAGGTCTATAAGACGAGAAAAGATATTGATGATTTTTTTTTTTTTTTATCTTAATTGCTTAAATGATAAGGAAAAATGGTTAAAATTGGCAATTTATAAAAAATAAATTTCCTTTAAGCTTGAGAATCTGGATACCCACCTATTTCAAAAGGAATCCACATTCCTACTGAGAAGGGTTTAAAGGGGGAATCTAGATTCTCCTAGCATCTGATTCCCTAGCATGATTTGCAACCAAACGTGGGAATCGTTAAACATTCTTGGAAATTCTAAAACATTACCCCATACCAAATGCCACATCAGTGTTTTTTCCCCCTCTTCTCATTTTGAAACTGCTGCATGCTTTCATTCCTAATAGTCTCGAATTCAATCCGTACGAAGATTTAAAAAATCTACCTTGATATGAGTTTGTTTAGAATTCACTTTGAACTTAATACTATGCTTATGTTTTTCCATAATCTCATTTAACTATGTATAAGTTTATATTTCATATGATTAAATATATATAAAATAACAATCAAAGTTAGAAATTAATCTAAATACATAAAGTTTATATATCTAATTTAATTCTTCAAAATAAGTTGAGAAAATAAATCAATCTAAAAATATTAAGAATATAACAATATACCTGCAAAATTGTTTACGTGTCTCACATCTCAACCTAATAGCCTTGATTACTTTTAAATATATATATAGAATTCAACTTTTCTTTCCTTCTAAGTATTTAATTTTAATTTATAGCAAAAATCTAGAGTTTGAAACCTAAATAGAATTTATTATTATTATTTTAGGTAAAATATTGACTCACTAATGTGCAGTGAAAAGGGGGTAAAAGGATAAAAAATGTATAACCAAGAAAAGATGTGAAAACATGTGGGAGTGGAACTATATAAAATACGGGTGTCAAGGTTTTTTTTTTTTTTTTTTTTTTTTTGAAACTGGAACATTCATCTATTTATAGCAAAAGAGAATCATGGTACAAGGCATTCAAAGCTGGTAGGGGTGAATCCTCCATCCAAAACACATCCTCAGAAATATTCCTAGCATACTGCGCAAGAGCATGAGCTACCCAGTTACCCCCTCTCCTAATACAACTGAAATTTACCCAATGCATCCTAAAAACCAAGTGGCGCACATCATCCACCACATTGCCTAACAGAGACCGATCAGCCAAAGAAGAAGATAAAGCTTTCATGACATTACTATTATCTCCTTCGATCACAAGCTCTGAAAAGCTAGCATCAATGGCGAACTTCACTGCCTTTTTGCATGCTAACAGCTCTGCTTCTTCGCTGCTACTCACTGGTGGTCCACCTGCTGGCATTGCTGCCATAACCTCGCCCTTATTATTCCGTATAATAGCACCAAACCCAGCCCTTTTAGCTTCCACAAACACCGCTACATCAAAGTTTAATTTGAAGACCAAATTTGGAGGTGGTTTCCACACATCACCAACTAAATGCCCCATACCAGCAACAAGCAAATTTCCTTGAGAGTTCCAATATTCCTCCAAGTACTCCACAGCTCTTCTGCATAACGTGTTTGGGTCTTGAAAGTTCAAATAGTGTATAAAACACCCTTGAACGTTTAGACCCCCAATTACAAAATAACCAATTCAAGCTTTATGACAAACAACTAGTGTGCGGAAAATGAACATAAGCTATACACAGAATTGGTAAACAATCTAAGCCAATTAAAATCACATCCACAACAGAAAATAAAAGGCAAAGATTAAGGGAAGAGAGATGCAAACACAAGGACAACACAACAATGTGTTATCGAAGAGGAAACCGAAGCCCTCGGCGTGAAACCTCTCCGCCGCCCTCCAAGTGATAAGTAATCCACTAGAAAATGTAGTTGGGATACATGAACAGCAATAGACCCTCCAAGCCTAATCTACCCAGTGTACCTAAGCCCTCCAAGCTTCTTGCTCCAACGAGATTGCGCCGAACCTATTTCTTTTCTAGCTTCCCAGATTCCGCTACTTAACCATAGCATCAACCAATGTAAATTGGTTCCTTCCTAACTACTTCCTAGAACACCAAATAGCCCTCTCACAGTAATGGATGCGGTGAGAAAAAGGTTTTGGTAAATGGCCTCTCAAGGATTTAACAATGGAGAGGAAGAGAGTAAAGGAATTTGAAGAGTCTCTTATGTGAAGATTGTGGATGAATCAATCTTGTTTTTCTCTAGGGTTTCTCTCTCAAAATTCTCTCTGGAAGCTCTCTTTCTTTCGTGGGTATAAGGGGTATTTATACTGGGGTGAGAATGGAATGTGAAGAGTCAGGTTTTTCAAAACAGGGCTGGCTCGCGGCTTGGCCTCACAGCTTGACTGAGTCGCGAGATCCAGCCACAAGATAACAGAACGGCCAGTTGTCCTATTTTGTCCTGTAGTGCTCTAGCTAGCATGATGCTTCAACTTCTGGCATGCCTAGCACGTGTGCATCTTCTAGCAGCTTGAAGCCGCGAGTCACCCGCGAGATCCAATCGCAAGTCTCTGTTTTTCTTGCACACTCTTGAGCATTTCATCACACTATCTCACTCACTACCCTTACAAAAATCCCACCTAAATACAGGGTTACTAATTGCTGAAATACAAGCAAATTTGGCACGTAATAAAGCCAATAAGATAGTTGATTAAATTCAACCTTACAATCTCCTCCTTTGGCTATTCCGTGATAAAACCCTAAAACAGACTCTAGACTTAACATGTGAGTTGGAAACAGTTGAACAAAACTCACTCACACCTAACTCTAGAAATTGTGAAGCTCTTGAATCATATGAACATGAATCTCCTGAAACACAACAATACACCATGATCATTGTATGCAGAAATGCATGAAATGCATATAAAGCAGGCAATATGTGATCAAGCAAAGATGGAGTTAAGAAACAAACCATGACTTGATCCAACAAATAATCACTATAAGGTAGTGACCATAATGCTCATTCACACTTGGAATGAACACTTGGACATATAAGCTAACAAGCTCAAAGCAAGTCACTTGCATGCCCAACACTCAACCAATGCATAATACACTAAGTATATGCATCTAGGAACAATCCTACAAGGGCACAAGAGTGACAGTACTTAACAAGAAAATGCATGACATTTAGATAGAAGTACTGATTTAACAAAGCAAAAAGGCTGCATAAAGCACAGTACAAACCATAAAGCCTACAGGTAATGAACATAACCCTAAAAGCTTACAAAAGCAACATGGGTACAAATCATAAAAAGCTGAAAAACAACTTAAAGTAAAATATAGAAACTGCTTGCTGAAAAACTCCCCCTTAGATAGTTTTCTCCCCCTTTGATCAAGCTATCACTCCCCCTTTCATTATATTCCCCTTATGACATCATCTCCCCTTTTTTGTCATGGAATAGCTACATATCCTCTTCTAGCTTCCTCTGAATCTGATCCAGTTGTGTTTGTAGGGAGGTAAACTTCATATCCCACCGAGTGCTGTGATGGTGTAAAGTAGATGTGAGTCCGGACATCTTGGTACTCAACTCGTGGACAGATGTTACAATGTTGTCAAGTTTTTCGTCAAGGAAGAAAGTGCTAAAACGCAAACCACCGTGAGATGTGGAGGTTTCCGATTTGGCTCTCTTTCGACTATGACCAATGCTTGCATTGAATGTATGCATGTTGATTGGACTCGGTTTTGGGCAGGGAGATTCATCTGCTGTTGGGTAAATTCCTTTAAGCTTGAAGATCCTAGAAATGAGACAGCAAAAAGGAACACATATTCGTGACTCAGTTCGTAGAACCGTTTTGCACAGAACGTGAAAGATATAAGCATAGATGTCAATCTCTACATCAGAGATTAGGTTATGAAGAAACAAGGCACGTCCGAGGTTCATATACCCAGTGCTGGATAGGGGGTACAAGTTGTGAAACATCACTATAGTAAGCACTTTTAGTTTCGGAGAAAGAGAGGAAACGCTGATTGAGTTTCCATTGGATGAGAACTCCAAGTCCTGTCGAAAACCATCCTTAAGTAGTTCCTCATTTAGACATAGATCATCATAAACCGGTGAGTGTTTAAGCATTGGCTGGTTGATGTGAAGGATTTCTGCCAAATATGCAGGAGAGACTGAAAAACTTTTTCTCCTAACCCAGCACTTGAGTTCTTCTCCTTCCACAATTGCATTGGCATAAAATTCCTTTACCAAATTCTCATAAGCTTCATCCAAATCGGAGAGAAGATAATTCCAATCCTTGTGGGCAAACCATTTTGGAATGTCAGTGTCATGAAGTGACGATTGGTCAACAGATCTCTCCAGTAATGGTGTAGCATTTTGGAAATAATTCTCATGAGTCTGAAAAGCAGCATAGGATCTGAACTTGTTGGGATCGAACACTCCTGATGGAGAACGAGTCCTTTTTGTTTGAGGTGAGTAGTCATCGACATCAATGACAGGCTCCTTTCGTTTGGAACAACCTCCTTTCACAGCTGCTTTCTTGAATGGAGACATTTCCAGTTTGCATAATGTAATAGAAGAAAGGAAAGAACACAATCCAAGAGACATTATTAGCAGAGGGTTAGTTTCAAAATGTGATGAAAACCCTAAGAGCTAGATGGAAATGTCCAAAAAAAGACAATGAGAGATAATAATGACCCAATGTTGTCACAATATAGAGTAGATCAGAATATAACCACCGAAAAAACGCACAATGAAGACACCAGACAATCAGATACCCAAACACAGTCAAGAGATATACAAATATCATAGAGAACACAAAATCCATGAGGAAAAGGCAATAATCAGTGAAAAAAAATGAAGAGTAAAGGACAAAACTCTTACTTTTCCTTGAAGATTGAGAAAATGGTGACAAAATAGTGGAAGATTTTGGATTTGACCACGGTGGTGTTGAAATATGGAAAAAGAGACCAGAAAATGAACAGTCATAAGATGCAAGAAGGAAAAAACATTAAGACCCTTTTTGAGAACAGAGCTGAAAAAGGACATCATTTTGCAAATCACGCGATTTTCGCGACTGAGGTAAGTCGCCAGACAGTCGCCAGTTTCACCCGCCAAAACACGTTAAGCCAAAAGTTTTGAAAAATTTGCTAAGTGTTTTTCGCGACTGGAAGTCTCACTCGCGAGGGAGTCGCGAGCTGAGCCACAAAAATCTCTGTGTACCCCTCGCAACTGGACCTTCCACTTGCGAACAAGGCACCAAAAATGACCCGCGAGCTCGCGATTGTGGCATGCGACTTGACTGACCCGCGACTGAGTCGCCAAAACAGGGAAACACTGTTCTTGAAATTTTTTGTTTTTGTGAGAATAAAATACTTTCCAAAAACAACTAAAATACTCAAAAATCTTTTTGTGTTTGGTTCAACAAAGATTGAGCATGTGAAAGCACATTTTATCAAGTACAATCACACAAATGAATATGACATTCATTGAACATAAATTTGTGTGTTGTGTGTGGGTATCAACAATGAAATAGTCCTTAGTCTAATGTGAAGCTTCAATGATCAATTCAACCAAGGTATACACAATTAGCACTAGATCATGTGACCCATCTCAATTATAGAAGTATGCATATATGACCTCCCACAAGACTTGATTACATAATTTGGAGCTTTGCATTTGACTCCACTTTCAAACATAACATTTTATCTTTTTGAACCTTTTGAAACAATCACCTCTCATTGTGAGAGTGATATTTGATATTTCACCTTGATGAGATAGCCTTTGGCTTTTTGAATAATCATATACTTTATTTTTGGTCGCTTTCCCTTTTTCCTAATCGAATACTAGTATGTGCGACAGGCTTTTGCAACTCAATATCTCTTTTCATTTGGAGATTTACATTTGGTGAGCTCTTTCTAGCAAAAACAGAAAAAATAAAGAGTGGGAAGATATATACGCACAAGTCTATGCATGTCTCAAGATCAATATAACCATTCACTAATCATTCATGAAAAGTTTGAAGATCTATTTACAACAGTCACATAGATTTCAAGATTTCTTTCACAGTGATAAGAGTGCAAGGGAACAAGCTATGCTCATAAATGCACAAAGCCATTAGCACAAAGGTACAAGGCAAAACAAGTTTTTGAGACAAAACTCAACAATGTCGATCAAACTTTTTGATTTTCTACTTTTTATGTGGTTTTTGGATTTTTGACACATAAGAAGGAAAAGATTGATCAAAAGCAACAATGTAAAAACAACAAAAACAGACAAAGCAATTAACAACCAACAGAATCATGCTATACAAATAGTCAACAAAGTAATGTGTGCCCCAACAAACAAAATAACACAATATAAATAGGTGAAGCACACATCACACAAGAGATTCAAGGAATTGTACCAACACCAATGGTCTTACGGAGGGATTCAAACCGTGGACCATCGAGAGGCTTGGTGAAGATGTCCGCCTTTTGATTGTCTATGTGTATGAATTCAAGACACACAACTCTTTCTTCTACCAAATCTCGAATGAAATGATAACGTTTCTCTATGTGTTTAGATTTTGAATGCTGGACCGGGTTCTTAGAAAGATTGATGGCACTGGTGCTATCACAGAAGACATACATTGTCTCTTGAGGAATTCCATAGTCATGGAGTAACTTTTTCATCCAAAGAAGCTGTGTGCAACAACTTCCAGTGGCTATGTACTCTGCTTCAGCAGTAGAGAGAGACACATAATTTTGTTTCTTGCTCATCCACGAGACAAGATTGTTACCAAGGTAGAAGCAGCCTCTTGAAGTACTCTTCCGATCGTCCACACTACCAACCCAGTCAGCATCTGAATACCCGGCAAGGCAAGCATTTGAGTCTTTTGAATACCACAAACCATAGTCTAGAGTTCCATTGATATATCGAATAATTCGCTTATCCGCAGTCAGGTGTGATTCCTTTGGAGCAGCTTGATATCTAGCACAAACACCAACGCTGAATGCAATATCCGGTCTACTAGTTGTAAGATAGAGTAAACTCCCAATGATGCTCCTATACAAGGTAGGACTCACTTCCACTCTGGAAGAATCAACATTTAGTTTAGTAGACGAGCTCATGGGAGTGGAGGCATGTTTTTTGGAGTCTAGTCCAAACTTCTTGACAATGTTTCTAGCATACTTTTCTTATGAAACGAATATGCCTTCCTTCTTTTATTTGACTTGAAGGCCCAAGAAAAATGTGAGTTCCCCCACCATACTCATCTCAAATTCTTTCTTCATCTCCTCAGAGAATTCAATAGCCCGATCTTCAATGGTAGCCCCAAACACTATGTCATCAACATATACTTGTGCCACAAGGAGATAATCTTCATCATTTTTGACAAACAAAGTCCGGTCGGCATATCCCCTTTTGAATCCTCTATCCAAGAGGTAATGTGTAAGCCGATCATACCAAGCTCTAGGAGCTTGTTTTAAGCCATAAAGGGCTTTCTTCAATCTCAACACATGATCAGGAAAGTGAGGATCCTCAAAGCCTTTTGGTTGTTCAAAAAACACTTCTTCATTCAGGTATCCATTTAGAAATGCACATTTTACATCCATTTGATAGAATTTGAAGTTCATAGTGCATGCAATGGACATGAGAATTCGAATAGACTCAAGTCTTGCCATAGGAGCGAAGGATTCATCAAAGTCTACTCCTTCTACTTGAGTATATCCTTGAGCTACTAACCGAGATTTATTCCGTATTATCTCTCCATCTTCATCGGTTTTTTTTTTTAATATCTATTTGGTGCCTATGACATGAACATTTTTAGGCCTTGGAGCAAGTTCCCACACATCATTTCTCACAAATTGATTCAGCTCTTCATGCATTGACTCAACCCAATTCTCATCTTGAAGAGCTTCTTCTACCCTTTTTGGCTCAAATTGAGCAGAGTAGCAATGGTATGTTACATGATTGGCCAAAAGGATGTTTCCTTTTCTGAGGTGAAGACCTTTATCTAGAGACCCTATAATGTTGCTCTCCGGATGGTTCTTAATCACTCTTGATGATGGCTTCTTTGACGTGGAGACTTCATCATTCCGTGAGATGGGAGGATGAACTTCCGGAGGAGTGAGAGGACTTGATGTCCTAGACATTGATCTTGTTTTAGACATTGATCTTGTTTCCATTCTTGGGTTCATGGGAGTTGATTCTTCTTCCGGTGTAGATCCTTCAACTTCTATATCAAGAGCTTCGACCTCAACATCGGGTTCTTTGGTGCTCATTCCTTCTCCATCATCAATCATCTCTACCTTTGTTAAGGCATCATCAATCTTGACATTGATGAACTCCATCACTGTCTTAGTTCTCTTGTTGAAAACCCTATACACTCGGCTAGTAGTAGAGTACCCAAGGAAAATACCTTCATCACTTTTTGCATCAAATTTCCCAAGGTTCTCCCAATCATTTAGAATATAACACTTGCTTCCAAACACTCGGAAGTACTTTACTCTGGGCTTCTTTCCATTCTAAATCTCATAGGCGGTCTTCTTTGTTCCCACTCGGAAGAATATTCTATTGCCAATGGGGCACGAGGTGTTCATAGCTTCTCCCCAAAACTTTTGAGGTATTTGCTTGTTTAGTAGCATAACTCTTGCCATTTTCTGAATCACCCGATTCTTTCTCTCTACCACTCCATTTTGTTGAGAAGTTTTAGGGGCTGAAAATTCCCTTTTGATTCCATTCTTTTCACAGAAAGACTCAAATCTTGCATTCTCAAATTCCTTCCCATGATTACTTCTTATCTTGGCAATAGGAACACATTTCTAGTTTTGTAGTTTCTTGCAAAGGATTTCCAACCTTTCACATGCTTCTGATTTTTCTCTAAGAAATTCAACCCAAGTGTATCTTGAGTAATCATCCACAATGACCATAATGTGCCTCTTTCTTCCTAGACTTTCAGTTCTTGTAGGCCCCATTAGATCAACATGAAGTAACTCTAAACACCGTGAAGTAGCAATCACATTCACCTTGTGATGGCTTGCCTTTGTTTGCTTTCCCATTTGGCATGCACCACAAATAGTCTTCTTCACCTTTCCAAACTTTGGAAGTCCCTCAACTGCTTCAAGTTTAGACACTTTAGTTACTTGTTTGAAATTCGCATGCCCAAATCTGTGATGCCAAAGTTCCAACATGTCAACACAAGCACTTCTACACGAAATGGGTGCCGTAGGAACTACTCCATAGCAATTATCTGTAGTCCTATTTCCCTCCAAGACTTGAATCCCTTCTTCATTGATGATTAAGCATCCCTTCTTTGAGAATTGGACAAGGAAATCCTCATCGCATATTTGAGTGATGCTCAAAAGATTTGCCTTCAGCCCTTTGATGTATAATAGATATTTCAATAGAGGTAATCCAGGTATCTCAATAGTCCCTTTACCGAGAACTTGAGCATGACTTCCATCACCAAAAGTCACATAGTCACCAACCTTTTCTTTGAGTGTCTTAAACAATTATTTATCTCCTATCATGTGACGAGAACACCCATTGTCAAGATACCATAAGCATGAATTAAATACCTTCAATGAGGTATGCACAAATAAGCTCGCATGAGACAAACATTCTTGACCTTCAAACATAATTTTATCTTCAATTTTCATGCTTCTGTTAGATTGACATTTCATTTTCAGATTATCAATCTTCTCACACAACATTCTATTTTTTCTTTTGTACTTCTTAATCAAAGATTTAGATTCAGATATGCTATTGTGTAAGATGTGATTCTTATTTTCAAAATATTTTAGCATGTGAACAAATATCCTAGCATGTTTTGTTTTTAATAACTCTAAGAGTTCATTGTTAGGACACCCTTCAAACATACTCATAGAGTCATTATCACAAACACTTAAACCACAATTCAACATGGCCTTTTCCATAATAGCATCCATAACAAAGGGGTCTAGGATCGCACTTAGGAAATTAAACCACAACAAGTGCACCTGCTCTAATACCAAATGAAAGTTCAAATAGTGTATAAAACACCCTTGAACGTTTAGATCCCCAATTACAAAATAACCAATTCAAGCTTTATGACAAACAACTAGTGTGTGGAAAACGAACATAAGCTACACACAGAATTGGTAAACAATCTAAGCCAATTAAAGTCACATCCACAACAAAAAATAAAAGGCAAAGATTAAGGGAAGAGAGATGCAAACACAAGGACAACACAACGATGTGTTATTGAAAAGGAAACCGAAGCCCTCGGCGTAAAACCTCTCTACCGCCCTCCAAGCGGTAAGTAATCCACTAGAAAATGTAGTTGGGATACATGAACAGCAATAGACCCTCCAAACCTAATCTACCCAGTGTACCTAAGCCCTCCAAGCTTCTTGCTCCAACGAGGTTGCGCCGAACCTATTTCTTTTCTAGCTTCCCGGATTCCGCTACTTGACCATAGCATCAACCAATGTAAATTGGTTCCTTCCTAACTGCTTCCTAGAACACCAAACTACCCTCTCACAGTAATAGATATGGTGAGAAAAAAGTTTTGGTAAAAGGCCTCTCAAGGATTTAACAATGGAGAGGAAAAGAGTAGAGGAATTTGAAGAGTCTCTTATGTGAAGATTGTGGATGAATCAATCTTGTTTTTCTCTAGGGTTTCTCTCTCAAAATTCTCTCTAGAAGCTCTCTTTCTTTTGTGGGTATAAGGGGTATTTATACTGGGGTGAGAATGGAATGTGAAGAGTCAGGTTTTTCAAAACAGGGTTGGCTCGCGGCTTGGCCTCACGGCTTAACTGAGTCGCAAGATCCAGCCGCGAGATAATAGAATGGCCAGTTGTCCTATTTTGTCCTGTAGTGCTCCAACTAGCATGATGCTTCAACTTCTGGCATGCCCAGCACATGTGCATCTTCTGGCGGCTTGCAGCCGCGAGTCACCCGCGAGATCTAGTCATGAGTCTCTGTTTTTCTTGCACACTCTTGAGCATTTCATCACACTATCTCACTCACTACCCTTACAGAAATCCCACCTAAATACAGGGTTACTAATTGCTGAAATACAAGCAAATTTGGCACGGAATAAAGCAAACAAGATGGTTTATTAAATTCAACCTTACAGGTCTTGCATCTTCCCCCCATGTAGCAACTTGTTTCGTTGATTCCAAATCATGCACGCCTGGACTAAGAACAACTCCATCTCCTATAAAGGCAACCTACTCAACAAATACTCCATCAGCTCTAATATATCAGCTTGGCCATGCGCACACTTCTGCAGCTTCAACGAACTCCCAGCCCACACATCCACAGCAACCCCACAAACCCATAATGCATGTATCGTTGACTCAAGAAACCTGGTGCAGTTCGGACATACATTATCATGAATAATTCATCACTTCGTAAGGTTCGACCGTGTTGGCAAAATCTCCTGGCATGCCGTCCACCCAAATACTTTAATCTTATTAGGAATATGTAGCTTCCACAGAGCATTCCACACATTTTTTCCAGAACAACCATTAAAGTTCTCAGTCCATTCCTCACCTTTTTGAATCTTCATAGCCAACCTATAAGCCTATTTTACTGAGAATAGTCCATTCTTGTTATACATCCAAGCTAATATATTTGGCACATGTCAATGACTCAATGGAATTCTACATATTGCCTCTGCATCATCAATATGAAACACTGATGTGATCAGCTTTCTTCTCCAACATTGCAGGTCTAGATCAAGGAGATCAGCCACCAACATTCCATCAGTTTCTTCACTGGCTGGGTATAAAATTTTATTGGTTGGATGATTTGGAATCCATCTATCCTCATGAACTCTAATTAAGTACCCATTCCCAACTTTCCAACAACACCCATTTTTAAGGATAGGTTGAGCCGCCATTATGCTTCTCCATACAAAAGAACAATTAGGGGATACAACAACTTCAAGAAAATTAGACCAAGGAAAATATCTAGCCTTGAAACACTTGTATAATAGAGATTCATTCTCTTGAAGCAACCTCCACCCTTGCTTTGCTAGCATAGCAAGATTGAATGCTTGCAAATCACGAAACCCCGTGCCACCTTTTTTAGGAGTGGCTAATCTGTCCCACCTTCTCCAATAAATTTTCCTTTCATTCCCTACTTGTCCCCACCAAAATTTTGCACACAAAGCATCTAACTCATCACATAATTTCATCGGAAGTTGGAATACACCCATCGTATAGGTAGGAATGGATTGTGCCACCACCTTGATGAGAATCTATTTCCCCGCCCTTGATAATAACATACCCTTCCACCCTTGCAATTTCTTCCATACCCTATCCTTCAAATAAGAAAAGGAATGATATTTTGATCTTCCAACCAATGTAGGCAGCCCCAGGTAGGATTCAAACCAGTCCACCTCCCTTACTCCTAGAATTTGCTTGATCTCCTCTTTTTGACAATTTCGGGTGTTGTTGCTAAAGTATATAGACGACTTCTCCAAGTTGATACTTTGACCTGAGGCTTGAGCATATGTTTTAAGAATATCATTAACCACTTCCACTTCAATTTTAGTTGCTCTGCAAAATAGCAATGAGTCATCAGCAAACAACAGGTTGGTGATTTTGGGTGCTGTTTTGCAAATAGATACACCATGAATTTTCCCCTCCAAATTTGCCTTCACCAGTAAAGAAGTGAAATGCTCTGCACACAACAAAAATAAATAAGGTGAAAGAGGATCTCCTTGACAGATTCCTCTAGATGGGTGTATATTGCCATGTGGTTTTCCATTAATGAGAATAGAAAAAGAGGGTGTTGTGACACAAGTTTAGTAAGGTTTTGGTGTCTAATAGTTTTCTTGTTTTATTCTATGTTAATGAGGGCATAACTTTTCATTTATTGGTAAGTGAAAATATGATATTAGTGGAAAGTTTAGCTAAAAACCAATAAAAATTGACCATATCAATAATTTGTAAAAAAATGTTGTGAAATGGATTGTGACTGTAGAATTATTCATTTGTATACAAGCAATTCTTTTTCTCTTTTTTTTTTTTTTTTTTTTTTTTTTTTTTTTTTTTTTTGTAAATTAGAGTAAGGGGGACAATTCCCCCCCCCCCCCCCCCCCCTCCCCTCCCCTTGCCTCCGCATTTGACTACAAACAACACTAAGAAAATAAAAGAAAGGAATGGTAGTAATTTTTTTTTCCTCTTGGTAATGTACAACAATTTTGAGATTTTCTCCGTGTTTGTTGTAGTGTTAGGTTGCCAAGAAAGTGAAAGAAAAGAACAAAATCTTGAGGCTTTTATTTGGGGAAAAATTACATTTTTTTTTTAATTTTTAAATTTCATCATTTCATACACACATACATATTTTACATGACTTTATTGCCATTAATTTTAAAAAAAAAAATTATTAGCCACATGTGCTAACACTATAATCCACCAGTCACATTAGCAAGTTTCATCACTAAGATAATGGTAGGGATTGAACTGATTATAAGTTCAAAAACTCAAGAACCAAATTAAATTTATAAAAGAAGTTGATGATAAAAACGAAAATACCTCAAAATATAAAGATCAAAAAAGATGTATTTGCCATTAAATATTTCAAATTAAGTCTTTGATATTTCTTAAGATAAAAATACTATAAAGCATCACCTCATCAGGATTGATGTGGTTACAACCATAAATGCTTCTCTCTCTCTCTCTCTCTCTCTCTCTCCTCCTTCTTCTTCATCTTTTTTTTTTCACAGTTTGTTTTCTTGATAATTTATTCTTTTTTAAAGGTATTAATAAATTGTAAGAGATAAAGAAAGCAGAAGTATACAAGAGTAACACAAGGAACACACAAAAATGACTAGGTGTAAAGCCCTTGACAGCTACATCTTTAATATATATATATATAAATATATATATATATATATATATATATATATTTGAGAAAGTTTCAACTTATGGCGTCCGCTCCTGATGATAACTCTTTATCATCAGACCAAGACATCAATCAGTTTTTGGTGTAGGCGGGGGTTGAACCCAAGATCTCTTATACAATCATCAGAGACTTTACCAAATGAGCTAACTGGAACCCACTTTAATATATGAGTGCAGTATAAAATACAAAGAACCTTAGTAGGATTTATAAAGAGCAGAAGAGTTTAGGGTTAGATCAAGAAATACTATATGCTAAATTGGGCCTCTTGGGCTAATACAATTTTAAACTAAATAACCAAATATCTTTAACAAAAGGAGTAATGCCTAAGTAGCCATTGAGGAGAGGGGTACATTGAGACTCGAAGGGCATGTTTTGTAAACTGTAATAAACACTGTAATGTAATAGTTATTCCTATAGTTCAATTATTCTGTAATTTTGTTATGTTTTCTACTACATAAATAATAAGTTTTTATTAATAGCTATTTTTTAAAACAAGGAATAATTATTCACTTATAAGAAGATTGTAACAGTTATTCCTTAGTAGGAGTAATAATTTCTAAAATTAATATATTTTCAAATATACAAACTTTCCATATGCACATAACAGTTATAAAATTATATATATATATATATATATATAACCAAAATGCGTGTGTATGTTTAGTATTTCAATCACCGCATATTTTATTTCCAGTAATAAAGATTATTATTCATGTTGCAATTCTCATTCAATCTACCAAACATGCACTTATTTCTCTCTCATTCATGAAAGGAGATCCTCAAAACAAGCAAAATGAATTAAAGTATGAACACTTCCTGCATATCTAATGAAAAAAAATAAAAATAAATAATAAAAAAGAGAGAGAGAAAAAAGGCAAATGAAATATCACGTATGAACCCATATCCAATGAAAATGAAGAAAAGCAAAATGAATTTTATATGAACAACGGAAATTCACAAGCGAGGAAATGTAGTCAAATTAGTGAAGAAATATTTTTCGTCACTACAAATACATTTAGCAACAAAATCCGACGAAATAAGGATTTTGTCGCTAATAATGAAAAAACTTGTGACATTTAGGTTCTGTTTAGGATCCACTTATTTTGTTGAAACTGGAAACTTTTTGTTAAAAGTATTGTAGATAAAGATAAAAGTTAGTTGAAATAGTACAGTGGGACCCATAAATAGTACCTAAATGTACAGTGGAGCCCATGAATAGTAGCAAAAATAAGCTGAATAATAAAATAAGTTGGCTTTTTAATTTGGAGCCAAACGCACTCTTAGTGACAAAAATTAATATTCGTCGCTATTGGAGATCTAAAATATGCGCCAACGGGGAAAATTTTGGCATGAACTTAATTAATCTATAGTGATGAAATATTTCGTCGCTAAAAGTTGAAATTCTTAGTGGCTAAATATTTCGTCGCTGTAGGTGTTGCTATGAATGGTATTAGCGACGAAAATCATTTTGTCGCTATAAGGAAGAATTAGTGACGAAAAACAAACGTCGCTAAAAATAATCACACAAAAATAGGTTTTTCATTTCACAGTTTTGGCAACAAAATCAAAAGTCGTCACGAAATATGAATTTCGTCGCTAAAAATTATAACAAAATCTAGCTTCTTTGGCGATGAAATTATCCTTCGTCGCTAGAAGTATGTTATAAGGATGAAATTAAATTCGTCGCTAAAAGCATAACAAAAATCTGGGACCTTTTACGACGAGAAATTAGGCAATAGTGATGAAAAAATTTTGCCGCTAAAGATGATAGTATAAATATACCAATTCAAATTTTTTAATCAAACCCTAACTTTCTTTTACTCTCTCTTTCTCTCTGCCTTTCACTCTCACTCTCTCTCTTTTTCTCTCCATCGCTCCCCATCAAGCTCCCTTCTTCATCGTCGAGCTCCCTAGCCACCACCATCAAGCTCTCAAGCCACCGCTGATCAACTCCCACTACATCTGCTCAGCCTCAGACGACTGTACTCTCCGCATCTGGGACACACGCACCTCCACCATCGACTCCTCCCACGTCAAAACCTTGAAGAGCCACTCCAATTTGGAATTCTGTGTGCACTTCAGCCCCTAATCAAATCTGATCGTGTTTGGGTATTTCGACAAAACGGTGTGTGTTTGGGAGGTGAAGACTAGGAAGTGTTTGCATGTGATCAAGGCACATTCTATGCCTGTTACGTCTATGCGTTTCAATCAAGATAGGTCATTGATTGTATCGGCGAGTCATGATGGGAGTTGTAAGATTTGGGATTCATCTAAGGGTACGCTTTTGAAAACACTTGTTGATGATAAGTGAAAGTTCAAATAGTGTAAAAACACCCTAGAACGTTTAGACCCCCAATTAACAAATTAACCAATTCAAGCTTTATGTCAAACAAATAGTGTGCGGAAAATGAACATAAGCTATAATGTAGAATTGGACAAAACTATCTAAGCCAAATTAAAATCACAACCACAGCAGAAAATAAAAGGCAAAGATAAAGGGAAGGAAGATGCAAACACAAAGACAACACGTGATGTGTTATCGAAGAGGAAACCGAAGCCCTCGGCGTAAAACCTCTCCGCCGCCCTCCAAGCAGTAAATAATCCACTAGAAAATGTAGTTGGGATACATGGACAGCAATAGACCCTCCAAGCCTAATCTACCCAGTGCACCTAAGCCCTCCAAGCTTCTTGCTCCAACGAGGTTGCGCCGAACCTTTTTCTTTTCTAGCTTCCCGGATTCCGCTACTAGACCATAGCATCAACCAATGAAGATTGGTTCCTTCCTAACTGCTTCCCAGAACACCAAACAACCCTCTCATAGTACTGGATATGGTGAGAACAAGGCTTTGGTAAAAGCCTCTCAAGGATTTGGCAATGGAGAGGAAGAGAGTTGAGGAATTTGAAGAGACACTAATGTAAAGATTGTAGATGGTTCAATCTTGTTTTGCTCTAGGGTTTCTCTCTCAAAATTCTCTCTGGAAGCTCTCTCTCATTTGTGGGTATAAGGGGTATTTATACTGAGGTGAGAGGAGAATGTGAAACGTCAGGTTTTTCAAAACAGGGCTGGCTCGCGGCTTGGCCTCGCGACTTGACTGAGTCGCGAGATCCAGTCGCGAGATAATCGTATGGCCAGTTGTCTTGTTTTGTCCTGTAGTGCTCCAGCTAGCATGATTGTTCACCTTCCGGCATGCTTGGCACGTATGCTGCGTCTGGCGGCTTGCAGCCGCGAGTCACCCGCGAGATCCAGCCGCGAGTCTCTGTTTTCTTGCACACTCTTGAGCAATCTTCACTCTATCTCACTCATTACCCTTACAACAAGCCCACCTAAATACAGGGTTACTAAATGCTGAAATACAAGCAAATTTGGCACGGAATAAAGCCAATTAGATGGTTGGATAAATTCAACCTTACAATCTCCCCCTTTGGCTATTCCGTGACAAAACCCTAAAACAGACTCTAGACTTAACATGTGAGTTGGGAACAGTTGATCAAAACTCACTCACACCTAACTCTAGAAGCTGTGAAGCACTTGAATCATATGAACAAAAGACTCCTGAAACACAACAATACACCATGATCATTGTAAGCAGAAAATCGCGAAATGCATATGAAACAGGCAATATGTGATCAAGCAAAGATGGAGTTAAGAAACAAACCATGGCTTGATCAACCAAGTAATCACAACAAGGTAGTGACCACAATGCTCATTCACACTTGGAATGAACACAAGGACATACAAGCTAACAAGCTCAATGCAAGTCACTTGCATCCCAAACACTCAACCAATGCATAATACACTACGTATATGCATCTAGGAACAATCCTACAAGGGCACAAGAGTGACAGTACTTAAAGAAAATGCAATACATTTATAGAAGTACTGATTTAAACAAAGCATAAAAGGCTGCATAAAGCATGGTACAAACCATAAAGCCTACAAACTATGCATAAAACATAACCCTAAAAGCTTACATAAGCAACATGGGTACAAGTCACAATATAAACTGAAAAGCATCAACAATATATATAAAAGATTAAACCAAGATTATAAGTGATGAGTTAGAAACAAAAGTACACCAAAACCACAGTGTATCAAACCCATATAAACACTAAACCTATAAGTTTAGAGGATAAGACTTAAAACAAAAGTATGTCAAAAGTATGTGTGTGTACTCCCCCTATCACTATGCACACTTCCCTTTGAACTTTCTCCCCCTTACTGAATGCTCTCCCCCTTTTTGGCACAAATAGCTAAAGGTTGTCATCCAACTTTCGTTGAATATCGTCTAGCTGATTCTCCATAGTCTCGAGACGCATTTGAACCTGGTTGTTTGTGGAGTAGAGAAGTGCCACAATCTCATCAATGCGTTTCTGAATATGTTCAAGTAAACTCCCCATTCTATCAGTATGAGGATCAGTCTGTGCTTGCGGAGTACTAGCTTGTGGAACTTCAGGAATAGCATGCGAAGTAGATGTGGTATGTGCAGGTGTCTCCGACTCAGGGGCAGATGGAGTAACCGGAGAGATGTGTGCACTCTTTGGAGTGTTAAAGGAGTGACTTCTGCTAGCTTGAAGGGAGTACATGGAAATAGGACGCTGACGGGTCAACATTTTTCCATCTGTAGGAGGAACAATGCCTTCACAAAGAATGAGCTTCATGATGAGACTGCAAAATGGAATAATTCCTCGAGCTGCTGTTCGAACCGCGGTCTTTCTCATGGTGTAAAAGATGTGAGCACAGATATCAATGAGGGCTCCGGTGATAAGATCACAAAGGAATTGAGCTCTCCCAAGATTTATGAATGTAGTGTTGGACAGTGGGTACAGATTAGTAAACATGATCAACTTCAGTGTGGTCAGCTCTGGTGCAAACTTTGCGGTGCTGATGGATGTGCCTACACTGGATACTTCATGATCAGAACCTAGGATTCGAAGAATGTCTTGAATCTCTGGAGTTCGATTATCGTACGGAGTTAGATCCACATTCTGAGGTCTAGTGATGCCGAGAACATCGACGATGGAGTTTGGGGAAACGCCAAATTCCTTTCCTCTGACCCAGAAAATAAGTTCAACTCCAAGATCACTTGCATTGGAGTAGCATTCCTTAACAAGTTCATCCATTGGATCGACAAAGTTCCCAAACAAGTTTGCCCAATCTCGTGGCTCAAAGATTCGAGGGATAAAAGTGGTCCCTAAGGTGTTAAACTCCACCACCCGTTCCACTATAGCAGTTGATTTGTCAAATATGTTGGAGTAGATGTGTGAAGTAAGCGGGGTTCTAAACCTCTCCTCATTGGAGTCTTGAAAGGCCTGTGATGAGAGGCGAGTCCTTTTAGCAACTGGGGTTGCTGGATTGTCAGTAACAATGTCTTTACCCTTAGAAAATCGACGAGACATCTGCAAGAAAATAGGCCCACAGCAAAGAACCAAAACAGCACTACACAAGATAAATGTCAACATGATTTGATGCAAATAACTACAGACTTAAGACAGGTCAGACCCAAATAAACTACCATCAATACTAATGTGCACAATACGACAGGTGCAGCAAAATGGTGATAGTGCAAAAGAGCATAGATAAACACAGATTCAAAGATAACTGTCAATGAGACAGTCTACCATGACCATGAAATGCACACAGAAAAACACATACAACCACAATAGAGCAAAAGACAGATCTAAGCCATATGTACTCACAAATGGAGTAAAAAACCTAGAAAACATTATCAAACCCATATCCCAAATGAGTGAGAGGACCCAACAAACTACAAAGCACAATGTAACCAACAACAGAGTAAATCAGAATCAAACACAACCCACCAAACTCAGTACATTCAGGAAAAAGTAATCGAGCACATTAAGATTCTGACAACAATAGCAACTCATAAACAAAGCAAGAAAAGGAAACTCGAAACATAAATATGTAGTAAGGAATAGAAAAACCATACCTTTACTTGATGATTTTGAGAAGAAATGGAGCAAAAATGATGTTCGAAAATGAAGGCACAGTGTATGGGTAAGAGCAGTTTTAGAACGACACTGAACAGTCACAAAAGTTCGAGGGAAAAAACTGAAAAACGCTTTTAAAAACTGTCCCTATTTTTGCCAAACACGCGTTTTTCGCGACTGAAGTGTGTCGCCAACAAGTCGCCAGGTTGAGCCGCCAAAACACTCAAAGACAAAGTTTTGAAAAAAAATTTCTAAGTGTTTTTCGCGACTGGAAGGTCTACCTGCGAGGGAGTCGCGAGCTAAGCCGCGAAAATCGCTGAGGAACCTCGCGACTGGACCTTTCACTGGCGAACAAGTCGCCAAAATTGACCCGCAAACACGCGACTGAGTCACGCGACTTGACATACCCGCGACTGAGTCGCCAAAACAGGGCAAAAATGAATTTTTGAAATTTTCATTTTTAAGAACAAAATACTTTCCAAAAACACCTAAAATACTCAAAAATCTTTTTGTGCTTGAATCAACAAAGATTTAGTATGTGAAAACACATTTCAACAAGTACAATCACACAAATGAATATGGCATTTATTGAACATAAACTTGTGTGTTGTGTGTGGATATCAACAATGAGATAGTCCTTAGTCTAATGTGAAGCTTCAATGATCAATTCAACCAAGGCATACACAATTAGCACTAGATCATGTGATCTATCTCAATTATAGAAATATGTATATATGACCTCCCACAAAACTTGATAACATAACTTGGAGCTTTACATTTGACTCCACATTCAATTATAACATTTGATCTTTTTGATCCTTTTGAGACAACACCTCTCATTGTGAGAGTGATATTTGATAATTCACTTTAATGAACAAGCCTTTGGCCTTTTGAATAAACATTCACTTTAATTTTTGGTCGCTTTCCCTTTTTCCTAGTCGAATACTAGTATGTGCGACAGGCTTTTGCAGCTCAATATCTCTTTTCATTTGGAGATTTACATTTGGTGAGCTCTTTTTAGCAAAAACAAAAATAAAGAGTAGGAAGATATATAAACACAAGTCTATGCATGTCTCAAGATCATCATAATCATTCACTCATCATTCATGACAAGTTTGAAGATCTATTTACAACAATCACTTTGATTTCAAGATTTCTCCCACATTGATAAGGGTGCAAAGGAACAAGTTATGTTCGAAAATGCACAAAGCCATTAGCACAAAGGTACAAGGCAAAACAAGTTTTGAGACAAAAACTCAACCATGTCAATCAAACTTTTTGATTTTCTAATTTTTATGTGTTTTTTGGATTTTTGACACTAGAAGAAAAAGATTGACCAAAAAAAAAAAACAAAATCAACAGTATGCACAAGTAAACAAGCAAACAACCAACAGCAAAAACAATAAGCAAACAAACAAACATCGTTGCAAAGCATAGGAAGTATTAATGCATGGACATGTTGTAATGCTTATGCATGAGTACCCTTCTTCACCCACACGTCACTTGCGTTTAGGGTGATTTCCTTAAAGGATTGGGTACGGGAGTTAGGGCTTTCAAACCTTCGTGAGAAGCTTTCCAAGCAGTTGGTGAATGCACCAATCATCTTCATCACGTTCATCATTCCGGGATCACCATTTTGATCTCTAGATTGTTCACCTGCCCAATTTCTTCTATCATTTCTAGGTCCTCGTGACCTTTGAGGAGTTGCACTACTCATTGCTCTCAGCTTTTGACAATTTGGTCGAGTATGCCCTTGAAGTCCACAATGATGACACACATAATTTGATTTAGGACCTCTTTGTGGTCGTGGACGAGACTTGGCACGAGATTCAGATCTGCCCACATACTGATTGCGGGGATTCAACAACCGTTGGTTAGCCTTACAAACTTCACTTCTTTAGTGACATTTCCAGATGAGCTACTTCCTCCGGTATATCCCAACCCGGATTTGTCTGAAAACCTCTTTTGAGATGAGATAACATCATCTAGCTTCTTGGTGGTGACCCTCTCTATTTTAGCATTTGCTTGCACAACCTCTTGCTTAAGAAATCTCACTTTTATGTAAGCTTCTGACAGCTCACCATTCAGTGTCTCTATCTCACATTTGGCCTCCCTATATCGGATTAGGAGACTTTTATAGTCCTCCTCTGCCTTCTTCATTTTTCTCACAGCAGCCTTGGCCACCCTTGTGTACTCACCCGACTTTTCAAGGAGTGAGTTATAATTCTTTTGAAGATTGGCTGTGCTTACATCTTCTTCAACATCTGATTCCTCGACAACTCCCAATGATTCTTCATCACTATGTTCTCCAAGGTCTCGTACAAGCAGATTCAACTCGTCTGAAGACTCAACATGGGCAATAGTCATAAAAGCTTAATAGTTCCCCTCTCCATCACAGCTTTCTTCTGATTCTGAGTCGGATGAATCCGAGTCACTTAATGTCGTGGCATACACCTTGCCTTTCGATTTCAAATAATTCGGACATTCTTTCTTAAAGTGCCCATGCCCGTTGCACTCAAAACAAGTGACACCTTGTGTAGATTGGGATTCTTTTCCATCTTTCCTTTTAAATTCCCTTTTCTCCCTTCCTGAACTTTGGAATTTTCCTTTATCACCAAATTTTCCATTATTCTTGAATTTCAAGAATTTTCGAAATTTTTTTACAAGGTATGCAACATCTTTATCAACCACATCGTCTTTCGATGAGTCATGGACTTCTACCTTCTCATTAATGGTCTTAAGAGCAAGAGATTTACTCTTCCGTTGATTGGGCAGCGACATCTCATAAGTCTGAAGAGAACCAACCAGCTCCTGGACTTTGATGTCATCGAGGTCCTTGCTCTCTTCAATCGCTGTCACTTTAGCACGAAAACTTTCCAGCAATGATCGAAGGATCTTCCTTACGATTTTAGAATCCTTCATTTTCTCCCCCAAATTGAACTTGCTGACAACCACCTCATTCAGCTTCCCATAGAAAGAGTCAAAGGACTCATCCTCACTCATTTTGAGCTCCTCAAACCGAGTGGTCAGCATTTGCAACTTGGTGTCTTTCACTTTCTTCGTGCCTTCGTAGGTGGTTTCCAATATCTCCCATGCTTCTTTGGCAACGGTGATGTGGGAGATCCTGTGAAATTCATCTGGAGACACACCACAGAAAATAGCATTTAAGGCTTTACTGTTAGCATTAGATGCAGCGAGTGCTGCCTTATCCCATGTGGATTTGGCTGCCTCAGGTCTGGTCCAACCACTCTCAACAGCATCCCAAACAGATTCATCAATGGAGCACAGAAATGCTCTCATGCGAACCTTCCAAAAAGCATAATTACTACCATCAAAATATGGAGGTGCATTTAGGGATTGAGACCGATCCATCTCAAAAGGGAGTCAAGGATCACACAATGGTATTTAAACCAATAAAAGTGTACCCGCTCTGATACCAATTGAAAGTTCAAATAGTGTAAAAACACCCTTGAACATTTAGACCCCCAATTAACAAATTAACCAATTCAAGCTTTATGTCAAACAAATAGTGTGCAGAAAATGAACATAAGCTATAATGTAGAATTGGACAAAACTATCTAAGCCAAATTAAAATCACAACCACAGCAGAAAATAAAAGGCAAAGATAAAGGGAAGGAAGATGCAAACACAAAGACAACACGCGATGTGTTATCGAAGAGGAAACCGAAGCCCTCGGCGTAAAACCTCTCCGCCGCCCTCCAAGCGGTAAATAATCCACTAGAAAATGTACTTGAGATACATGGACAGCAATAGACCCTCCAAGCCTAATCTACCCAGTGCACCTAAGCCCTCCAAGCTTCTTGCTCCAACGAGGTTGCGCCGAACCTTTTTCTTTTCTAGCTTCCCGGATTCCGCTACTAGACCATAGCATCAACCAATGAAGATTGGTTCCTTCTTAACTGCTTCCCAGAACACCAAACAACCCTCTCACAGTACTGGATATGGTGAGAACAAGGTTTTGGTAAAAAGCCTCTCAAGGATTTGGCAATGGAGAGGAAGAGAGTTGAGGAATTTGAAGAGACATTAATGTAAAGATTGTAGATGGTTCAATCTTGTTTTGCTCTAGGGTTTCTCTCTCAAAATTCTCTCTGGAAGCTCTCTCTCATTTGTGGGTATAAGGGGTATTTATACTGAGGTGAGAGGAGAATGTGAAACGTCAGGTTTTTCAAAACAGGGCTGGCTCGCGGCTTGGCCTCGCGACTTGACTGAGTCGCGAGATCCAGTCACGAGATAACCGTATAGCCAGTTGTCCTGTTTTATCCTGTAGTGCTCCAGCTAGCATGACTGTTCACCTTCCGGCATGCTTGGCACGTGTGCTGCGTCTGGCGGCTTACAGCCGCGAGTCACCCGCGAGATCCAGCCGCAAGTCTTTGTTTTCTTGCACACTCTTGAGCAATCTTCACTCTATCTCACTCATTACCCTTACAACAAGCCCACCTAAATACAGGGTTACTAAATGCTGAAATACAAGCAAATTTGGCACGGAATAAAGCCAATTAGATGGTTGGATAAATTCAACCTTACAATAAGGTTCATCCTGTTTCGTTTGCTAAGTTCTCTCCAAACGGCAAGTTCATCCTCCTTGCCATGCTAAACGACACCCTCGTAAGTTTCTCTCTTCTTTTTTTATTCAATTTTAGTGTGGAATCAATTACTTAAAACAACATATTTGAAATTTTCTTATTCTTTTGTTTTCTCTTGGTTTGTATTTCTGACTTTTATTTTAAATATAGTTACGGGTTTTAGAGCTTACTGAAAACGTAGAAGAAGTTGCGGCAGAAGAAATTTGACTCCAAAACCACCAAGTGCTCCCTTTTTAAATTAAAATTGTGATATATATATATATATGGTAAATTCCAGAAAACTACCCTGAGGTTTGAGTTAATACCAACTAAGTCCAACACTTCTCAAAACTAACCATCTTAGTCCTTAAAAGACACTTTTGTCCCTAAATACCTAAACCGTATTATGTTCTCTTCTCTCTTCTCTTTGACTCTCATCTCTTACCCCTTTTTCTCTCTCTCACCCACTTGCAAAACCCATGAGCCTAGCCACTTGCAAAACCCATGAGTCTTCACCGGAATAAGCAACTCTATTGAACAACCATCACTACTAAAGGTTAGCTTAGCATCAACTCTCACTCTCTTCCCTATTTTCTACCACCTAAAAACAGTAACATCAACTACAATCCATTGCTGCCACCACCTCTAACCCAGTGCAGGGAAAAAAAAAAAATCTGTGTGGCAACCAACCACGGCTGCCACCACCTCTGACCCAATGCAATAGCAACCCACGGTTGCCTCCACCTCTAACCCAAAGCAACAAAAAAAAAAAAAAAAAAAAAAGAAAAAAACAACTGTGTAGCAACCAGCCACACGACCACCACAAATTTGAAAGGTCACCCACCAAAATTTAAATCCAAACCACATGTACCAGATTTGAAGACATCCATTCAGCCAAACCCCAAAACCCAAATCAAAATAGTAAACCCATAGATCTACAAATAGTATACCCAAAATCCAAATTTTCAAACCCATACCCAAATCATCTGAACCTAACAACCAAAGAAAATTTAGAGGGAGAGAGGGTTATAGGTTTCACCAATGACCAGAGTTTGGTGAGAGAGAGAGAGGGACGAGAGAGAAGAGAAGGGCATCACCTGGGTAAGAAAGAGAAAAAGGAAAAGAGATAAGAGTCAGAGAAGAGAAGAGAATGTAACAGGATTTAGGTATTTAGGAACAAAAGTTTCTTTTAAGGACTAAGTTGGTTAGTTTTGAAAAGTGTTGGACCTGGTTGGTATTAACTCAAACCTCAGGGTAGTTTTTTGGAATTTACCCATATATATATATATATATATATATATTTGAACCTGATGTCCTCTTCAATGAGTTGATTTTGAAATAGAATATCAAATCTTGCTTTACCTTATATTTAAAATGTTAGGACATATGTGGTTCACATGTTAAGAACATATGTCATAATTTTATGTAATTGACTAATCCTTTGACAAAACGCACTTTACTTGTAATTGGGTAGTTCTAGGATATATTCAAATACTTCAAGAAACAAGATTTCAAGATCAAGTGTTGAAGTCATCAAGTCTGTACAAGAAACAAGCTGAGAAGTGCATATTTATTAAATCTCGACAGCTACATCTATCGAGGTTTAAGGAAGCTGTTCAGCCCGTGGCTCAACACCTGCTCGACAGCTTATCTGTCGAGATTTAAGAAATTCAGAATTCTGATCTGATTTCTTGGAATCTGTGATTATGTGTTTAGGTCTTCTTTTCTCCTAACCCTAAATATATAAAAGGATTATTTTAAGGGCCGTCAAGTAGTTCACAAGTTGCACAAGTATTGAGAAAACTCTATTCAAGCAAATTGTGACCGGAGACGAAGTTCTTGCCCTAGTTCATCTCTTTCTCTTGAAGAAGTTGCTGTGCATGTGCACCGTAGGATTTTGTAACCAAGCATCCTCTTAATCTTCATCGTGTGGATGAACTGAAGAACTTTGCAGCCAACAACCTTCTTAGTTGGTGATTGAAGTCGAGTACTGGGATCCACACAATTAGTTAGTCACATTCTTGGGAGTCGTGCATCAAAAAGGGGAACTGTCACTACAGAACAAGTCCAATTAGGTATTGGGGTAAGGGTTCAACTGTAGGTTGGTAAGGTACTTGGGATTCCTTTACTTGTAACCACTTGTTGTGATAATAGTGGAGTTTCGGGAGTGGTGACCTGAAAATCACCTAGTGGGCATTTTGCCGTTAGGTTTTTCCCATTCGTAAACAAATCACCATGTCATTTATTTTCCGCTGCATAATTAGTTTATTGGTGATTTGTTTGTGCTAACACGTGCTTTGCATGTTAATTTAATTAATTAATAACTTGGCTAATTAATCAATTAATTCAATCATAAGGGGTCAATTTGTTTTTGGCCTATCAAGTGCTATCAGAGCGGGCACACTTTGATTAGGGTTTAAACTTTGCTGTGTTGATCCGTTGACCCCTATTTGTCATGGATAGAGCACAGTCATTAATCATACCTCCTTTATTTGATGGCACTAATTATGCATATTGGAAAGTACGCATGAGAGCTTTCTTGTAGTCTTTAGATGAGAAAGTGTGGCAAGCTGTGGAGATAGGCTGGATTAAGCCTATAGAAGCGTCGACTGACTGGGATGATGCCAGGATCAAGGCAGCAAACTTCAATAGCAAAGCATTGAATGCGTTGTTCAGTGTAGTCACCAATGAGGAGTTCAAGAAGATATCCTCAACTGAAACTGCCAAGGAGGCTTGGACCATCCTCCAGACAGCCTATGAGGGAACTAAGGCTGTCAAAGACTCAAAGTTTCAAAGGCTCACTACAAGCTTTGAAGAGATTAAGATGGAGGAGGATGAGTCGTTTGACGAGTTCTATGCCAAGCTTAAGGACATAGTGAACTCAGCCTTCAATCTTGGGGAAACCATTCCTGAACCTAAGATTGTAAGGAAGGTGCTCAGATCTCTACCTGAGAGATTCCATGCCAAGATCACGGTGATAGAGGAATCAAAGGATATTAACAAGATTCCTTTGATTGAGCTAGTTGGAAACTTGCAGACCTACGAGCTAGGATTGACAAGGATTGGCAAGACGGGCAAAGGCAAGAGCATGGCACTAAAGGCCAAGAGCAATGAGATAGATGAGTCTTCAGATGATGAAGATTCCAAGATGAAGTCCTACATCACCAAACAGTTCAAGAAGTTTATGAAGAGCGCAAATGGAAAGGGCTTCGACAAGGACCACAGGCAATCAAGTTCTTCTCAGCTTAAAGGCTAAGACAAAGGGAAGAAGGATGCTAAGGAAGGTGGTTAGTACACTGTTCCCACAGGACCTAAGTGCTTTGGGTGTCAAGGGTTCGGTCACATGAAAAACGAGTGCCCTACATATCTCAAGAGCATTGGAAAGAGTAAGGCGCTTGCTGCTACCTTAAGCGACATCGAGCCTGAGGATGATTCCGACAATGAGGATGACGAAATCCTGAATGCCTTCACCGCCACTATTAATCCTACTGATGGGATTATTGAAGATGTGGTTGAAGAAGAGGAATTTGTGGAGTCCAAGTTTTAGAAGATGAATGATTAGGATGACATCCATACAGCCTATGAGAAACTGTACAAGCTTTCTGAGAAGCATGAGAAACTGTATAGGCTGACCACCAAGAAGCTCAATGATGTGGAACTTAACCGTGAGGAGCTTTCCACAAAATTTGATGAGGTTAATCAGACTATTGGAGCATTGAGGTTCAAGAACAATTTCTTGGCTGAGAAGACCAAGAAGCTTGAAGTGGAGTTATTTCAAGTCAAACCTCAATTGGAGAGGACTTCAAGTGCAAAGCTTGATGAGATGCTCAGCCTTCAGAAATCTGCTTCTGACCAAACAGGTTTAAGGTATGGTTTCTCTTCCTCTAATATTGCTTCTACTAGTGCTACTATTTTTGTTCCTCCTAACAATAATATTGAAATTGATAACAATGATGTTAAAACTAATTTAGCTAGTGAGAACTTAGACAAGGGTAAATCTATCTTAGGAGCACCCCCTAAGCTTGAGAAGAAAGATATTAAAAACCCTAAGGCTAAGAAGGCTAATTCTTAAAAGCCTAAACAAAAAAAGCAGCATCTCTATCATCATTGTGGAGCTGCCGGTCATACTTGACCAAATTGCTATAAGTGGCTTGCCACTCAACAGAGTAACAGCATGATAGCATCTGAAAGCCAAAATCAGCTTCAATCCTCTCTTGCTCCCCTTGGAGATCTTCTCAAAGCCCTCATGTTCCTTTCGAACTTGAATGGTTTTAATTCTTCCCCCTCTCCACCGGTTCAAGGGTTTAATCAAAGGAAGGTTCTTCTAGGGTGTGGAAGGAAAAGGGCTCCAAGTGATTCTGTCACTTTTCTCTCTCTTTTCTTGTTTTTATGTGTGCATTACTTATGTGTTTTGCTTTCAAGTTTTGAGTCAGTCTAGTTTTTATGCTTTGGTTGTTTAACATGTTTTTGTTTGGTTATTTTTCAGTTTTGCATTGTTTTGTTTTTCACATAAAAATAAAAAAAAATAAAAAATTGAAAAATCAGAAAAATACAAAAACAGTGTGTGTTTTGTGTCCATTGGTACTTGTGTACCTTGGATGGCCATTGAAACAAAGTTTTCCAAACTTTTTATTTCTTGTAACTTAGATGAGCATCTCTATGCACAACTAAGCAAGTGAGCTTTGTGGCTCTTGTTTGTGATGAGTGAGATTAAGTTATCTCTTGTACTTAACACTCATATCACTCTTTTTGACGGGAAGGACTAGAAAATCCTAAGAGAAAGGCATAAATAACCATCTCATCACTGTTGCCTGCCAATTATAATATGACACCTGTATGCTTCGGCATAGCAAAAGTGCAGTGTCAATGACATTTGTGTGCTTAGGATAGCAAAATTAGAATGTCAAATATCATTGGGTATTTCTTTTCTCTCTCTTATATGCCCATGCATGATATGCTTAAAAGAAAAATATGCAAAGAAAAATCAAAAGCAAAAAGATCAAAAATGCTTTATAAATGATTGCAAGCATGTATTCTAGGAGATGTGGGAGTTATAGGATGTACCTCGAAGGTGATAGTACCCATCAAGCAGTTATGATTGTGTGTGAGTTAAAGTGATTTTCTCATATCTCAAATCATCATAACATGTATACACTTATGCAATCTTGCAATGTTTTTCACACAAAACATGCAATATTCTTTGCTACTCTTGATACATGTGAGGTACAATGTGATTTGGCCATCACAAGGTTTTACATGTGTTAATGTATGCTCACTAAACTGTCTTGACTTGTTTTTGGAATATAAAATTAGTTAGACTTGTTTAGTGTGTGTGTGTTTTTAAGATCCATGTGCTTAAAAATCTTTGTTGGGAGATGTTTTTGAGAGCATAATATGTTGTTTGGATCATTGGTTGAGTTGCATGCTTGATTGCATTCATGTCTATGTATTTCTCCTCTCGAAAAACTATTTTGAAAAGCTGGCTCGACACCTCCTCGATAGCTAGCTATCTGTCGAGCTTCCTAAGCTTTTTCTCATCGCAATCTCGCCAGCACCTCGATACCTTGTGGATCGATCGAGAAAGTTTTTGACCCCTCGATAGCTTCTCGACACCTGGTGGATCGATCGAGCCTCATCTCTTGCTTCTGGTGTTTCTATTCCTCGACAGCTTCTCGACACATGAATTGTCGACGTTATTTTTTTCGACACCTACTCGACAGATGCCTCGACACCACCTCGACACCTTATCTGTCGAGATTTACTAAATGTTCTATTTAAGCTCCTTGTGTGATCCGATTGTCATTTTCTCGATATCTCTCTCGATTGATCTTTGTTTTCTCTCCCTCAAATTTGTTCTACAAGGTTTCTTCAAGCTTCACCAAGCTTTTCTTCACGTGGTGGGCTTCTATTCTCTTGCATTTCATGCATTCATGTTTTTGAAACCTAAGTTTTGGGATTTTTTTAAAATTTGGGGTTTTTCAAAATTGATGAGATATTGTTGAAATTTTGGGTTAGTTTTTGAAGATTTGATCTTAAAAACTTCATGCATTGCATTACATTTGCATTATAACAGTATTATCATGCATTCAAATGTGCAATCTATTTGTTTGTTGGTAGGATTGGATTGGGCTGAGCCCATGATGTATTTACTTTGCACATCACATGTTCATGCATTCTCCATACATATGTACTTCTTTTCACATATTCTTACTTTTGTGAACTGTTTTAGGACTTTTCTGATTGTCTCTTTCTTTCTCCCTCTACTATTGGTTACGTTAGTAGTGTCTATGGCACCTAAACATAAATCCACTCCGACCTGGAATCCTCTTTGTTCCGGTGCCTCTTCCTCTTCTGATCATGCACCTCTCTCTCTTTGGTTCCGTAATGATGATGCCCACAAGGCATTTTCGGAGAACTTGTCCCGACGAGGCATTCATTCGGAGTGCTAAGTCATTTTGGGTCATTTCGCTGACACCGACCTTCCCACTGTCATTCACAGTTGGGAATAGGAGTCTCTTTGTGACGAGCCCGTCACTTGTCCTCTCGTGCTGATTCAGGAGTTCTACTCCAACATGCACGGGATTGACCGTTCCGTACCTCATTTCGTTACTCATATTAGAGGTATTTCTATTCCTATCACACTGCAGCTTGTTGCGGATGTGCTTAGGGTTCCTAGGATAGAGTTTCCCGACTATCCTTCCTGTGAGCGTCTGAGGACTGCGTCCAAGGATGAGCTCATGTCCGCTTTCTATGAGCGTCCTTCGAAGTGGGGTGAGCGCCAGTTCATTTACTGTTCAGCCTTTGATAGATGTTTTCCATAGACTTCCCCTCCCACTTCATTTTGTCTTTGATAGATGTTTTCCAGGATTCTGCGTCCCATGATAAGTTCATCTTTCCTTCTGCTATCACGAGGATTTTACGCCACTTTTCCATCCCTTCTCCCACGTCCGACCCCTTCACTTTCATGTGTGCCATAGATGCCGCTACCGTAAAACATAGTGAGGCATAGTTTAGGTCATGACAGCAGGATTCTACACCTCCCTCCCATCCGACTCCTCGTTCTGCTTGACCCACATCCACTCCCTCTTCTTCTACAAGCGATGTGTCTTTGTGAGACATCATGACGCAGCTTCAACACATGGATGCTCGCCTCAATACACTCTCCATAGAGTTGTATCAGGTGAATGTCCGTGTTGGCAGCATTGCTAGACGGCAGGCGACCATGGGCGGTTTTGCTCCTGAGGCTACTCCTTCACCACCTCCTCCCGTGGCTTCTGATTCTGAGGACGAGGATGCTGATGATGGTGATGACGATGATGCTTCGAATGATGATGATGGAGATGCTAGCTCTACCGATGAGATGTCTACTTAACAGTCTTACCCTTGTCATTCGTGACAAAAAGGGGAAGTAGTTTTGGATATGAGAGTGGTCATTTTTAGGGGGAGAGTTAGTATAGGACATTTTGTTTGGGGGAGTGCTATTTTTGAGGGATGCAGTGAGGATGTTATGTTTCTTTTCTTTTCTTTCTTTTATAGATACATTGTTCTTGTACATGAGGTCTTGTGACCATTTATAGACATACATTGTACTTATCTCTTTCTTTATGTTGATGTATGTTTTTCTTTCACCTACCCTTTCATGTGTTGTTTCTTTTCTCCCTTTATACACATGCTTCTTATTACTTGTATACAATCTATTATTTCTGTTTTCACACAAAGATACCTTGATGAGTTTTGTTTAAAGTGTTTCAGAAATACAAGTTGTCAAAGTCTACTTGCCATAAACTCTCTTCTTGCAAAGTTTTTCAAGAGTTTGTGTTAGAATAGATTTTGTTGTATTCAACAAGTGAATATGAGTTGAGTGATTTATGACTTTTCTCATATGTTCATTTGTTTGTTGTGGTTTTGTCACAGATTGCCAAAGGGGGAGATTGTTAGGACATATGTGGTTCACATGTTAAAAACATATGTTATAATTTTATGTAATTGACTAATCCTTTGACAAAACGCACTTTACTTGTAATTGGGTAGTTCTAGGATATGTTCAAATACTTCAAGAAACAAGGTTTCAAGATCAAATGTTGAAGTCATCAAGTCTGTCCAAGAAACAAGCTGAGAAGTGCAAATTCATTAAATCTCGACAGCTACCTCGATAGTTGCATCTATCGAGGTTTAAGGAAGCTATTCAACTTGTGGCTCGACAGTTGCTCGACAGCTACTCTATAACTTATATGTCGAGATTTATGAAATTTAGAATTCTGATCTGATTTCTTGGAATCCATGATTATGTGTTTAGGTCTTCTTTTCTCCTAACCCTAAACATATAAAATGATTATTTTAAGGGCCGTCAAGTAGTTCACAAGTTGCACAAATATTGAGAAAACTCTGTTCAAGCAAATTATGACCAGAGACGAAGTTCTTGCCCTAGTTCATCTCTTTCTCTTGAAGAAGTTGCTGTGTATGTGCACCCTAGGGTTTTGTAACCAAGCATCTTCTTGATCTTTATCGTGTGGATGAACTGAAGAACTTTACAGCCAATAACCTTCTTAGTTGGTGATTGAAGTCACATACTGGGATCTACGCAATTGGTTAGTCACATTCTTGGGAGCCATGCATCAAAAAGGGGAACTGTCACTACAAAACAAGTCCAATTAGGTATTGGGGTAAGGGTTCAACTTTAGGTTGGTCAGGTATTTGGGATTCCTTTACTTGTAACTGCCTGTTGTGATAATAGTGGAGTTTCAGGAGTGGTGACCTGAAAATCCCCGGTGGGGTTTTTGCCGTTAGGTTTTCCCCATTCGTAAACAAATCACCGTGTCATTGCTGCATAATTAGTTTATTGGTGATTTGTTTGTGCTACCACGCGCTTTGCATGTTAATTTGATTAATTAATAACTTGGCTAATTAATCAATTAATTCAATCACAAGAGGTCAATTCGTTTTTGGCCTATCATAAAAGAAGTGAAATCAAATTTTAGTCTATAAAAGTGTTAGATAGATTATTACATATCAATTAATTAATTTTAGTTTTAGCAGTTCTTATTATTTATTATTATTTCTTTTGATTGGTAAGTTTCTAGTGAGTTTTTATTTAACTTTTATATTATTTATTTTTTGCGTTTATATGCTCTTTGGGAATATATATATATATATATATATATATTTATATATATGTATGTATTTGATTTGGTTTTTCTTTTTAGTAAAATTATGATTTGATTTATTAATATTGGATTTTAATTACACGTTTGAATTCTTTATGGAAGTCATGTTTTTTGGTAGTACTAGTAACTTACAAGCATAGTAGCTTTTTTATTTTTTATTTTTTGTTTTAGGCTGGCAACTCATTATTTGTTTGTGGTCATTTTGGATTTCTTTGGTAAATGTGTGTGCTGGCTTGAGCATAGTAAGTAATTTCATATTAAATTCTTGTAAACACTATATTTTGGGATGTTGATAATTGGTTTTTTGGTGGGTTGTTGTGTTGGAGCAAGTGGGTGGCTTGCATGGTATTATAAGGTGGTTTAAATTCATATTGGGAGTGTTTCTTATTTTTTGGGAATTGTGAATGGATATTGTTGAATTATATGTGATCGATATTATTTAATTTTTTTCAATATTTGTTAGCATTATATATTGTTTTGTTGAGAATTGGTACTGTGATGGGTTGTAGTGTTGGAGCAAGTGGGTGGCTTGTATGGTGCAATGTTATAAATACCGTTTCGGAACCCATTTCGGTTCGTCTATTGGAATGGAATATTTCGGTATCAGCTTATTTCGGCGTACCGTTGCATACTGTTTCGGGTTATATCTATTTTTATAAATATATATATATATATATATATGTATTATTGATAATAAAAAAATAAAAAATAAAAACCTGTATGTTTTTAGACCCCTTAAAACACAACCAGATTAACCTAATTATTTAGCCAAGTGATTAACTTAGGTAAATTATGCAGATCTAGGTTAACACATATAAATTATATCATTGATAAGTACGAAAAATAAAAAACACAACGATATGATAACCTAGGAAAACCAAACCGGTAAAAAACCTGGGGAGGATTTGACCTAGCTATCCTCAAGGTAAAACTGAATCCACTATGAAAGAATTGAAGTGTACACAATAGTGACTTAGACCACTAACATCCTATTTCTACCTCGAGTAGGAAACTTACTACCATGACCACATGACAGCTCCAAGTCCACGGACTACTTCTTTCTTGGATTCACAGCAAGCACAAGCACACCCACTTGTGTATCTTTAAGTTCTTAATGCAGCAACTGAATTGATCACCAAGTTCTCGACATAATCTTGAATCATGGAAACCCTAAGTATGTGTGAAGGCAACCACCTCTTGATCTCACAAAAGATTCACACACACAGCATAAGGAGCAACCGAAAAGGTGGATAGGGTTTTCCCTTTTATACTTAAGATAAAACATAAAACCCTACACATCAAACGAGCTTGGGCTGAGTTGGAAAATTCAGCAGAAAAACAATCTGCACGAGCTTCGATCAATCGATTCTAATTTTTTATCGATCGAGCCAGGCAGATTTACACAATAAATCCTGCAGAACACTCAATTCAAACTTTACATATAAACACACTTTGAGAAAGTCTAAAACATAGACTAAAACGTTTTGATCATGGTTTGCCAACATTACAAATTGAAGTTCTAATACATTTAAACCAAAAGTATTAGAACCCAACAAACTCCCCCTTTGGCAATCCATGACAAAACACAAATTTAAACAAAATTCTCAAAGTTTACAAAAGCAGCCCATTACAAAAAATATTGCCCATAAAAAAAAAAAAAAAAAAAAAAAAAAAAAAAAAAAAAATCCAACCTAACTACTATCTACCAGTTGCAAGTGTAGACAGCAGCATGACTGAATCAATCTGTATATTTCCTGAAACACTCAACAAACGCATAAATGCATATGTAGAAAATACAAGTAAAACATAAATAACTTCTTGATTTCACATAACACAAAATAAAGACATATATCATTAATAAACTCATAAATATAAATCAATAAGCAATGTGCAAAAAGAAACATATACAATCAATGTATCTCCCCCTATCATGAATAACCCAATCAAAACAAAGAATACATCATGGGCCAAAAATGTAAATACATGATGAAGCACCTAGATACAATCTAAAGCTCCACAAGCTCCGCAAAAACAAAAAATCTCCCCTTAACAACAAAATCTCCTCTACATATGTACTCCCCCTTTTTGTGATGAATTGCCAAAGGGCAATCACTCATCATCAAAAGGAGGTGGCGGAGGCGACCGTCTCAAATGCTTCAAATCTGCTTGCAAGGCACGAAGCTCATCAAGCATGTTCACCAAAAGCTGACCATGAGCCCCCCGAACGGTCATGACAATCTCCAACATATGTCGAATGTCTGAATCATCCGAGGTAGAAGGTGGAGGAACAGCAATAGCAACAGGATTGACAGACTCCTCAGCTGTAGCATCACCTGTAGAAGAGGGAGGAGGATGTGCAACACCGGAAGACTTAACTCTAGGACGTTTAGAGCTAGCTCTCATCTGAGCAGCCCTCTGCTTAAGAAATGTGGCACCTATAGGAGCGATAATATAAACAGGCTTAGACGCGGGGAAGTCCTCTAACCCTAAATGTAAAAGAATCCGATGAATGAAAACGAAGAAGAAGAGAGCATGAGCAGTAGAACAAAAAGATGAGGAAAGTTATAGGAGCATCAGAAACAAGGGTATACAAAAACGCACATCTCTCCAGAGGAACGGTGTGCAAATGATAGATAGGCTAGATGGAATGGCAAGAAATCCGAAAGAAAATATAATGAGTCTCGATCTACTCGTGAGAGGTGATCCGAGGATCATAACCCCACTGGATAGTACCAGTAATAAATGACATAATATCATCAAGGGCCGGAGACTCATCGTACGAATAGACAGGATGCTGGACCAATGGCACCTCAAGAGCATCAGCCACTACCGAAGGGGTAATGGTGTACCCTACACCCCGTACCCAACTCCTCACTAGAATGTTGGCATCATAGGAGTGGACAGAGAGGTTCGAATAGAACTCTCTGATCAAGGTAGCTACAGGAGGATGAATAATTTCCAGTAGAGGAAGCCAACCCCTACGCTCAAAGTTTCTCCTAATCTCACCATCTAGCTCATCTAACAAAACTCTCCTCTTAGCCCAAATGTTCCGACGAAGGTTAAGCTTCTCAAAAACTTCCTGGTTTTTCTTACTCAGGAACCTCTCATGATCAAAGGTGGGGGAAGGAGAAGTAGAGGTCCTATTAGCTCTAGTCTTCCTAGGCATGATGCTAAAAGATCAAAAGGATAGACACAAAAGAGACAGAGAAAAAAAAAACATAAAAACCAAGGGCAGACTGCAAGTTAGCATAAAAAATATAGAAATAACAATTCTATATGATGCATGAACAGTATAAGCAAATGATGCATGCTCTAGTGTAGTGAGAATAAGTTCAATTTAACTTTAAATTCACAAAATTAGCTTAAGCATAGAGTTTATATCAAGAACAATCCCAAATTTGAAAACCCATTTTTAGAAATCCAACAAATTGACCAAATTGATCATTATACATGATAGATAACAGATTATAATGACCAGATCAATCAATCAAACTAGCCAATTTCATAAATTAAAACTCAATTGAACAAAATCCCCAAATCGGGTATTTTGAAGCCCTAGAAAATTAAAATTTTCCCAAATCATGAAATTGATCGAATTAAACACCAAGGAATAGTGTAATAACATCCCACAACAAAAACCCATTGATCAATTGTGAAAGAAAAGGCGTAAATTATCAAAATCCCCAAATTTTCATAGGTTCAACATTCTCCCTAAAATGCATAAAACATGAAAATAAATGAAAAAGGAGGGGTATAAATGTCTTACCGGCCTTAGATGATAAAAACCCTTGAAGAAATTTGGTCGAAAACGACAAAAATCTTGCTTTGACCCTTAGACCGATCGAATAGAGAAAGAGTGTTTTTTTTTTTTTTTTTTTTTTTTTTTTTTTTTTTTTTTAAGTTTGAATAGTGAAGAACACGTGAGAAACAAAGGTTTTTTTTATAAAATAAAATATTAAAAAAAAAAAACTCTCTATATGATTTTCGATTGATCGAAAATTAGATTTGATCGATCGAAAATACCTTCGATTGATCCAATAGCAATCGAGCACTGATTAAAACACACAGAGCCAAACCAAAACTTTAATTGCAATTTTGATCTGTCGAGAAACAAGTTCGATGGATCAAAATTCTGAAAAAACGAATTTTTTGAAAAACAAAGCAATTTTATGCAGAAACTCCTCAAAGCATAGTATTTTATGAATAAAATGCATGAGTATGAGATGGAATGATTTTTCAAAAACAAATGTTTTGAACCCAGTTTTCCCAAAATTAAGATTTTCAAACAATTCTCCTTAATTTCTCAAGCTTCAAACACATTTTGCATAAAAATCAAGGAATTTTCAAACTTGGTTGGCCAAACCAAAATCACACACAATAACATGTACAAAGTTTAGCAAAGAGTAACTTGTGTAATGTGTGCAACTAGCAAAAACTTGAGATACATGTGAGGTGATATGTAAATAGAAATCAAGCACAATGTCTACAAAATTCATCACATAGAATTTGAAAGAGACTCCTAAAGAGTTACATCATATAATTCCCACATCTCCTAGAATAAAAGCTTGCAATCATGTAAGTTTCTTGATTTGCCTCATAATATACACACCAATTTTATTTGATTAGAAACCTATTAAAATACTCAGGATAATGTACACACCAATTTTATTTGATTGTGAAGTTATTAAAGCCCAATAATGTACACACCAATTTTAGCATTTAAACCGAGGCTACACCTTATGTTCTTTTTGTACATGTGCTACACTTTCTCGAGTACAAAATCTTACGATATGCACTAAAGTGTTCATGATTGGCTAGTAAACAGTTGTGAGATGGTTATTTATGTCTTTCTCAATAAGATCAAGTCCGACAATCAAAGGCATGTGACTTCAAGATCAAAACAATGTGATCAAAAACTATAAATATCTTTCCCACACAACATGTATTACAAGGCTTCAGCAAGTAAAGTGCAATAAATAAGCTCATCCAAGCTAAACAAAGTACATAAACATGTTATGTAAAAATAAATTGGCCAACCTTGATTTCAAATCCAAGAAAATAATGCAAAACATGTGTTGCTTCCTTTTTCCTTTTTTTTTTTTTTAAAAAAAAAATTTGAAAAGAAGAAACAAAAAAATCCTAGAATAAAATGAATGAATGTTATGAAATGCAAATCCTAGGAAAAAAACATAGAAAACAAAAGCAACAAAGAAGAAAGGTCACAAAGAGTAGAGTGATGAAGCACAAAGACCATGTCAAAAAGACTTAATTTGATTGAGATTTTTGCATCCAAAACTTTTTAGATGCAACTCGAGCATTGGAGTTATTCTTTAAATTAGAATTATGATTAACTACAGGATTGGAATAAAGGTTTAAAGCCTTTACCAACTCACCAATAAGTACCATAGGATCTAGTGCTTGAGGCACAGGCACTTTTGGCTTGTTTGCTCTCTTGGCAGCTTGCAACTTGAAACAGTTTGGATGAATGTGCCCAGACTTTCCACAAAAATGACAAACACATGCAGGCTTATCATGCAACTTTCCCTTAGGCGGGTTATAATTCTTAAGTTTAGACTCTTAAAGATCAACCCTAATCTTCCTAGGAGTTATGACATCTACGGATTTAGCAACCTCACTCACAGAGGGTTTGAAAACCTCACTCATAAAGGGTTCAGAAGAACGAACAAAGTTTGTGGAATGGGGGATTCAGGCACAAAGATGCTTTCTACAAAACCTAAACTAGTTTTGTCAGAGGGAGACTTTTGAACACTCAGCATGTGATCAAGTTTGGAGCTTACAGACCTATTAGTTTGTTCTCTAGCAACAAACAATTCAAGTTCTAGATTCTTAACTTTATCAAGCAAAAGCATGTTCTCAGTCTTCACATTATTCAACAATTCATTAGCATCAAACAATTTCACAAGCAAATTTTTCTTTTCAAGTTCAAAAGAAGCAATTTTCTTTAAGCCTAAATCAACACTCATAGCATCCTTTGCAGCAACTTTGCAAAGTTTATTATAGGCTTCTTGTAAATCTGCATCCTCAGAGAGTTCGCCATCAGAAAGGTTCTCTTCAACAGCAACACTTTCAACTACAACAGTAGCAATGAAAGCAATGAAGTTTCCATCCTTATCACTGCCAAATTCATTATCAAAAACTTCATCATCACTAAGGTTACAGCCATAGCCTTATCCTTAGACCTCAAGAATGTTGGACATTCAGATTTCACATAACCATACCCTTGACATCCAAAGCATTGTTGACCCATAGACACTTCAGATTTCAGTGTTATTAACCTTAGTGGTATCATTCCTCCTAAAATTTCTAGGTTCAGCAGTCTTCTTACCTCTTGCCCTTCTATTATTGTTCCTAAGAAAATTTCTAAAGTTCTTGGCAAGGTAAGCAATCTCTGTAGCAGAGAGCTCATCAACAAATCCACTCAAATCAACATCATCAACAGACTTAAGAGCCATTGATTTGAAATTGCTAGTCTTAGGTAGGTCCAACTCATAGGACTGAAGAGATCCTACAAGTTCATCAACAGGGATGGAATCCACATCCTTGTTGTCAGTGATGGCAGTCACTTTAGGTCTAAAATTCTCAGTCAAAGATCTACGAATCTTCCTAACAATTTTAGGTTGATCATAGGTTTCACCCAGATTATAAGCAGCATTAACAATATCATTAAGTTTAGCATAGAATTCATCAAAAGATTCATCATTAGACTTTGTGCTACAACTTATTGATTTTAACTGCCTTTATGCCTTCATGCACAGTCTGGAGGATATTCCAAGCAGTATGAGCAACACAGTCTGGAGGATATTCCAAGCAGTATGAGCAATCTCAACATTAGAGATTCTCTTAAATTCCTCCATAGAAACAACATTAAAAATAGCATTCATAGTTTTGCTATTAAAAGCGACTGCTTCTTTCTGAGAAGTTTGCCACTCACTCATAGGAGTAGTGAGCTTCTCCCATCCGTATTAAACGGAGTTCCAGACTCTCTCATCAATAGATTTCAGGAATGCTTTCATCCATACTTTCCAATAAGCATAGTTATTTCCATCAAAGTGAGGTGGAATAACAAGAGAGTGTCCATGTTCCATGACAACAAGCGTCAAGGATCAGCTCTTAGATCAAAAGATCTAAAACATAAGAGCAACATGCTCTGATACCACTTGTATGTTTTTAGACCCCTTAAAACACAACCAAATTAACCTAATTAATTAGCCAAGTGATTAACTTAGGTAAATTATGCAGATCTAGGTTAACACATATAAATCATATCATTGACAAGTGCAGAAAATAAAAAAGACAATGATATGATAACCTAGGAAAACCAATGCAGCATGGAAACCCTAAGTATGTGTGAAGGCAACCACCTCTTAATCTCACAACAGATTCACACACACAACATAAGGAGCAACCTAAAACATGGCTAGTGTTTTCCCTTTCATACTTAAGATAAAACTGATAGGCCAAAAACGAATTGACTCCTTGTGATGAATTAATTGATTAATTAGCCAAGTTTATTAATTAATCAAATTAACATGCAAAGCATGTGGTAGCACAAACAAATCACCAAACAACTAAATATGCAGCGGAAAATAAGAGATACGGTGATTTGTTTACGAATGGGGAAAACCTAACAGCAAAAACCTCACCGGGTGATTTTCAGGTCACCATTCCCGAAACTCCACTATTATCACAACAAAGGGTTACAAGTAAAGGAATCCCAAGTACCTTACCAACCTACAGTTGAATCCTTACCCGAATACTCAATTGGACTTGTTCTGTAGTGACAGTTCTCATTTCTGATGCACGGCTCCCAAGTACATGACTAACCAATTGCGCGAATCCCAGTACGCGACTTCAATCACCAACTAAGAAGGTTGTTGGCTACAAAGTTCTTCAGTTCATCCACATGATGAAGATCAATAAGATGCTTGGTTACAAAACCCTACGGTGCACATACATAGCAACTTCTTCAAGAGAAAGAGATGAACTAGGGCAAGAACTTCGTCTCTGGTCAAAATTTACTTGAACAGAGATTGCTCAATGCTTTTTCAACTTGTGAACTCTTTTACGGCCCTTAAAATAATCCTTTTATATGTTTAGGGTTAGAAGAAAAGAAGACCTAAATACATAATCACAGATTCCAAGAAATCATATCAGAATTCTGAATTCCTTAAATCTCAACAGATAAGCTGTCGAGTAGGTGTCGAGCCATGGGCTAAAACAGCTTTCTTAAACCTCGAGCTTTAATGAATTTGCATTTCTCAGCTTGTTTCTTGGACAGACTTGATGACTTCAACACTTGATCTTAAAACTTTGTTTCTTGAAGTATTTGAACATATCCTAGAACTACCCAATTACAAGTAAAGTGTATTTTGTCAAAGGATTAGCCAATTATATAAAATCATGACATATGTTCTTAACATGTGAACCACATATGTCCTAACAATCTCCCCCTTCGGCAATCCGTGACAAAACCACAACAAACAAATGAACATATGAGAAAAGTCATAAATTACTCAACTCATTTTCACTTGTTGAATACAATAAAATCTATCCTAACACAAAATCTTGAAAAAACTTTGCAAGAGGAGAGTTTATGACAAGTAGACTTTGACAACCTGTATTTCTGAAACACTTTAAACCAAACGCATCAAGGCACCTTAGTGTGAAACAGAAATAATAGATTGCATACAAGTAATATGAAGCATGTGTATCAAGGGAGAAAAGAAACAACACATGAAAGGGTAGGTGAAAGAAGAACATACATCAACATAAATAAGAAAAATAAGTACAATGTATGTCTATAAATGTTCACAAGACCTCATATACAAGAACAATGTATCTATAAAGGAACGAAAAGAAAAAAAAAATAGATACATAATATCCTCACTACATCCCTCAGAACTCAACAACATTCCCCCTCACAAAAAGACCTATACTAACTCTCATCACCAAAACTACTCCCCCTTTTTGTCACGAATGACAAAGGGTAAGAGTGTCAGGTAAACATCTCATTGATAGAGCTAGTATCTCCATCATCATCATCTGAAGCATCATCGTCATCACCATCATCAGCATCCTCGTCCTCAAAATTAGAAGCCACGAGAGGAGGAGGTGAAGGAGTAGCCTCAGGAGCAAAATTGCCCATGGTCGCCTGCCGTCTAGCAATGTAGCCAACACGGACATTCACCTGATACAATTCTGTGGAAAGTGCATTGAGGCGAGCATCCATGTACTGAAGCTGTGCCATGATGTTTCCAAGAGTCACATCGCCCGAAGAAGAAGGAGGAGCGGATGTGGGTCAAGCAGAACGAGATGGAGTCGATCGGGAGGGAGGGGCAGAATCCTGTTGTCGCGACCTAAACTGCACCTCACTACGTTTTACAGTAGCGGCGTCTATGGCACACATGTAAGTGAAGGGGTCGGACGAGGGAAAAGGGACGGAGAAGTGGCGTAAAATCCTCGTGATAGCAGAAGGAAAGATGAGCTTATCACGGGACGCCGAATCCTGAAAACCATCTATCAAAGACAAAATAAAGTGAGAGGGGAAGTCAATGGTAAGATGCTCAAGAAGGGATAATAAGAAATGAGCACGAGACTCCATAATGGAGTTGTAGTGCGAGAGAGGATAAAGAACAAAGGTCATCACCATGTTCAAAAACCACGGGCCTTTTGCAAAGGCCGAACAATAAGTGAACTGGCGCTCACCCCACTCTGAAGGATGCTCACAAAAAGTGGACATGAGCTCATCCTTGGACACAGTCCTCAGACACTCACAGGAAGGATAGTCAGGAAACTCTATCCTAGGAACCCTAAGCACATCCGCAACAAGCTACAATGTGATAGGAATAGAAATACCTCTGACACGAGTAACGAAATGAGGTACAAAACGGTCAATCCTGTGCATGTTGGAGTAAAACTCCTGAACCAGCACGAGAGGACAAGTGACAGGCTCGTCACAAAGAGACTCCTATTCCTGACTGTGAATGACAGTGGGAAGGTCGGTGTCAGCAAAATGACCCAAAATGACTCGGCGCTCCGAATGAATGCCTCGTCGGGAAAAGTTCTTCGAAAATCCCTTGTGGGCATCATCATCACGGAACCGAAGAGAAAGAGGTGCATGATCAGAAGATGAAGAAGCACCGAAATGAAGAGGGTTCCGAGCCGGAGTAGATTTACGCTTAGGTGCCATAGACACAACTAACGTAAACAGAATGAGAGGGAGAGAGTGAAAAAGACAACCAGAAAAGTCCCAACACAGTTCACAATAAGAAGAATATGTGAAAAGAAGTACATATACATGGAGAATGCATGAACATGTGACGTGCAAAGTAAATACATCATGAGCTCAGCCCAATCCAATCCTATCAGCACACAAAGAGATTGCACACATCTAAATGCATGATAATACTATTATAATGCAAATGTAATGCAATGCATGAAGTTTTTAAGATAAAATCTTCAAAAACTAACCCAAAATTTCAACAAAATCTCATCAATTTTGAAAAACCCAAAATTTTTATAAAACAATCCCCAAACTTAAGTTTCAAAAACATGAATGCATGAAATGCAAGAGAATAGAAGCTTACCACGTGAAGAAAATTTGGTGAAGCTTGAAGAAACCTTGTAGAACAAATTTGAGGGAGAGAAGAGATTGTTTAGGAGAGAAAACAGAGATCAATCGAGAGAGATATCGAGAAAATGACAGACGGATCGCATGAGGAGCTTAAATAGAACCTTCAATAAATCTCGACAGATAAGGTGTCGAGGAGGTGTCGAGGAATCTGTCGAGTAGGTGTTGAGAAAAACAACGTCGACAAATAATGTGTCAAGAAGCTATCGAGGAAAACAAACACAAGAAGCAAGAGATGAAGCTCGATCGATCCATCAGGTGTCGAGAAGCTATCGAGGGGACATAAGCTTTCTTGATCGATCCACAAGGTGTTGAGGTGTTAGCGAGATTGCGATAAGAAAAAGCTTAGGAAGCTCGACAGATAGCTAGCTATCGAGGAGGTGCTGAGAAGATGTCGAGCTAGCTTTTCAAAACAATTTTTTGAAGAACAGAAAAACACAGACGTGAATGCAATCAAGCATGCAACTCAATCAATGATCGAAACAACATATTATGCTTTTGAAAACATCTCTCAACAAAGATTTTTAAGCATATGGATTTCAAAAACACATACACACGCTAAACATGTCTAACCAATTTTATATTCCAAAAACAAGTCAAGACAGTTTAGTGAACATACATTAACACATGTAAAACCTTGTGATGGCCAAATCACATTGTACCTGCACATGTATCAAGAGTAGCAAAGAATATTGCGTGTTGTGTGTGAAAAACATCACAAGATTGCATAAGTGTATACATGTTATGACGATTTGAGATATGAAAAAATCACTTTAACTCACACATAATCATAACTGCTTGATAGGGACTATCACCTACGAGGTACTTCCTATAACTCCCACATCTCCTAGAATACATGCTTGCAATTATTTTTAAAGCATTTTTGATCTTTTTGCTTTTGATTTTTCTTTGCATATTTTTCTTTTAAGCATATCATGCATGGGCATATAAGAGAGAGAAAAGAAATACCCAATGATATTTGATATTCCAATTTTACTATGTCAAAGCACACAAATGTCATTGACACTGCACTTTTGCTATGCCGAAGCATACAGGTGTCATATTATGATTGGCGGGTAACAGTGGTGAGAAGGTTATTTATGCCTTTCTCTTAGGATTTTTTAGTCATTCCCGTCAAAAAGAGTGATACGAGTGTTAAGCACAAGAGACAACTTAACCTTACTCATCACAAACAAGAGCCAGAAAGCTCACTTGCTTAGTTGTGCATAGAGATGCTCATCTAAGCTACAAATGATATAAAGTTTAGAAAAATTTGTTTCAATGGTCATCCAAGGTACACAAGTACCAATGTACACAAAACACACACTGTTTTTGTATTTTTATGATTTTTCAATTTTTTTTTTATTTTTATATAAAAACAAAATAAAGCAAAACTGAAAAATAATCAAACAAAAACATGTTAAATAACCAAACAAAAACATGTTAAATAACCAAAGCATAAAAATTAGACTGACTCAAAACTTGAAAGCAAAACACATAAGTAATGCAAACACAAAAACAAGAAAAGAGAGAGAAAAGTGACAGAATCACTTGGAACCATTTTCCTTCCACACCCTGGAAGAACCTTTCCTTTGATTAAACCCTTGAACCGGCGGTGAGGGGGAAGAATTAAAACCGTTCAAGTTCAAAAGGAACATGAGGGCTTTGAGAAAATCTCCAAGAGGAGCAAGAGTGGATTGAAGCTGATTCTGGTTCCCAGATGCTATCATACCGTTGCTTTGTTGAGTGGCTAGCCACTTATAGCAATTTGGTCGAGTATGACCGGCAGCTCCACAATGATGACAGAAATGCTACTTCTTTTGTTTAGGCTTTTGAGAGTTAGCCTTTTTAGCCCTAGGATTTTTACCATCTTTCTTCTCAAGCATAGGGGGTGCTCCTAAGATTTACCCTTGTCTAAGTTCTCACTAGCTAATTCAGTTTTAATCTCATTGTTCTCAATTTTAACATTATTAATAGAAGGAACAAAAACAGTAGTACTAGTAGAAGCAATATTAGAAGGAGAGAGACCATACCCTAAACCTGTTCGATCTTAAGCAGATTTCTAAATGTTGAGCATGTCATCAAGCTTCGCACTTGAAGTCCTCTCTAATTCAGCTCTAACTTGAAACAACTCTGCTTCAAGCTTCTTGGTCTTCTCAGCCAAGAAATTGTTCTCAAACCTCAATGCTCCAATAGTCTGATTAGCCTCATCAAACTTTGTGGAAAGCTCCTCACGGTCAAGTTCCACATCATTGAGCTTCTTGGTGGTTAGCATTTATAGTTTCTCATGCTTCTCAGAAAGCTTGTATAGTTTTTCATAGGTTGTATGAATGTCATCTTGATCATCCATCTTCTCAAACTTAGATTCCACCAATTCCTCTTCTTCAATCACATCTTCAACAATCCCATCAGTAGGATTAACAGTGGCTGTGAAGGCATTTAAGATTCTGTCATCCTCATTGTCGGAATCATCCTTAGGCTCGGTGTCGCTTAAGGTAACAGCAAGTGCCTTGCTCTTGAGATATGTAGGACACTCATGTTTCATGTGACCGAAGCCTTGACACCTAAAGCACTTAGGTCCTGCGGGAACAGTGTACTGACTACCTACTATAGCATCCTTCTTCCCTTTGTCTTGGCCTTTAAACTGAGAAGAACTGGATTGCCTGCGGTCCTTGTCAAAACCCTTTCCATTTGCGCTCTTCATAAACTTCTTGAACTGCCTAGTGATGTAGGACTTCATCTTAGAATCTTCATCATCAGAAGACTCATCTATTTCATTGCTCTTGGCCTTCAGTGCCATGCTCTTGCCTTTACTTGTCTTGCCAATCCTTGTCAATCCTAGCTCGTAGGTCTGCAGGTTTCCAACCAGCTCAATCAAAGGAATCTTATCAATATCCTTTGATTCCTCTATTGTAGTGATCTTGGCATGGAATCTCTCGGGTAGAGATCTAAGCACCTTCCTTACAATCTTGGGTTCAGGAATGGTTTCCCCAAGATTGAAGGCTAAGTTTACTATGTCCTTTAGCTTGGCATAGAACTCATTGAATGACTCATCCTCCTCCATTTTTATCTCTTCAAAGCTTGTAGTGAGCCTCTGAAGTTTTGAATCTTTGATAGCCTTTATACCCTCATAGGTTGTCTGGAGGATGGTCCAAGCCTCCTTAGCAGTTTCAGTTGAGGATATCTTCTTGAACTCCTATTGGTGACTGCACTGAACAACGCATTCAATGCTCTTCTGTTGAAGTTTGCCGCCTTAATCTTGGCATCATCCCAGTCGGCTGGCGCTTCAATAGGCTTAGTCCAGCCTATCTCCACAGCTTGCCACATTTTCTCTTCTAAAGACTGTAAGAAAGCTCTCATGCGTACTTTCCAATATGCATAGTTAATGCCATCAAATAAAGCAGGTATGATTAATGACTGTCCTCTATCCATGACAAACAAGGGTCAATGGATCAACACAGCAAAGATTAAACCCTAATCAGAGTGTGCTTGCTCTGATACCACTTGATAGGCCAAAAATGAATTGACCCCTTGTGATGAATTAATTGATTAATTAGCCAAGTTTATTAATTAACCAAATTAACATGCAAAGCGTGTGGTAGCACAAATAAATCACCAAACAACTAAATATGTAGTGAAAAATAAAAGACACGGTAATTTGTTTACGAATGGGGAAAACCTAACGGTAAAAACCCCATCGGGTGATTTTCAGGTCACCACTCCCGAAACTCCACTATTATCACAACAAGCAGTTACAAGTAAAGGAATCCCAAGTACCTTACCAACCTACAGTTCAACCCTTATCCCAATACCCAATTGGACTTATTCTGTAGTGACAGTTCCCCTTTCTGATGCACGGCTCCCAAGTACGTGACTAACCAATTGCGCGGATCCCAGTACGCGACTTCAATCACCAACTAAGAAGATTGTTGGTTGCAAAGTTCTTCAGTTCATGCACACGATAAAGATCAAGAAGATACTTGGTTACAAAACCCTACGGTGCACATACACAGCAACTTCTTCAAGAGAAAGAGATGAACTAGGGCAAGAACTTCGTCTTCGGTCACAATTTGCTTGAACAGAGTTTGCTCAATGCTTTTTCAACTTGTGAACTCTTTTACGGTCCTTAAAATAATCCTTTTATATGTTTAGGGTAGGAAGAAAAGAAGACCTAAACACATAATCATGGATTCCAAGAAATCATATTAGAATTCTGAATTCCTTAAATCTCGACAGATAAGCTGTCGAGCAGTTGCCGAGTAGGTGTCGAGCCACGGGCTAAAACAGCTTTCTTAAACCTCGATAGATGCAGCTATCGAGACAGCTATCAAGCTTTAATGAATTTGTACTTCTCAGCTTGTTTCTTGGACAGACTTGATGACTTCAACACTTGATTTTGAACACATCTTAGAACTACCCAATTACAAGTAAAGTGCGTTTTGTCAAAGGATTAGCTAATTACATAAAATCATGACATATGTTCTTAACATGTGAACCACATATGTCCTAACAAAAACATAAAACCCTACACATCAAACGGGCTTGGGCTGAGTTGGAAAATTTTGCAGAAAAACAATCTGCACGAGCTTAAATCGATCGAGTCTAATTTTCGATCGATCGAGCCAAGCAGATTTACACAGTAAATCCTGCAGAACACTCAATTCCAACTTTACATATAAACACACTTTGAGCAAGTCTAAAATATAGACTAAAAAATTTTGATCATGGTTTGCCAACATTACAAATTGAAATTCTAATACATTTAAACCTAAAGTCTTAGAACCCAACAAAACCATATGAATTATTAAGGGTTTTAGAGGTTTTTTTCTTTGTTGGTAAATAGGAATTTAAACTTATGACTTATAAGTAAATATTTAAACTTATATGTAATCTTTAAACCCAAATATCAGTTCAATTATTTATAGAATATAATAAAAGTAATAATAAATAATAATAATAATAAAAAAAACAAACAAAGAAACCTAGATGTTAATGTTAGTCACATGGAGGTGATTATAAATCAGTAGATGGTTTAAATTACCGTTTTAGAATTACTAATATATATATATATATATATATTAGTATTATTATCTAGTCATTAATAAAATAAATATTTACTAATTACTGTTATAGAGCCAAGTGATATAAAATAAATGAATGCATTTAATATAGTGGTTTAAAAGAAATTCATAATAAAGGGAATTAGATTGGTTATTTTTAAAAAATTCAAATTTGGGATTCTTTTTGTGAATAAGTGAATGTGTTGGGATACTTTGAAATTAGAATCATGAAGCTTCTAGGAAGCTCCACTCCCACCAAGTACCAACTACCCATGTGCATCAGACTCATAAATATCTAGATATCACATTCCAAAGCTTTTTTATTCAAAGCCTCATAAAAGTCTCACGCTCTCTTTTTCTCTCTGGAAGTGGCAGAGACACAAGCTTGAAGAAGTGAGTTTTTATGGCAGCACTTGAGCTTTGTACATGACTTATTTTTTTCTTCTTCTTCTTCGATCTGATGCGAATCTTATCTTTCTTCTTCTTCTTCTTTTTCTTCGATCTCTATGAACTATGAAGTGTGAAGCAAACCCAAAACACATACCGGCCGAATCTTTAGTTTCGACCGGTATTTGCCGAAACACACCGGAATGACCGAAATGCCCCGGAACTGGTCGGATTTTGACCCGAGGTGGAACAAAGGGTATTCTGGTTCCGAATTATAGACTGGTACAAGAAACTCCATCCGTTCCGACCGAAACGGAATAGAATTCATAACAATGGTATGGTGCAGGTGGCTTGTATGGTGTTATAAGGTGGTTTAAATTCATATTGGGAGTGTTTCTTATTTTTTGGAATTGTGAATGAATATTGTTGATTTATATGTGATGGATTTATTTAATTTTTTTCAATACTTGTAAGCATTATATATTGTGATGTTGATAATTGGTTTTGTGGTGGGTTGTTGTGTTGGAGTAAGCAGGTGGCTTGCGTAGTGTTATAAGATGATTTAAATTCATATTGGGAGTGTTTATTATTTTTTGGAGATGTGAATGGATATTGTTGAAAGAATTACATATCGTGATGTTGATAATTGGTTTTGTGATGGGTTGTTGTGTTGGAGTAAGCGGGTGGCTTGTATGGAGTTATAAGGTGATTTAAATTCATATTAGGAGCCTTTTTTTTTTTTTTTTTGGAATTGTGAATGGATATTGTTGATATATATATGTGATGGATATTATTTAATTCTTTTCAATACTTGTAAACTTTATATATTGTGATGTTGATAATTGGTTTTGTGGTGGGTTGTTGTGTTGGAGCAAGCGGGTGGCTTGCATGGTGTTATAAGGTGGTTTAAATTCATATGTTTCTTATTTTTTTGAGAATTGTGAATGGATATTGTTGAATTATATGTGATGGATATTATTTAATTGTTTTCAATACTTGTAAGCATTATATATTGTTTTGTTAAGAATTGGTATTGTGGTGAGTTGCTGTGTTGGAGCAAGTGGGTGGCTTGTATGGTGATATAAGGTGGTTCAATATCATGTTGGGAGTGCTTCTTATTTTTTGTAATTGTAGATGGATATTGTTGAGTTACTTTTGTATGATTATATTAACATTTTTTTCAATACTTGTAAACGTTTTATATTGTGATATTGATGATTGGTATTGTGGTGGGTTATTGAAATGGAGCAAGTGGGTGGCTTGCATATTGTTATAAGGTGGTATGAATTGATATTAAGAGTGTTTTATTGTGCAATGTATATTTGTTTAAGTATTAATATAGACTTGTGCATTCATGAATGGAATAGGACTTTATCTAAGTAGCTTATAAACTTAGATATTATAGTACATTATGCATGAGTTGTCCTTATTTTGCTAAAGTAACATTCACCTTGCAATTGTAGTAAAACATGGATAAAAGTTGGATGACAATGGGTAAGACATCTAATAGCAGATTAAGTCATCCATATATTTAAGGGGTTAATACATTTATTAATTTTGCAAGAGCGGTTGTGGACTTGAGTGGTAATATTCCGTGCTCGTGTATTCACTGTGTGAATTGCTATCAATAATCTCTTCATACTGTGCGTATCCATTTCTTTTATCGTGGGATTATGCAATCTTACATTAAATGGTATAATCATGGACAATCTCATGTATTGAACAAGAACATTCATGATAAGGAAATGTTGGATGGTGATCATATGCATGGTATTGATACCTTGGTGGGAGACCAAATTAGATGGGAACCAAGAAATGCAAACCAAGATGAGGAAGTGTGTAATTTTGACAAATTTGAGGAAGATGCAAAGCGTGACGGGTTGCACTGATTATACTATCCTGAAGTTTGTTATTGAGATGTTGAATATAAAGGTAATAACTAACTTGAGTAATAAGAGACTTGATATGATCCTAGAATTGTTGATAAAGGTTTTACAGAAAGGTAACTTGGTTCCGAGGTCAACTTGTGAAGCAAAGAAGATATTATGTGACTTGGGCAAGTCATACGAGCATATAGATGCATGCAAAAAGGATTGTGCACTATTCTGGAAGGAAAATGAAAACTTTAATAAATGTCCAGTGTGTGAGGCGCCTAGGTACAAAGATACACATGCCCAAGGTAAGAAGATTTTGTAGAAGGTATTGCATTACTTCCTATTGACACTGAGACTAAGGAGATTGTACATGTCAAAGAGCTAAGGACATGAGATGGTATATAAACAAATGTGTAGACGATGGGATAATGAGGCATTTGGCTGATAGTGAGGAGTGGAAGGAATTTGATTTGTATTTGTAACATCTTGATTTTGCCCTCGAACCTTACAATGTGAGGTTGGGGTTGGCTACAAATGGATTCAATCCTTTTGGGAAAATGAACAACAACTATAGTATATGGCCTGTCATACTTATCCCTTATAACCTATCGCCTTGGTTAGTTATGAAGGATCTATATTTTATGTTGTCCTTACTTATTCCTGGTCCCCATCAACTGGGAAATGAGATTGATATTTACCTGAAACCATTGGTTGAATGTTTGAAGGTGTTGTAGGAAGAAGGTGCAGAAACTTATGTGCTTATAGTAAAGAGCATTTTTAAATGTGTGCAAGTTTGTTGTGGACAATACATGACTATCCTGGATTTGGTAACCTGTCTGGGTGGAGGACAAAAGGTTATCATTCTTGTTACACTTGTAATGACGAACCATATTCAAAAGTTTTGGAAATTAAAATTAGATTCATTAACCATCGAGCTTATTTGCCTATGGAACATCATTGGCGAAATATTTGGTTGCATAATGGTTTATCGAAGAAATGAAAGAGATCTTTAGAGTTACTGGTACAAGCGCAGTTAGATAGAATGCCAAATATAATTTTAAGAAAGAATCCAAGTAATAAGAAGAGACAACTCATTGGGGAGCCAAATTGGTCAATTTGTTGGGGTTTATGTCCTAAAATCCAATTTATTGGCATGTCATAAATAATTAAATAGATTAATTATATGAGGCTATTTATAAATGAACTAATGAGACATTATCTTAGTCCATGAGATGCATAGTATGTGATTTAGTCATAGAAGATATAAATTACAAGTTCTTTGTAAACTCAGAATTTTAGTTTGTAGTCGGTGATGAAATTGGGCATTTCATCTGCAAAGACTATAACATATTAACTAAGATGATTTGTCTTGATCATGGAAGTGGAAACTTCTAGTTGATATGTTGATATGTTTTAAGAGTTAAGACATATTGAACTAGACCGCCGTGAGATTTATTATTCTCCTAATGACTGTCAAATGAATAATAAATCTCACGACTTCTATTTACATCAACTCTAAATCCTGAGAGAATAATGGACCTGATCATGAGATGTAGGTTGCTTTGATATATCAGGAGTGAGATCTATAAGTTACGATCAAAACCTCAGTATGTTAGGCAGCCACATTTAGTGTTGATGGAACATATATTCTCAAGATGGAATTCATAATCTCTTAACAGAGATATAAAATATTCCATTGAGATAAGTTTAATGGGTTTGGTTATTCAGAGTGTTGGGTCCAACCACTTTAGTAAGGAGTTACTAAAGTATATATTTATAGAATTGGATTTCATAAATATATGATGAATAACATAAAGGATTAAACCGAGTACTCAAGGATTAAGATGTAGTAATCTTCAAAGTGGCAGTCAACATTCATAACTTTGTATTACTAGGAATATTTTAATGAAGGGGTTGTATGTACAATAAAGTCTTGGGATATAATTTATTAATAAGGCCTAAAGTGCAATTATATTCTTATAGTGGTATTGAATATAATTAATGGTAACTTTAACTTGTCAAGAGTTGATAGAAAAGCCCAAGGCTCATTGGAGCTAGAGTCTTATTTGTTCCCTTCGGTCTCATCTCAAGCCACAAACTAAAGCCCAATTGGGTAGGCCCAAAAGGCTAACCCAATTAAATAATCAGTTTTTATTTAATAAGATTTATTAAATAAAGTAACTACTAAAGTAGTTAGAATGTACGTATGATGAAAAAAAAAAATTAGTTTTTCTCCAAAAGGAGAAGAAGAATGATTTTTCTTTGAGAATTAATGTACAAAAGGACTGATTGAGAGACCACACTTCTTGGGCACCATATGGAATTGAGATGAAGATTAAAGGTATTCTCAAGTCATGATTTTGAATTTCACTACATTAAGGTACGCTTTCTATTCTTTGTTCTAGAATTCAAGGTTACATGTTATCTTTTATGAATGAAGTAGATCCGTATTTGTTGCTTCCACTGTGTGTTTTGTATGAGATACAAAACCAGATTTTCCAACAGAAGGTAAGTTTTTTGTACAAGCTACCATACTGGAAAAATAAGAAGTTTAAGCACAACATTGATGTCATACATGTGGAGAAGAACATTAGTGAGAGTACTTATGGTACTTTGTTGGGCATTGAGGGGGAAAACAAGGACATTGACAAGGCACGGATAGACTTGCAAAATTTGAACTTTAGGCACACGTTGCATTTGAAACAACGTCTTGATGGATCATATGAAAAGTCTCGGGCATTCTTTTCATTAAAACCCGATGAAAGAGATAGTTTTTATGACTTTTTGAAATCAGTCAAGTATCCGAATGGCTATGCGGCCAACATATCAAGGTCAGTGAATGCAAAAAATGGTAGATTATCTAGTTTGAAAAGCCACGACTGTCATATGCTATTACAACGAATTCTTGAAATTCGGTTTCGAGGGTTTGCAAATAAAGACATTGGTATTGTACTGTTTGAGTTGGGCAGCTTCTTCCAAGACTTATGCTCAAGGACCCTAAAGCGGAGTGAATTGGAGAAACTAGAAGAATGTATAGTTCTCATGCTATGCAAGCTTGAGAGGTTCTTTCCTCTAGCATTCTTTAAGGTTATGGTCCATCTTGCTGTTCACTTACCTCGAGAAGAAATTCTAGGAGGCTCGGTACAATATCGGTGGATGTTCCCAATTGAAAGGTAATTAGATCCTTAAAGAATGTATTAACAACTGGTTTTTGTATATTGATGGGATCAAAATTGTGCATTATCGAAGGGAAAGAAGTGAAGATTTTGGTGAATCAAGCGAAGGATTAATAGTTTTTTCACAAACTGTCCGACCTACAAGGGTAGGCGGAATGATGGCAACTTGTCTCGTGCATTGCTTGATATTGCTCATTGGTACTTGTTGTACAACAGTCCTAAGTTAGAGCCTTATTTAAAGTATGTGATTTCATAAGCATATATTGTTTGATCAAGTTTTGAATATTATCTGCTATGCTTAGTTGAATATAAATCACCTTGTTTTTAACAGTGAACACAAAAGCACATTGCCTAATTCTACTAGAGAAGCCATAATTCAAATACAACGACAAGAGTATCCCAAGTGGTTCAGAGAACGTGTAAGACATTTGGAATTTAATCACACACTAATAAAAATTAAACATTTAAATAGTTTCATCATTGCTTATTGCTAATTAATGTCACTTGTTGTATGTCATTATAGATGAATAGATTGAAAGTTAATGAGTCATTAGAAGCTACTAAACAGTTATGGTCGTTCGCAAATGGTCCTGAGCTGCATGTGAAGGAGTACACAATTTGTATGGTCAATGGTGTAAAGTTCCATATAAGGGAGCTAGACAATCGTCATGTAACCCAAAATAGTGGTGTATGTACCGAAGGGGACCATAAGGGAGAAATGCACGACTTCTATGGTCATGTCTGCAAAATTTGGGAATTAGAGTATATGCTTCATCATAAAGTTGTTTTGTTCTAGTGTGAATGGTACAATACTGGTACCAATGGTGGAAGGAGAATGATAAGAATTGATGCACACTGCACGAGCATTGATGTTACAAGTCGGTGGTATCAAAATGACCCTTTTATACTTTCTAGTCAAGCGAAACAAGTTTTCTACCTTCATGATACCAAATTGGGTGAACCTTGGCAAATTGTGCAATGCATCCAACATAGGAGAGTGTTTGATGTCCCAAAAGTTGGGGGTGGAGAATCCAATAATAATACAGAAGATAGTGACGCATTCCAAGAATAAGCGATTGTTGATGTTGTCCCTAACAATGTTGAAGACAATATTGAGTATTGTATGGGTGATGTTGAATCTGAGATTGTTCCTAAAGGTGGAACTTCAAGAGATGCTAATCAAAATGAAGAGCATGACATACCTGATGTTGATCTCGATATGGTTTATGATATATAAAGTTCATAACAATTGTCTTAGATGTTTCGTGCTTGTCTTGATCTTGATATAGGTAATGATGTGGGTTATGATGAGTCATCTAAGTAGCAATTGTTTTAAAGTTTTATGCTTATCTTGAGCTTGATATGAATAATGATGTGGATTATGATGAGTATAATATTAGTAAAAATTGTGTACTTTGCACTTGTCTTGATTTTTATATGGATAATGATGTGGATTATGAAATGTAAAGTTAGTAGCAATTTCTTAATGTTTTGTACTTATCTTGAACTTGATATGGATATTGATGTGGTCATTTGTTGTGTTAAGTTAGTAACAATTGTGTTAAAATTTTGCACTTGTGAATTGCTTGAAATGGATAATGGTTTGGATTATTATATGTAAAGTTAGTAGCAATTGTACTTATCTTTCATGCCAATACATAGTTCCAAAAAATGTCCAAAAAGGCCAAATACACTCATAATATACCGAAGTATGAGATAACAAAATTGGATAGAATGAGGAAAAACCAAGAGAGAATTGATGCTTTGGGATTGAAGCACATCTCAACTTCTCTACAAGATTCTGCTCAGTCCAATTGTGCAAAAAGGAAAAGAAATAGAGCTAGTGTTGTGGAAGATGATGATGATTATGTGTCACCTATTGATGACGATGACAATGATGATGAGTCATCTAATTCTTTAATCCATAAAGTACTATAAATGTGACGTATTGTTTGCTACAATATATGTTATTGTTATTAGAATTATTATATTAGATAATAACTTTGTTGCTCCATTATTTGTAATGACTTTGTTGTTCCATTATATATATGTTTGTTAGTTACAAATGGCATCAGGACAACTAAAATGCTTACGAGGCGAGGCATCTTTCTTAGTGTTCCAATCTATGGGAATATCATCGGGGCCACCTCTTGAAGCAAATCCTCCTGCCCAAAGTTCTTCTAGTGTGGAGGCACAGCCTATAAGCATATTAGCTAGCATGACTGGTAATTACATAGAACGCGCTTAATTACAACTGCATCCTGGCTTTACTTTTGAGATTATACTTCCCTTAATTTAGCTATAATGTACATGGAATGTATAATTTTTTAACATTGATGATGTCTAAATAGGATCTACTAGCAGAAATACCCGTGGAACAACACGTGGTATAGTTGTACAGGAACTTATTATGAAAAGTGGTAAGCTACCAGTACATATAGTTCCAAAGTATGCTACTCCTATTAGGGAGAATGTATGCAAGCTTGTCAATGAAATTGGCATACAAGTGCAAAGTAATTTGTCCAGTTATAATGTGAAAAATTGGGAAAGTGTTGATGCTGCTACTAAAGATGTGGTGCTTCAAAATGTTGCACTAAATTTACATTGATAACGTCTAACTTATCTTTGTTGTCACTAAGTATATTAAATTCATATAATAATATTTTTATAATACATATACACTTCATTTTACTGAATCAGTTTAAGCTACAAGGAGATTCCAACTTGGTAACAAAAACATTGAATACAAAAGTGGAAGATTATTGAGTAATAGCTCCAACAAGTTGCATTAGGCTTATAAAAAGTTCATAAAATCTCATGGTGCTAACTATGTAAGAAGCCACCTGCAAAAGAATGTCACAATTGAGTAGTGGACTGGACTCATTGATTAGAAATGGACTAACGATGAATGGCTGGCAAATTATTAACGTATATATTATTATTATCCAATGTTTACTATATCATGTTGTCAAATGATTAGATTAATACTTAGATGAAGTAAATGTATAGTGTAAGATTTATGATCTAATAAATATCTTGAATGCTCTTTATTAGGTAAAATCAACAAAAAAAAATCTGAAAATAGGAAAAAAAACTTCAAGCAAACATAAATGCAGGACATAGGCACTTATTGTTAAGGTAGATGAGGAGGTGCTTGTTTTTTCATTTTCTTAGACCTTAGTATATTACATGTTGTGATTAATTAACTATATCTATCTAATACTCGAATGTTAATTAATTAGAAAAATAATAATGGAGGTCAAGTTCCTGAATTGGCAAAAATCTTCAAAGATGTTCATTTCAATCCAAAGACAAATATGTGGATACACCTTGAGGATGAAGCGACATATGTTTCTGTATCACTCCATCCCTATCATGTTTGTAAACTTATAACATGTCTGGTATCTATATTGTTATTTTTGTTTCTTTATCTCTTTCAAATTGTAAGGTTAAATTTAATCAATCATGTGTTAGCTTTATTCCGTGACAAATTTGCTTGTAATACAGTACTTAGAAACCCTGTATTTAGGTGCGAATCATGTAAGGGTAGTGTGTGAGAGAGTGTGAAGAAATGCTCAAGACTGTGCAGTGAAGCAGGGACTCGCGGCTGGATCTTGTCGGAGGCTTGCGGCTGCACACGCGCAAAGCATGCAAGGGAGCTGAACAGTCATGCCAGCTGGAGCACTACAGGACAAAAATCCAGATTGGCCATTCAATTAGCTTGTGGCTTGAACTCGCGACTAAGTCAAGTCGCGAGGTCAAGTCGCCAGCCAGCCCTGTTTTGGAAAAACTAACTCTTTGCATTCCATTCTCACACCAGTATAAATACCCCTCATTCCCATAAAATATGTGTGGCTATTCAGAAAGAAAAACCCTAAGAGAGGTTTCTTCAAAACACCCACCCAATTAGAGAGAGCTACTCATTCTTAAAGAGAAATCTTTGTAGTCTCTTCTCATTCCTTCTCCCATTGTCATTCCTATTGAGAGGAGATTTCTATCCAAACACTACCCACACCCATTTAGAGTGTTGAGTGTTTTTGGAGCTTTGGGAAGCAATTGGAAGATGCCAAGGATGGCGGATGCTATGGATTATAGCGGAATCCGGTAGGCTAGAAAAGAAAAAGGTTCGGCGCAACCTCGTTGGAGCAAGAAGCTTGGAGGGCTTAGGTACATCAGGTAGATTAGGCTTGGAGAGTCTATTGCTGTTCATGTATCCCAACTACATTTTCTAGTGGATTATTGACCGCTTGGAGGGCGACGGATATGACCGCTTGTGTTTGCATCTCTCTTCCCTTTATCTTTACCATTTAATTACTGCTGTGATTGTGATTATTTATGGTTTAGATTGTTTATCGATTCGATTATTAGTTTATGTTCATGTTCTGCACATTTATTGTTTGACATTAAGCTTGAATTGATTTTTTTTGTTATTGGGGTCTAAACGTTCAAGGGTGTTTTATACACATATTTGAACTTTCAATTGGTATCAGAGTGGGTACACTTGTTGTGGTTTAAATACCTAAGTGTGATCCTTGACCCCTTGTGTTTATTTGCCATGGATTATGCTTTGTATGTTTCTTTGTATGATTTGGTTGGTGATGAATGTAACATGCCACGTGTTTGTGAAAATGCCTCTATGAGTGTTAATCCTCATAAATGTGATGACATGTTATTTGAATCTATGGGTGTTGTTGACAAACTCTTGAAAAAATATGCTAAGAAGTTTCAAAAGTATTTGAGAGATCCTATGAAATTCATCTGGAGACACACCACAGAAAATAGCATTGAGTGCTTTACTGTTAGCATTAGATGCAGCGAGTGCTGCCTTATCCCATGTGGATTTGGCTGCCTCAGGTCTGGTCCAACCAATCTCAACAGCATCCCAAACAGATTCATCAATGGAACACAGAAATGCTTTCATGCGAACCTTCCAAAAAGCATAATTACTACCATCAAAATATGGAGGTGCATTTAGGGATTGAGACCGATCCATCTCAAAAGGGAGTCAATGATCACACAATGGTAATGAAACTACTAGAAGTGTACCCACTCTGATACCAATTGAAAGTTCAAATAGCGTAAAAACACCCTTGAACGTTTAGACCTCCAATTTACAAATTAGCCAATTCAAGCTTTATGTCAAACAACTAGTGTGCAGAAAATGAACAAAAGCTATAATGTAGAATTGAAAAAAATATCTAAGTCAAATTAAAATCACAACCCACAGCAGATAATAAAAGGCAAAGATAAAAGGGAAGGAAGATGCAAACACAAAGACAACACGCGATGTGTTATCGAAGAGGAAACTGAAGCCCTCGGCGTAAAACCTCTCCGCCGCCCTCCAAGCGGTAAACAATCCACTAGAAAATGTAGTTGGGATACATGGACAGCAATAGACCCTCCAAGCCTAATCTACCCAGTGCACCTAAGCCCTCCAAGCTTTTTGCTCCAACAAGGTTGCGCCGAACCTTTTTCTTCTCTAGCTTCCCGGATTCCGCTACTTGACCATAGCATCAACCAATGTAAATTGGTTCCTTCCTAACTGCTTCCCAGAACACCAAACAGCCCTCTCACAGTAATGAATATGGTGAGAACAAGGTTTTGGTAAAATGCCTCTCAAGGGTTTAACAATGGAGAGGAAGAAAGTTGAGGAATTTGAAGAGACTCTAATGTATAGATTGTAGGTGAATCAATCTTGTTTTACTCTAGGGTTTCTCTCTCAAAATTCTCTCTGGAAGCTCTCATTCATTTGTGGGTATAAGGGGTATTTATACTGAGGTGAGAGGAGAATGCGAAACGTCAGGTTTTTCAAAACAGGGGTGGCTCGCGGCTTGGCCTCGCAACTTGACTGAGTTGCGAGATCCAATCACGAGATAACCGTATGGCCAGTTGTCCTGTTTTGTCCTGTAATGCTCCAGTTAGCATGACTGTTCACCTTTTGGCATGCTTGGCACGTGTGCTGCATCTAGCGGCTTGCAGCCGCGAGTCACCCACAAGATCAAGCCGCGAGTCTCTGTTTTCTTGCACACTCTTGAGCAGTCAACACTCTATCTCACTCACAACCCTTACAACAAAACCCACCTAAATACAGGGTTACTAAATGCTTAAATACAAGCAAATTTGGCACGGAATAAAGCCAACAAGATGGTTGAATAAATTCAACCTTACAGCTTTCTTTTCTTCTAACCCTAGACATATAAAAGGATTATTTTAAAAGCTGTCAAAGGATATACAAGTTGCACAAGTGTTGAGTAAAGTTTGCTCAAGCGATTTGTAACCGGAGACAAAGTTTTACCCTAGTTCATCATTCTTGTGAAGAAGTTGCTGTGTATGTGCACCGTAGGATTTTGTGACCAAGCATCTTCTTTATCTTCATCGTTGGGATGAATTGAAGAACTTTACAGCCAACAACCTTCTCTAGTTGGGGATTGAAGTCGCGTATTGGGATCCGCGCATTGGTTAGTCACGTACTTGGGAGCCGTGCATCAAAAGGGGAAATTGTCACTATAGAACAAGTCCAAATGGGTATTGAGGTAAGGGTTCAACTGTAGGTTGGTATAAGGTACTGAGATTCCTTTACTTGTAACCGCTTGTTTTGATAATAGTAGAATTTCGAGAGTGGTGACCTGAAAATCACCCGATGGGGCTTTTGCTGTTAGATTTCCCCCATTCGTAAACAAATCACCATGTTATTTATTTTCCACTGCATAATTAGTTTATTGGTGATTTATTTGTTCCACCATGTATTTGCAAGTTAATTTGATTAATTAATAAACTTGACTAATTAATCAATTACTTCATCACAAGGGGTCAATTCGTTTTTGGCCTTTCAATAGGAAAACAACAAAATCTAGATCGAGGCTTAAGTTTATTATGCTTATGTGGCTGAAGAAGAACAAAATAGGTAGAACTGAAGGAGCAAAGGTGGTGATAATCTGGAGGTGATCCAAAAAGGCACTCATATGGAATTTGATTTTGGATGACAGGACTGGGAATACGGTTAATAGCATAAAAAGCATGAAGAGCAGCTTCACCCCAAAAAGGCACTGGAACTTTGGCAGAGAGAAGGAGAGCACAAACAGTGTCACGAATATGATGAAGTTTTCGTTCGAATCTACCATTTTGGTGAGAGGTACCTGGACAAGTTAGTTGATGAACAAGGCATAGAAATGCAAAATAGTTTGGAAAGCATATTGAGTGTATTCAAGAGCATTGTCAAATCAAAAAATTTTGATATGTTTGGGAAATTGAGTTTCAACCATTTTTGCAAATTTAGAATATACTTGCAATAATTCAGAATGATGTTTCATATGAAAAATCCAGCTATATCAGGAATAATCATCAACAAAGAAAACAAAATATCGAGGTCCACCAATACTAAAGACAGAGGAAGGCCCTCAGATATCAAAATTGAAAGTTCAAATAGTGTAAAAACACCCTTGAACGTTTAGACCCCCAAATAACAACTTAACCAATTCAAGCATTATGTCAAACAACTAGTGCGCGGAAAATGAACATAAGCTATAAACAGAATTGGAAATCAATCTAAGCCAATTATAAATCACATCCACAGCAGAAAATAAAAGGCAAAGATAAAGGGAAGAGAGATGCAAACACAAGGACAACACACGATGTGTTATCGAAGAGGAAACCAAAGCCCTCAGCGTAAAACCTCTCCGCCGCCCTCCAAGCGGTCAATAATCCACTAGAAAATGTAGTTGGGATACATGAACAGCAATAGACCCTCCAAGCCTAATCTACCCGATGTACCTAAGCCCTCCAAGCTTTTTGCTCCAACGAGGTTGCGCCGAACCTTTTTCTTTTCTAGCTTACCAGATTCCGCTACTTGACCATAGCATCCGCCATCCTTGGTATCTTCCAATGCTTCCCAAAGCTCCAAAAACACTCAACACTCTAAATGGGTGTGGGCAGTGTTTGGATAGAAATCTCCTCTCAATAGGTCTGACAATGAGAGAGGGAATGAGAAGAGACTACAAAGATTTCTCTCTAAGAATGAGTAGCTCTCTCTAATTAGGTGGGTGTTTTGAAGAAAACTCTCTTAGGGTTTTTCTTTCTGAATGGCCACACCTATTTTGTGGGAATGAGGGGTATTTATACTAGTGTGAGAATGGAATGCGAAGAGTCAGTTTTTCCAAAACAGGGCTGGCTGGCGACTTGACCTCGCGACTTGACTGAGTCGCGAGTTCAAGCCGCGAGCTAACTTAATGGCCAGTCTGGATTTTTGTCCTTTAGTGCTCCAGGTGACATGACTATTCAGCTCCCCTGCATGCTCTGCGCATGTGCAACTTTTGGCGGCTTGCAAGCCGCGAGCCTCCCGCGAGTCCCAACCGCGAGTCTCTGCTTCACTGCACTGTCTTAAGCATTTCTTCACACTCTCTCACACACTACCCTTACATGATTCCCACCTAAATACAGGGTTTCTAAGTGCTATATTACAAGCAAATTTGTCATGGAATAAAGCCAACACATGGTTGATTAAATTCAATCTTACAATCTCCCCCTTTGGCTATTCCGTGACAAAACACCCTAAAACAGACTCTAGACTTAAACGTGAGTTTGGGAATAATGGCAAAACTCACTCGCACCTAAATCTAGAAGCTGTGAAGCTCTTGAATCATATGAACATGAATCTCCTGAAACACAACAATACACCATGATCATTGTATGCAGAAACACATGAAATGCATATGAAGCAGGCATGATGTGATCAAGCAAAGATGGAGTTAAGAAACAAACCATGGATTGATCAAACAAGTAATCACTACAAGGTAGTGATCACAATACTCATTCACACTTGGAATGAACACTTGAACAAACAAGCTCAATGCAAGTCACTTGCATGTTCTACACTCAACCAATGCACAATACATTAAGTATATGCATCTAGAAACAATCCTACAAGGGCACAAGAGTGACAGTACTTAACCAGAAAATGCATGACATTTGGATAGAAGTACTGATTTAACAAAATCATAGAGGCTGCATAAAGCATGGTACAAACCATAAAGCCTACAAGTAATGAAAACAAACCCTAAAAGCTTACAAAAGAAACATGGGTACAAACCACATTATATTGAATAAAAACTTAAACAATATAAACTAAAAGTGCTTAAAGTTTCTCCCCTTCAAAATGATGAGAAGCTGTGATGCACTAGGAACATATATACTTGTAACCTGAAACACTTGCACAAAACACATTAGACCCTCAAGGTAAAGCAAGTAATAAAAGGACAAGTATAATGTAACAAGTAAATTGCGATCAAGTAAACATGATGTGAAACATGTGAGCAACTTGATCATACACCAAAACAGTCATATAGAAATGACTACAATGATCACATAGCAAAGCAAATGATCATCCGAACATGCATTCAATGGAGCACAATAACATAGGGATATATGCATGTCCAAAACAAAAACATGATGCGATGAGAACCACAAAGCATAACTCAAAGCACCATAAAGCCAACAAGAAAACAAACAGAACAAAGTTTTCTTATGATCTCAATGTCTTCTCCCCCTTGGTATATGCATCTCCCCTATGGAATAACTCTCCCTCTACAAATGTGCATGAGAAATAGAATTTCTCCCCCTAAGGATGTGCACAAGAGTCATATAGAAATGACAAAACACTCCGGTATACTCTCTAGAGTATACTCTCCCCCTTTTTGTCAGGAATAGACAAAGGGTCAAGGAGAAAAAGAGGGCAAGAGAAGAATGAACGAACAATGATAATGATGCATGAGGGATGCAAGATGAATGAGAAAATGAAGCTCAAACCTAAGACAAAGTAACATGCTACAAAGCATAAGGTAAACATAACATGCTAGGATGAAGAAGCAAGGTATAGACCAACGCATGACAAGGGTAGCAAAGATGTGTGCAAGAGGTAGCTAAGTGCAATGCATGACCAATGCATGAAAAAAGCACATGTGGGGCAAGGTGTGTTAAATACACAACCAATGAACCAAACATGTTCCTAATGAGGAAACATGAGAAACCCCAAAGTTTGGTACTCATTGGAGTCCAAACAAGAAAAAGGTTCGGCGCAACCTCGTTGGAGCAAGAAGCTTGGAGGGCTTAGGTACATCAGGTAGATTAGGCTTGGAGGGTCTATTGCTGTTCATGTATCCCAACTACATTTTCTAGTGGATTATTGACCGCTTGGAGGGCGGCGGAGAGGTTTTACGCCGAGGGCTTCGGTTTCCTCTTCGATAACACATCGTGTGTTGTCCTTGTGTTTGCATCTCTCTTCCCTTTATCTTTGCCTTTTCTTTTCTGCTGTGGATGTGATTTATAATTGGCTTAGATTGATCTCCAATTCTGTTTATAGCTTATGTTCATTTTCCGCACACTAGTTGTTTGACATAATGCTTGAATTGGTTAAGTTGTTATTTGGGGGTCTAAACGTTCAAGGGTGTTTTTACACTATTTGAACTTTCAGTTGGTATCAGAGCTAACTTAATGGCCAGTCTGGATTTTTGTCCTGTAGTACTCCAGGTGACATGACTGTTCAGCTCCCCTGCATGCTCTGCGCGTGTGCAACTTTTGGCGGCTTGCAAGCCGCGAGCCTCCCGCGAGTCCCAGCCGCGAGTCTCTGCTTCACTGCACTGTCTTGAGCATTTCTTCACACTCTCTCACACACTACCCTTGCATGATTCCCACCTAAATACAGGGTTTCTAAGTGCTATATTACAAGCAAATTTGTCACGGAATAAAGCCAACACATGGTTGATTAAATTCAACCTTACAAAAATGAATTAGATTAAAGATATCAATGGACATTGATTCACTAGCCTACTAAGCTAGTTGTTTTCCTAACTGACATGAAACACAATCAAAATTTTCTGTGGACACTGAACCTAATAGACCTCTAGAAGCCAAGTGTTCTACTTGAGAGGAAGATGTGTGACCAAGTCGAGCATGGTAAAGTGCAAGGGAAGGAATAGAAGAAATTGTAGTAGCTATAGCAGCAATGGAAATAGGAGCAACAGGTGGAAGACAAAGGTTTTCCACAGGAAACATACGCCCAACTTTGGGACTAGTACCAAGCTCCTGTCCCGTCCCCGGATCCTACACAATACACCCAAAATAATCAAAGGTAATGCGATAAACCAACTCAACTAATTGTCTCATAGAAAATAAATCGTATGAAAGGTTAGGAATATTAAGGACCTCAAGAACCGAGAGGTTAGAGGCTGAGATATAACCTATATTATGACCAAACATTATGGAACCATTAGCCGTACGAATATTAAGATGGCGTGGTGTAGGATCAAGTCGAGAAAATAAGTATGAGTGAGGTGTCACATGGTTGCAACAAGTAGAATCTATAAGCCAAGAGGAAGGAGACATACCAGATAAAACTGAGAGAGAAGAGGAATAAGATGCACTACCAACCATACAAATGGTATTAGCGATGATGTTTTGAAGGTCAACTGTGGAAATGGTGATAGTGGACCTAGAAGACTTAGACTATGTGAAGACGGGAGCCATTGGTTGGATACTCTCAGTGTTAGCAACAGTAGCAGTAGAAATGGAAATAGCTAATTTGTTGTGATGATAGCAAGTCTCAATATTTTGTCCAAGATGTTTGCAAAAACATTTGTCGGATTGTTGGTGACGATTGTTGCAATAAGAAGAAGGCCTGTCCTTATTCTTCATTTAGGAACAAAAAATGCAAAAATGGAATCTACGCGAAAAACTAGGTAAGGAGCACCTGGATTGCAAAAAGTCAAACCTGGCAAAAAGTCAACGGTCAAAACTAGTCAAAGTCAATGGCGGTTGATGTGACAGGTTAATGGATGACATAGTCATGATGATGTCAGCGACTGATGTGGCGCTAACGTAAGCAAATGACATAAGCAGGAGACTGTGCACGTGTTGATGACGTCATCTAGGGCTGACATTGCAGGGTGACATGGCAGTATGACGTCATAGGTGACGTTAGCGAGTGCAGAGGAGGCGCGTGAGGTGCGTAAATGACGCAGCAGAAAGTTCTGGCCACTCGTGAGGGCGCGTGAAACATCTGATGAGATCAATTCTTTGTCTACAATGTAGATCAGAGAAAGACAATTCCAACAGTGACAGTGGCGACTAGATCGAAGCAACCCTTGTGGCGCATGGAAGAATTTTGCCGAAATTTTGACCGACTTGTGGTGGCGCATGGAAGGTCAGATGGTGATGATTCTGGCGGAGTTGTTTAGAGCAATTGAAAATCTACACGATGATATTTCTTATGTCCTAATCGAAGGTCCGATGTGAGAGATCCGGCAGAGGCAGTGGTCTTGGCGGTGGTGAGTGAGCTTCTGGCGGTGGAGATTCAACCTTGAGGACCTCTGATGGCAGCAGAGCAATTAGAAGAGGGCGCCGAAAAGGTTTACTAACCGGAGAAGTTGAAGCAATGGAAAATACCAACAAAAATAAGACTGCAAGACACAAGAAAATTAGAGCAATAGCTCTAATACCATATTAGAAATACTGAATAAATGTATTGTATTTTTCAAGTAATAAAATATACAAGAGTGCCTTTATATAAGAGGCAGAGTATGCAGTACAAGTATGTGTGTAGTACAAACAAGTAAACAAGGTGGGCTTAAAGCCCACAACCTATTACACGTTAACAGACAATGATCAAAGACCCAAACAGCAAAGCCTAAGGAAATCAAAGGAGGTAATTGGGGTAGGCCAAAGCCTAATGTTAAGTGGTGCATGAAGCACCAAAAACCAAAACACAAATAATCACTAGGTGTTTGTTCACTTTGTCTTAGTGAAAGACTCTCTCAACTATCAACTAGAACTAGTAGTTAACGTAGAACCTCTCTACAGCCGCTGGTTCTTGTCAAAGAGGTGTAACACTTGGTCCACGCTCATTCGTGTAGTTCCTCCATTACTGCCATTGCTGAGTCCACGATTCTTTATTGTTCGATCTAAAAAAAGCAGTGATTTGTTGAAAAACAACATGTTCCTATCATCCTCACCTATTCTTCAAAATTGGTTAAATCTTACCCCCTTTTCTATTATTTTAAATTTAATTTAATATTTTTGGTTTTTATATGAACCGAACTAGATTGGTGTTTGGTTCATGGTCCAATCCAGCCCCATTTTTAAAACCAAGGAAGCAGGACCTCTAAACAGTCTAACTCTAGAAGTTGTACTTTCTTTTGTCAAGAAAAAAAATTATGATTTACACTTTGTTTGGATTGAAAGGAAGATGGAGGGAATGAATGTAGTTTTTATGACACACTGTTTTTCTTTGTTTGGTTGACATGAGAGAAGAAAAAGAGGGCTAATTTGGAGGGATGAAATTTATGTAGGATTTACTATTTTGCTATCAACAACTTTTTTTTGTCATAAATATGATGTAGTAAACTATGATTAGTTGCCTATTATTTTCACATATATCTACTATTTTTTATCCATCACTCATTGTCGCATCAAAATTGTGAAAAAGGTTATGATATAAAAATTAAGTCATAGAAGAATATACCAAATGTTCGGTAAGAGTTTAGTAGAGAGGTTTGACTTGGGGAATCAGTGCATTTGCAATTATTCTAAATGACCAATCTAATGACCTAGACATTTAGGGTCCGTTTGGTTGGAATATGGAAAAGTGGGAGCATAGAAAATGAGGAGAGGATGAAACAATAGAAGGATAGAAAAAATTTAGTTTCCCTTATTTGTGTTTAGGTTGGGGTGGAAAAGTGTAGGGATGAAAAACTTTTTTATTTGATTGAGAAAAAAAAAATAGGAGAAAAGAAAATTGAGTTTGATATATTTACACTTATATCCCTATTACATTTTTTTTTTTTGAGCTAACATTAATTTTTCTTAATGTAATAAAATAGATACACGCACTTTATTATAAAATTTCTGGATAAAGAAAAAAATATTAGAATGTCAATTAAAAAAAAACCACAATGAAGATGAATAAAAAGACAAGTATGACTATCAAATATCAATTAACTACAACCATATCCCAAAAAGCTAAAACATATCCTACAATTCAAAAAAAAAAAAGATAGAAGCGAAGAGAGGAAGCAAAAGCGAGTAAAAAAAAGGGGAAAAGAAAAAGAAAGGAAGCCAAGAAAAAAGAGAAGAAGATAGAAGCATAGAAAGGAAAGCAAGAGCTAACAAAAAACCAAAAAATAAAAGAAGAAGAAAAGAAGTCCAAAGTGAATAAAGGAATTAGGGGAGTGGAGAAGGAAAAAAAAAAAAAAACAAAACAAAACAAAACAAAAGGAAGAATGAATAGCGAAGCACCGAAGACTGAATATTCTTTTCATATGTACAAAAGTTTTCTTTCTTTATTTTCTCTCTATTTTGGAGAGATTGTAATTTGGTGGGCCTGGAGAGAAAACAGTCAATCCCCACCAGTTTTCTCTGTCACTCTGCCTTCCAACCAAACACAGTTCCCAACTATTTTCTCTCCTATTTTCCTCTCATCTTTTTCCATCTTTTCTAAAATCATCCCAACCACACATTCCATTAGTTAGTAATTACGAGAAAAATTAGAGACAAGCTTTGAATGTGGGAAACTTGGTAAGAGGTGCCTGACTCGAGGAATTCGTGCAATTGCAATTATTTTAAATGCGAAAAGTTAATGAATGCCCTAAAAGAATTGGTTTAGTAAGTAATTTTATAAACTTTTTAGGAGAAAAGAAAAACGTAATTGATTTTTTAATAGATTTTTATATTTTCTATAAAAGTAATACTAAAACTTTCCTAAGATCAAAGTTTGACTACAAAATATGTTGTATCCTAAAAAAATAATGAAAGTTCAAATAGCATATAAAACACCAATGAACGTATAGACCCCCAATTCCAAATTAAACCAACACAAGCTTATACCCAAACAATATATGTGTGGAATAAAAGGTACAAGCAGAAACCCAAACAGATAAACAACTCTAAACCATAATTAATCACAACACAACAGTAATTAAAAGGCAAGAGTAAGGGTTAGAGAGATGCAAACACAAAGGTAACATCGGCACATGTTATCGAAGAGGAAACCGAAGAACTCGGCAAAAAACCTCACCGCCGCCCTCCAAGCGATCAAATAATCCACTAAAGAATAAAGTTGGACTATACGAATAGCAATAGATCCTCCAAGCCTAATCTACCCAATGCACCTAAGCCCTCCAAGCTTCTTGCTCTAACAAGGTCATGCAGAACCTTGTCTTCTTTAGCTTTCTGGATCCCACAATAAGCCCATTGCATCAACCAAGTGTATTAGTCATCTCTGAACTGCTTCCTAAGCACCAAATAACCTCCTCACAAATATGAGTATGGTGAGATAAGGATTTGGCTAATGAACCTCTTAAGGATATGTCAATGGAAAGGGTAAGAGTAGAGGAATTTAGAGAATCAAAAGACTAAGATTGTGGATGAGTCAATCTTGTTTTTCTCTAGGGTTTCCCTCTCAAAATTCTTTTTGAAAGCTCTCTACATTTCATGGGTATAAGGGTATTTATAGTAGGGTACGTGAGGAATGTGAAAAGTTAGTTTTCATCCAAACAAGGCATTCTGGCAACTTGGCCTCATGATTGGAACGAGTCGTGAGTTTGAGTCACGAGATAACTTCTAGGCCAGACTGTAGTTTTTGTCCTGTAGTGCTCCAGCTGTCGTGACCCTTCAGCTCCCTGCATGCTTCACACGTGTGCCACTTTGGCGACTTTCCAGTCGCGAGCCAATCGCAAGATTCAGTCACAAGACTCCTTTGAATTCACACATCTTGTGTTTTCTTCACACTCTCTCACACACAACCCTTACATAGTTCCCACCTAAATACAGGGTATCTAATTGCTAAATTGCAAGCAAATTTGGCACGAAATAAAGCCAACATATGATTAAATAAATTCAGCCTTACAAATAACTTCACTCAATATCTTGTTATTGGATGTGACAAATCCATCATCGGGTTCCATTTTCTTCTTATATCCTCCATGCTTGCAAACTTTCCAAAAGATCAATAATTATGCTATCAATCAATTGTTTAAATTGCAAATTTTTGTAGTCTAAAATTATGTATTAAAAATAAGTTTATAGATCATATAATAAATAATATCCAATTATCAAAAAATTTAACATGTGTTTTAAGAATATAAAGAACATTTAATCGATGGTTAGATTTGTCAAAATATGTAGTCATGTTAATTTTTTTAATGGAAGTTGTAGCCTTAGGCGACATCCAAGTTTGAAGCCAAATTTTGTTAATTTTCTAAAATGAACTATTAATAAATGCCTTAAGAGTGCCCATTAACCAAACTGTAAATTACCAAGGACAAGGTTTCTCTCCAAACTAACCCTAAATTACCAAGGACAAGGTTTCTCTCCAAACTAGTTTGGAGAGAAACCTTTCAAATTTCTCATATATCTCTTTATTGGATGCAAATTTTGAAAATCTAACCGTTAGATTGTATTGCATTTTCTTTATGTTCTTAACATGCACATATCAAATTTCGTTTAAATTGGATATTATTTATTATTTGATTAATAACTCCATTTTTTATGCATAATTTTATATCATAAAAATTTGAAATTAAAAAATTTGATCAATAATATAGCCATTGATCTTTAATTTTTTTGAAATTTTGCAAGCATAGAAGATATAATAAAAACATGAATCTAATGTTAATTTTTGAAAATTCACATCTAATGAAAAGATATAGGAGGTGTTTGAAGAGTGTATCTCCAAACTAGTTTGGAGAAAAACTTTTTCAAATTACCAATCAAATTACTTACTTTAAGATTGGATTTTTTTTAACTGTGTACAAAAAATCACGTCAAAATTGGAAGTTTTTCTTCCAAAAAAAAAAACTTTTATTTTTCCTCTTAGTGATCTTTTCTCCTAGACACAATAAAAATTAGAGAAAAGCTTTGAATGTGGAACATTTGGTAAGAGGTTGGCTGGAAAAATTGGTGCAACTACAATTATTCCAAATGGCCCACAAATTACCCAAACATTCAGTTGGTACTCACAAAAAAAAAAAAAATATATATATATATATATATATATAGAGAGAGAGAGAGAGAGAGAGAGAGAGAAAAAAAAGCTTTGAATGTGGGACATTGGACATTTGAACATGATAAAAAGTAAGACTTGGAACTTGGAAGTTACCACGCGTGTACAGGAAATTGATTTAGTTTTAACTTTTATGTAAATTCCGCTTCACCTTGACTCTCTACTCAAATTTGCATGGAAAATTAGTAGCTAATTTCCTCTCTGCAAAAACACATGTTTCAAAAGACTGAGGGTCTATTTGGTAATGTAACTCAAACAATAGTTTTCAGTGTTTAAATATCATAACACGTATTTCTAACCCAAATGTATTTTCACAACACTTCAACAACTTTACTAGAAATCTCTTACCAAACTAGCCCTGATAATTCAATTTTTGGGACAACTATCAACAAGTAATCATGAATAAAATAATATCATAAAATTTAATGAATTGTCAAAATATTAAGTTGTTATTAGCATGCAAAAAAATTAGTTAGGGTCCGTTTGGATACAGTTGAAAACTGAAAACTGAAACTGAAAACTGAAAAACACTGTAGTAAAATAATTTTTAAATGTGTGAATAGTACCGTGGGACCCATTTTTAATGAAAAAGTTGCTGAAAAGTGAAATTTGTGGGTCCGTGAACAGTACACGATGTGCACTGATTGGCTGAAAAAGTTTGAAAAGTCCAACTTTGCGACTATTGTTCATTGAATAGTGCATGAACAGTAGCCGCAATCTCAAAAATGCGTGAAAAAAAAAAAAAAAAAAAAAAAAAAAAAAAAAAGGAAAACGCAAACGCACGTTTCAGTTTCAGCTGAATCCAAACGTAGCTTTAGTGTTAGCCATATAATAACTAGTGAAAATTTTGTCAATTCAACTATTATGAAAATTATAACTTCAAGGGGTTAACTTAGTAGTTCCTAAGGCCTCATGATATATCTATGAGATTCTGGGTTCAAAACCTCTTGCCATCATCTTAGGGCCACTTCCATGGGATTTCTCCTTATAATAACCCAGTATGTGTGTGAGGGGAGGACTACACATGCCCGAGGGATTAGTCAGATACTCGAAAAGGTCTGGATATTCTTGTTTGTTAAAAATAAAAATAAAAATAAAAAAGTTGGCGATTCCTTTTCTCCACCCCGGTCCGCTCGCTCGGGGTGTACGGGGAAGCGACCACGCGCGTTGGCGACCACAACACCAACAACCCCCCTTTTCATCACCCTAGCTGCCTCCAATTCCTGCTCATTTTTTAGTAACAAAGTAATACATAGTCATTCATGTCTATCCACAGATAACCCAACCAATTTACTGAACCCATGGATTCTATATTTTACCCATTGGGATGCTTCTAATCTGCCTTCATCAATCTCCAAAATTCCAGTAGCATTGTCCTGCAAAAATGGATCGACTATGTTTAAAGGTGTACACAGCATAGGACTTCCCTCTCCACTTTCTTCAACATCCCCCAATCCAGCCCATTTAGCACAGGTAGATCCGAGCCTAAATTTAGCATCGGTGATGACTCCACTAGCTCTAAATTACCCCTTTTTGTCTACACCTCCAACCCAAAAGCCTGTGGCTCCATGCTATCACCTACCAGTGTTGATTTTGTCACTCTCATCTAACCTATCAACTCTCTAATAGTTTAGAAGATTGAATTAGTCCATAGAATTGCCCAATCCAGCAACATTAACGAGTAAGTAAACTCCCGGGTACTTCCTACCAAATCTGATCTCAACCCAAACACCAAACACCCAGCCGAGACAATCACTCTACTCAATTGCTTTGATTGACTCAAAGAGTATTTCTGAAGTGATAAAACTCTAGTGCATGACCGTGATGCTGCTGCCTTTGAGGATTCCCCTCCCTTCCAAACACTATAGGCAACAAATAATATAACTAAATGTCCCAAATCCAACTAGATTTCATAGTTATCATAGACCATAATAACTTCCCCAACCTTTAGTTGATCTTGAGGTAGGCCCATGTTATTATTGTGACTGGGCTTGACTAATTTAACACTCCTTGTTCCAGCTGGTATGTGTTGTGAGTGATGTGGCTGATCCAGCCTTTAGTTGGGCTTGAGATAGGCCCATGTTATTACTTTGACTGGGCTTAACTGAACCCACTGTTTGTTCTGATGTTTTTAAAACTCATTGGTCCATCTAGGTATGTGTTGTGAGTGACCAGCTAAATAGACTAATTTGTCTATTCCTTAATGGAAACCCCACCGAACCCACCTCTTATTTCCTTCATTGCACACAATTGTTAATCCCCTCATTAATACCTGGGATTCCCATGATTTTTGCACTTTCTTTCCTTTTGATTTTGAACCAAATCATAACAATGATCTTGTTTGAAAATTTTTGACTAATTTCAGGTGAGTTTTAATGCTTTGAACCTGTTCCTCACCACTACTCATCGGTTTCCCCTCTAGAAAAATTTTCTGGTTCCTTTCCTTCTCATCACATAGTGCTTTCACTAGATTTTGTACAACTAACGAAGGATCTCCAATGATACTTTTTCACTTGTCAATGGCAAGAGGCCTAGAATCCGAAGCCACAACAGTCTTTTGCTTCTCTCCTTTAATAATTGCTACAAAAGAATGAGAAACATTCACATTAGATTACGGCTGCTTGTGCATCCCATCTAAGATTTTCATTGGTTTTTTGGGTGTTATTAAGCTCTACAGCTCAAAGTCAAAGCCCCCCACCCACGTATCACCTATCCTTTTGGTATGATCACCAATCTCCTATGACCCCCAACCTTAAGTTCAGTCACGACAATATAATTTCCAAAAGCATTAGAACACTTATGGAACATATACACAATATAGCCCTCTCTAAACGTAAAGAAATGTCTAAAATTACGATTTAACACCGTTTGCTCCAATTTTGACAACAACCAATGACAAGCTTTTTTTCCCAAACAAACTGATCTTGAATAATACTGACGCCTCTCAAAAATACGCAACTCAAAAAAGGTTCACTGTTCCTCCACCACTAGTTGAAAAAAATTATCTTCAATTGAAAAATTGCGAACACCCCTCATCTAAACGCAACACCAGAACAAGAAAAAAAATTATGGCTGATTCGAGGTAGCCGGGCCTCATTTATGGCTAATTCTACGTAGCCAAGCCTCAAAATGAAAAGAATATGAAATAACTAAATCCTACAAAACCAACATATTGACATCTAATGTAGTTCAAAACTAGTCTACAAGGGCAACAACTTACCCCCCCTTAACATTTTGATGACATGCAAAACACAGCCCCTTCTCAAAAACTATAATGAATTTTAAACTGAGTCTTCTAGAAAATCATTTAACAGTGAAATTTTTCCTATAGGGAAGGTGAATAATGTGCATGCTTTGGCCAATATATATATATATAGGTGTGTGTGTGTTAAACGTTAGAGTTTGGAATTTCATAGGTTAGAACAATTGGATATTCACGTTGAAGGTGAATAATTAATGGAATATTTGGATATATTAGTATTTTCAAGATTTATACTATTAATTAAAGCATTAGACCAAATTGCTTTCAAAAAAAAAAAAAAAGCATTAGACCAGAATTTACAGTGGTGATTCGTGTGAATTGATATTTTTGTAACTGTTAGGTTCTGATCAATGACCTTTTCAGAGCACAAAGTTGTTGGTTTTGCAAGATGCATAAGGAAAGTGGTATTTACTAATTTGGTGGGTTTCATAAAGATGGTTTTGACTATCAAACTATATTTATAAATTATAATAAAGAAATATTTGTGCACTCTGTAGATGTTGAGAAATCCTCACGTGTAACACCCCGTTGATAGGATGAGCACTTTGTATACATATACATGTGTGATAATGCATATCTAAAGTTTATGGTTTGGCTTATGTATGATTGACTTTGAGGAAGTATTACTGGATCCCACTCATGAAATGTTTTATGATTTGATATGAATTATTTGTACTTACAATGGTTGGAAAGCATGTGTCTTGGTTGAAACTGATTTTTTCTTAAACCTACTTTGTGTGAGCATCATTAGAATTGATTTGAAACCCTGTGGCAAGTTGTGAATAGAAGCACGGTATCGTATTTAGTCCTTAGCAAGGGACGGTCATATCAAAGATAGTCCTTTGCGAGAGACGGTCCCAAGGAGGGGACAATGCATATTTGGTAGCTCCTTAGCAAGGGAGTTTATCAATTTTGGTTCCAAAGAGGGGGCTCTTTAGCAAGGGAGTGCACCCTTAGGTTCCAAAGAAGTAGCTTCTTATTAAGGGAGTGTACTCTTAGTTTCCAAAGAGGGGACCGCGCAACCCTATCAACAGGGTGTTGCACATGAGGATTCATGCTCTCTAGACCTTATCTGAGTTTGGGGCGTTATACGTGACCCATTTGTCCATCATGGTAGAAAGGGGGAGATGTTGTGTTGAGGGGGAGACTTCTATTTGATTATATTATTTTATTTCTAAAACTCTTGTTCTTTTTTATTTGGGACTTGCACCTTTAAAAAAAAAAAAAAAAAAATCTTCGATACACTATGCTTTATATTTAGTTTTTGGTTGTTGGTTAACAATTGGTATCTGGTAGCTTATGTTGACTCACATGCTTTTATTTATGTTTTTTTTTTTTTTTTGTATTTATTTATATATCATTGTAATCAATATTGTTTATCTATCTTTATTTCCAAATATGCGTTTATGCTTTATTTTAGTGTTTGAGGAAAAGGTAAGTAATCTCTACACAAGACATTCAACCTCCTTGCAGCTTCCTAGGATTGTGTAGTTTGTAGGGATATAAATTTTCTTTGGGCTGTATTGTATTTGAGTCTTTTGATGTAAATTTTTTTTGTTACGAATTGTCAAAGGGGGAGATTGTTAAGTCCATATTTTTAGGTTGACAAGTCATGAATAGTTATAATCTAGGTTGTCTCTTAAATCAATATCTAAGTAGTTCATAGTACAAGACAAATCAAGGTTCAAACGAATCAAGAAACATAAAACTGGACTATTACTGCACAGGATTTTGTCACCAACTTGACCTGTCGAGAGTTACTTAAGTCGATTGATTGACTGCATATCTCAACAGATCGAGATCGTGCTGATTGGATTCTCAGTATTTTTTATCAACCAATTGATCAAAAGCTAGCATCTTATGTACACTATATAAGCAAGCCTTAGAGCATGTTTTCTAAGACTACAGGAGAGTAATGTATTGTACACAAATCTGAAATTTTCCAACCACTCTTGAAGCATCAACCGAAGACCTATGTTTATTCAAAAGATCCTATGATCAAAGTGAAATTGCTGCATCTAGTTTACATTCAAGTTACTAGTACAAATCTTTTAGAGTTGTTCTCAAAGTCCTGAGTGTACATTCACATGCAACAAGTTGAGAATAGAAGAACCCATAGTCTTGAAGCTATGTGTGGTCACGTTAGTAAGTTCTACCAGAAGTAGCTTTAGATTTAGGGTTAATCTTTTTTTACACGCTTCAATAATATTCTAGTGGATTTGTTGGCTTGGGTATTGATGATTAAATCCCCCAAGTTTTTACTATGAAATAGTTTGTTTCATCAGCTTTCTCAGGTCATCATTTTGGTGTCTTTGTGTGATCCATGTTTATGTGTTGCTATTTAGTTCAGATCTAAAGCATAAGTAATTTAATTAATTACTTGGTAAAGAGTTGGTTAACTTTGTTACTATCAGGGCCAAAAACCCTAACAATAGCTAATCAAACATGTATAATCACAATGCCTTGAAATCTGTGTTACTAGAAGCGCATTATTAATACTTGCAATTAAACATCTAGTAGTAATCTAGGCATTACATAATCTTAAACAAACAATTGCCTTCAACAACATAAATTTGATAGAATATAGTGTCTTATTTCATATCCTTGCCTTGCCTAGTCAAACTCTGATGGCTCAAGGAAAGTGCACTTCAACTTGATAAAATCTGAGAGACCATATGCATAGTTGGTCTAGATTTTGGATCAGCATGCAAGCATGCAATTGCCAAATCATTCAACAAGAAATTATCCTCCACGGTTGAAGCAGATAGAATGGAGATGATTTCACCAGGATGCCTACCTTTGATCACTTCAATAGCCAAAACTCCAAAGCTAAACACGTCACATTTCTCAGTTATCTTCATTGTATAAGCAAGCTCTAAAAAAAAAAGTAGAATATTATGCCAATGTATTCATATGATCTATGTTCTATATTGATTAAACAAGTAAGTACATCACCTGGTGCAATATATCCATATGTGCCAGCAAGTGAAGTCCAATTGGATGAGTCTTGATTAAGAATCTTAGCTATGCCAAAGTCTGAAACATGAACCTCGTACTCTGAATCCAGCAAAACATTTTTGCTTGATATGTCCCTATGAACAATTGGTGGTGAACAATCATGGTGCATGTAAGACAAAGCATGTGCCACACCTTTGATGATATTCACCCTCTTATTCCAGTCCAATTCTTTAGCTCCTCCATCATTGCTCAAAATTGAGGCCAAGTTACCCTTTTCAAGGTACTCGTAAATTAAAATTGAGAAACGTGAACGTGAACAAAAACCATGCAATTTTACAATATTTCGATGCCGGATTTCTGTTAATGCGCTTATCTCATTTAAGAACTCTTTTTGTTGTGAAATATTACCATCACACAAGGATGTGAGTTTCTTAACTGCAAATGTGTCTCCAGATATTAGCTGGGCTTTATAGACGATTCCATATCCTCCTTCCCCAATGCAAAACTTAGCATCAAAACCCTGGGTTGCGTCAAATATTTCCTGGTACATTGTTCTTCTATCAAAAGTTGATATTGTAAACACTTCTTCCATGTCAGTGCATGTGTTTTGATTTTCTTGTGGATTTTGCCCTTTTCCTTTTAAAATGAAGAATATTCCTAGGAATACCAATACAAGTGAAAGTGTTCCCAAGAGAGGGAAAATGATTTTATTTCCCTTCTCTGAGATATGTCCTGCCTTACAGGGTTGCAATCCCGTAACGTTTCCACACAATCCTTTATTACCTTGTAATGCTTCAATGTGAGCATCATGAAATGCTCGGCTACTAGGAAGAGGACCCTCCAACTCATTGTAGGATATGTCAACAAACGACAAGCCATGCATCTTTTCGAAAGCAGCTGGAATGAAACCTGAGAAGTTATTGTGGGATACATTCAACAACTCCAAGCTCTGCATATTGCTGATTTGTGAAGGTATCTCTCCTTCGAGTGAGTTTAGGCTCAAATCTAGTTGGGACAAATGAGCTAATTCACACATTTGGACTGGAATATTAAGGATAAACTTGTTGTTGCTCATATTCAGGTAATGTAGTTTCACAAGGTTCCCTATATTTCTCGAGATTGCCTTACCAAAATTATTAGTGGATAGATCCAGATACTCAAGATTTATTAATGACCCAAGCTCCAAGGGTAAACCACCATAAAGTTTATTGCCATTCAACATCAACTTTGACAAATAAGTCAACTTTCTAAATTCCTTTGGAACCTCCCCAACCATGTGGTTAGAAGAAAGATCAAGTAATTGGAGTTGAACTAAGTCTCCAATTTCAAGTGGTATGCTACCAGAAATATTGTTCCCAGCAATCTTTAGAGTGGTTAGTTGTGTGCACTTGCCCCAGTTGTGTGAGATTTCACCATAAAATCTATTGTAACTCAGGTCCATGTACTGTAGGTTTCTGTAGACACCAAAATCTTCAGATATATTTCCAAAGATTTGGTTTCTTTCAAGGTGGACTCTAATTAAGTTTCTACAGTTTCTCAAGGTTTTTGGTATTGGACCTGTGAGATCGTTGTTGTCTGCCCTTAGTAATTGGAGAGACCCACTAAGGCATAAGTTTTGAGGCAAAAAGCTAGTGAAGTGGTTGGCATCCAGCAATAGAGCAGTCAACTCCATTAAGTTTCCAATCCTTGGCGGAATGGGACCAGAAAGTTGGTTATCACGGAGGAATAAAGCTTTTAAGCCACTCAACCTACCAAAGGAAATTGGAATATTACCATTCAACTGATTTCTACTCAGTTCAAGATCAATTATGGACGTCAAGTTTCCTAATTCTTCAGGAATGGTACCAGAAAGTTGATTGTTGTACAGGTGTAAAACAGTTAAGTTTCTAAGAGAACCTAAAGATGTGGGAATTAAGCCAGAAAGATGATTTGTTTCAAGGCTTAAGAATATGAGAGACTTCAGATTTCCAATTTTTAGGGGGATGGAGCCAGAGAGCTGATTTTGGTTCATATGCAACAATGTTAGCTTTTCAAATTTTGCAATACTGTAAGGGATGGGACCTTTGAAACTGTTATTACTTATGTCAAGTTCAACTAAATTGGTAAGGTTTCCAATTTGTGGAGGAATGGAACCAGAAAGTTGATTATCATAGAGGTACATATAAGCCAAGTTGCCTAAATTACCTAAAGATATAGGAATGGAACATGAAAAGAAATTACTATTGAGAGAAAAGTCAATCAAATAGCTCAAATTTCCTAATGAAGCAGGAATGCATCCATGGAAATTGTTGGCATACAAAGAAAGGTCATTAAGAGACTTTAAATGACCTATTTCTAGAGGAATTGGACCACTTAACTGATTTTTAGCGAGGTGCAAGACCTCAAGGTTGATCAGTAGGCCAATCTGAGGTGGGATTTTCCCCGATAAGTTATTAAAGGATAGATCAAGATATATGAGTTTAGACAGGTAACTAATATCAATAGGAACTGTAGTAAAGAGTTCATTCATGCTGAGGTCAACAAATGAAAGGTTAGGGAGTGACAAGAATGAAAATTCATGGAGAGTACCTTTCAAGCTTGAGTTAGTCAGGTTTAATCTAATAACACTTCCTGCATGGTTGCAAGAAACACCGAACCAACTGCATGGATTTGAGCTTGCATTTTGATTGTTGGAAGAATTGGTTGCATTGTTATTAGGAAGGACAGTCCATGAAGGCAGGAGTGACTGGTTTTTATTTTGAAGACTGGCTTTCCAAATGAGAAGAGCATTTGTCTCGATTTCTTTATCCACATAAACAGAATCAGAAATAAAGGACAAATGTAACAGGGCCAACACGAATAGAGAAACGGGGGAAAATACTTTTTTGAAGCTAGTGAGTGCCATGGTTTTTTGGAGCTAGTGAAAATTAAGGATATGATTCAGTATCTCTCTTTATCAATTTTCATCATTCTCTTTCTTTAAATACCAATCAAGTCAAGTGGTGTCGCTAATGGGAAAAGAAGGGTGATTGTTAGTTTCACATATACCTACCATTTGGAAAAATTTGTGGAAAAATTGTGTACATTTTCTGTGGTTTCATTTTCCAAGTCAAGAAAAAGGAATAGAAAAAGACCATGAACATAAATTATTCAAAACTTGAAAGGATAAGTTAGGCTCCAAACATTTTTGAAAATATTTTACTTTAATTCATTATATTGTCACTAAAGATACATTTCATGTATAGTTTTTGTAACAAGATTTTTTTAATAAATTAATAACTTGTAAATTACTACGTAACGGCTTGAAAAAAAAAATGGATCCAATCATGTTGGGTGTTAAACTCTTTTATATATAGATATTAGGCAAATTTTCAAAATTTGGAATGGCCATAGCCCCCACCCATGTATAGCTCCACCTCTAGACTTGGCTGTTCTCGTGTGGAAAAAAGAGTTTTTTTTTCTAGGGCCACAAACAATCATAGAACTATTACTATAGCTCTCTTCCGTAACAGACGGGTTAGTCGTCGGTTGTTACGGGTTGGTTGTCAGTTTCACGTATACCTACCATTTGGAAAAATTTGTGGAAAAGCGGTATACTTTTATTGTGGTTTCATTTTCCAAGTCAAGAGAAAGGGAAAGAGAAAAGATCATGAACATAAATTCCAAAAGGAAAAAAGAACCGGGGAAGGAAATTAAGGGAGTGTTTGATTTGTGTTTTTAAACAACCATTTTCAATTTTGAAACAACATTTCACACATTTCAACGCACTTTTTCACCCACACGTATTTCCACAAATGCTTTCAAACAACAATTTTCAGTTTTTAAACACATATACCAAACGGGCTCTAAGCACATTTTGTTTTTTATTGTTGGAAAAGTTGCAATTCTATCAACCTTTTTTTTGATGGAAGGAATTCTATGTACCCTAAAGTTTGAACATAGAAAAAATTGTATTCAAAGTTCTGGTTCCGGAGTTGATTTCGTACCGTACTGTTTGTACAGAAACACGGTTGTTTCGAGCCGCTCTAAATACCGGGAAGTACCAGGTTCTTTTAATTAAACTAATAAAATTTTTAAAAATTTGAATTATCTAAAATTTAGAAGAATAAGTTAAGCTCTAAATATATATAAAATTATTTTACACTAACTCATTATATTACAACTAAAGATACATTTTACGTGTAGTTTTTATGACAATTTTTAATGAGTTAATAACTTATTAATTGCTATAGATTCAATCTTATTTGATGCAAACATTTATATATATAAAAAGAAAATTTTCAAAATTTGGGAGGGCATGGCCACAGCCATGTATCACCCCTAGACTTTGGCTGTTCTCGCGTGGAAAAAAGAGTTTTCTCTAGTGCCACAAACAATCATAGAACTATTACTTTAGCTCTCTTCCGTAACAGACGGGTTGGTTGTCGGTTGTTACGTATACCTACCATTTGGAAAAATTTGTGGAAAAGTTTTATATATTTTTTGTGGTTTCATTTTCCAAGTCAAGAAAATGGAAAAAAGAAAAGACCATGAACATAAATTCCAAAAGAAAAAAGAACCCGGATAAGGAAATTAAGCACCTTTTGTTTTTTATTGTTGGAAAAGTTGCAATTCCATCAACTTTTTTTGATTGGAGGAAGTCTATGTACTCTGAAGTTTGAACATTGAAAAAATTGTATTCAAAGTTCTGGAGTTGATTGGCCGGAATATTTCGTACCGGTATCTAGGCCGGTACAGAAAAACGGCTGTTTCGTGCCGCTCTAAATACCAGGATGTACCGGGTTATTCCGGCAATATCCGTGAAAACATCGGATTCCGGCCAAAACAAGTAAATCGGCTGGAAAACCAAAAAATAAAATAAATAAATAAATAAAAACCAGCTGAAAAATATACCAAATAGAGCACACCACCTTCGTCGATGCCAAGTTTTCAGTGTAGCCTCCGTATATCCGATCGTCCCCGCCGCCCCTTCTTCTTCTTCTTCGCGTTTGCTTTACCTAGACGTTACCTCTCTTTTGCTTATCAATTTTCTTATAACGATGCCTCTGTCTTTATTTATTTTTTTTTTTTATAGGACCGTCTCTTTGTATTTTGTTTTTTCTTTGATAAGATGCCTTTGTTTTTTTATTTGTGCTTTGTCGTCTTTTTGTTTAATTAGTGTGCCTAACCCTTGTCTGACACCATGTGAATGGCTGATGGCTAAATTCATCTTAGTTCAAAATATTTTGAATACTACCACTGCCATGTGTCAAACATGCATTTAACTTTGGTGTACTTTTTTATTATATATTATTATTATATTATCTCTATATATTAATATGATTCTAAAAAGTTAATTACTCTTTCTGACTTTTTTTTTTTTTTTTTTAATGTTTTGAATTGTGTTTCGGTAGTTATTTCGGTTTGGTAATTGAAACTAATGTATTAAATCCGTTCCATTTTGACCGGAACAGTCAGAATATCTCATACCAAGATGCAATTTAGAATGCTAATAATACCTGTTCCATCTCGAGTCCAATTCCAGAAAGTTTTGGGTCATTCCGGCCATTCCGGTCAATTTCGACTAAAATATAAATTTCGGCCGGTATTGGAGAGTGAACTGAGAGAGAGAGAAAATGAAAGAAATAGTTTAGAAAATGAAACAATGGGATCACCTGCCTTTACTCTAGATGTGTTGTTGCATACGTAAATTGAAGGGAAGAAAAAAAAAATTGGTGCGAATTGCAAACTGGAAGTTGCAGTGAGGAAACTACTTCGGAAATGGGAAGTAAACGGAAGAAGAAGAAAAAGGAAAAGAGGGAGGGAGAAGTAGATGCAATGTAGATATTTTTAAAGATTGTGTGGTGTTCATTGAACTTTCGAAATTGGAGCTTGGGAAATAAAAAATAATAAAATAATAACAATGTTTCGTGGCCTATTGTTGGCAGGTGAGGCGGGGGATGGAATAGAGAAGGAAAAAAAAAAGATTTTAAATTTATATTTGAGAGGACTTAGGTCTAAGTAATGCCACGTTTATAAAAATTTTATAATAAATTTTATATGGCAACTTTAAAACGGTACGATGAAATTGATTGGTACTGAAATATATCATTTTAATAGATAAATTGAAACAGGTTTTGAAATGGTATTTATAACATTGATTGGAACAGAATATTTTGGTACAGGTACATACCAGTATACCATTTCAAAATGTACCATAATATATGTTTATATAATATATATAATAAAAATATTATTATATTGTAAGAAATAGCACAAAATTTTATGAGTTAAGGAAAAAAAAAAAAAGCAATGTTGTTTTATTTATTAGGTTTTTGTGAAAATGAATAAGAGACAGAATGTTGCATCTCTAGTTTAGTTTGTGTTGTATATATAGGTATATACACAATAGGTTATAATATATATACAAAAAGTTGTCTATTGAAATGTCATAACCATTCATATTTTATATATATTAAATGTACCTATTGACCGAAAAGATGCCTATTGAATAAAAATGTGTCTATTGACCGAAAATGTGTATATTAAATGAAAATGTCCTATTGAATGGTCATAATCTTTTGGATATAAATAGTGATTTATAGTCATTTGGTAACTTCTTCTCTTTCATCTTTCTTAGAAACACAAGAAACTTGTGGATTTTCTCCAAAATTGATATTTGTAGAATCCAACAAACACGGTTGTATCCTGGGGATAAATTTGTAGTAACCTTTGAGCAATTCTTGTGTGGGAGCAAATATTGTCTAAGGATAACATTCAATTGTGCCTCCAAGTCAATCAAATTTTCTGTTTGTCTACTGGATCATTTTGTTATTTCATTATATTACTCCTCTAAAATATTTTGAATACTACCACTGCCATGTGTCAAACATGCATTTAACTTTGGTGTACTTTTTTATTATATATTATTATTATATTATCTCTATATATTAATATGATTCTAAAAAGTTAATTACTCTTTCTGACTTTTTTTTTTTTTTTTTTTTAATGTTTTGAATTGTGTTTCGGTAGTTATTTCGGTTTGGTAATTGAAACTAATGTATTAAATCCGTTCCATTTTGATCGGAACAGTCAGAATATCTCATACCAGGATGCAATTCAGAATGCTAATACCACCTGTTTCATCTCGAGTCCAATTCTAGAAAGTTTTGGATCATTCCGGCCATTCCGGTCAATTGCGACTAAAATATGAATTCCGGCCGGTACTGGAGAGTGAACTGAGAGAGAGAGAGAATGAAAGAAATAGTTTAGAAAATGAAACAATGGGATTACTTGCCTTTACTCTAGATGTGTTGTTGCATACGTGAACTGAAGGGAAGAAAGATAAAATTTGGTGCGAATTGCAAACTGGAAGTTGCAATGAGGAAACTACTTCGGAAATGGGAAGTAAACGGAAGAAGAAGAAGAAGAAGGAAAAGAGGGAGGGAGAAGTAGATGCAATGTAGATATTTTTAAAGATTGTGTGGTGTTCATTGAACTTTGGAAATTGGAGCCTTGGGAAATAAAAAAAATAAAATAATAACAATGTTTCGTGGCCTATTGTTAGCAAGTGAGGCGTGGGATGGAATAGAGAAGGAAAAAAAAAGGATTTTAAATTTATATTTGGTAGGACTTAGGTCTAAGTAATGCCAAGTTTATAAAATTTTTATAATAAATTTTATATGGCTATTTTAAAAATGAAATTGATCGATATCAAAATATATCATTTTAATAGATAAACTGAAACAGGTTTTGAAATGGTATTTATAGGACATTCTAGCATTTTACCCTTAATTTTTTAAAAATTTGGCAATATGTCCCTGTTTTCAAACTATATAGGGGCGTGCCCCTGTTTCGACACTCGATTACCTTAAAATCAAGTTTCAATTAAATACTCGATTTGTAGAAAATTGAGTTATGCCCGAACAAACTTAAAAAAGAAAAAAAGAAAAAAAAATTGCATGGAACTCGAGTTCCTAGAAATCGAGTTCCATGCAAATTTTTTTTTAGAGTGATCGCCCCATACAAGGTTCAAGGAGCTCTATAGTGGTGTTTTTAAGCCATATAGTGGCATTTTTCTGCAATTTTTTTTTTAATAAGTGTGATTACCCCATACCAGGTTCAGGGAGCCCTATAGTGGCCTTTTTTAGCCCTATAATGATGTTTTAAAGTCCTATTGCGGTGTTTTCTTGCAAATTTTTTTTCCTAAATGTGATCGTATGATACGTATTGTATCGTATGTAAAAAGTTCCAAATCGTATCGGCGTATCGTAAGCGGCATATCGTAAGTACTCATGAATCATACGATACAGTGTGCATATCGTGTGAATCGTATCGTATCGTAAAATCATACGTATCATACGATACATAGAAAAATGCTTTAAAATGAGATTTTTTGTTAAAATTTGTACTTTTATTTGAATCTAACAAGTTGCTAGACTTGTTTTTAACACAAAATTATTAGTTTACTTAATTTGGCCTAATAAAATAAAATATTCATAAGTTTTTTTCCCCACTCTTTTTCCTATAAAATTTAGACTATACAGTACACATTTACACTTCACTTTAATATTTGCAAATTTTTTTTCTATACTATGAATAAGATATTAATTGACAATATAATTATTTTTTTATTTTTGTCATTATTGTTATAAGTCCAAGAAACTAGATGCCAAGAAGATTTTTTTTTTAATTAATAAAATAAAAAGAACAAGGAGAGATAGTAAATATTAATGACAGTGAAGAAAATTTTAATGAAGAAATAAGTTTGCAAAATGATAAACATGATGACAACATTGACTTAAATGGGGTTTATTAGGCAATATGATGAAAATAAATTATTATTTTTTGATCACTTGTAATATATTATCACTTTTAAATTTAAACTATTTAAATGTGTATGTTATAAACACATGCTAGGTTGATTTATTTAGTTAGCTTGTTAAATATTATTACATAAGTGATGAATAAATTAGTCATTAGTTGAATATATTTAAAATTGATAATGAATATACCATTTATATATGTATATCTATAATTTTTTATAAATTTTATTAGTGTTTGTGTATCTTACAATATGATACAGGATAAGGAAAAATAAAAAATCGATTCACGATACGATTCACGTTTTTACAACTATGATTTCATTATATTACTCCTCTAAATTCCCAACAGTTTGGGAAGTTCATTTTTTGTAAGTCGGTTTTTTTGGGCAGTTCATAACAAGTTATATTTTCCATTTTAACATTTTTGAGTTCAATTTAGAATTTGTTAGGCTCTAAACCAACCTCGGGTCTTAGAATTTCAGTATCATTGGAGAACGGGGGCCCAAGTCGTAAGGGATACAAAATGTGATGTGTACATGTACCTTAAAAAATTTAAATTTTTTTAAGGGAGCAATTACATGTACTTTGAACATTGAAAAAAATGTATTCAACCCAAGGAAGTCAATATTATACTAGTACTGGATGTACCAGGGAAATATACCATATTGGCCATTAAATCAATATCGGTACTCCTTCAAAATGTACTGGAAAAAATATCGGGTTGTACCGGCTTATTTCAGTTGTACCGGCCTGAATCGGCCCATACCAACTAGTATTGGCATTTCAACTAGTACAATAAAAATAATAAAAAAATTTAAAAAAATTATTAATTTTTTTATTTAATCTAATATATTGGTTAATATACTTAAACTAATATGTAGGCTTATAAAATATATAGACTTTAAATTTTATGTTGATAAACGCAACAATTAATGAATTCATACTTACATAAATAATACAAATATATATATATATATATATATATATATATTTATATATATTTATATATAGAAATATATAAATAGCGGTAAACTTAAAACGGTACATCGGTATCAACCGATATTGAAATATTTCATTCCTCTAGTTAAATTGAAACAGTCTCTAGTACGAAATTGAATCCCTTAATTCAAACTAGCACGTTTAAATTTATGCATTAAGTATAGACTTGATGGAGCATAAAGTAGAATACAAAAAGTGAGACAAAACATTTGTAATCATCCTGATTTCTGTCTAACTTTTTGGTGTTACTTTGTGCATGAGAACTTTGACTATTCAAGTGAAAAGAATTTTCCCTTTTTTCAGTCAAGAAAAAAAAAATCCATGAATATAAATTCCAAGCACAATAAATAGATAATACGGGGAAAGAAATTGAGGAGCACCTTTCTTTTTCTTTGGTGGAAAAGTTGTGATAGGCCAAAAATGTATTGAGCCCTTGTAATGAATTAATCAATTAATTAGCCAAGTTAATTAATTAATCCGATTAGCATGCAATATGCATAGTAGCACAAATAAATCACCAACTAAGTTAATATACAGCGGAAAATAAAGTTGACATGGTGATTTGTTTACGAATGGGGAAAACCTCCAAGGCAAAACCCTACCGAGTGATTTTAAGGTCACCACTCCCAAGAATCCACTATTATCACAACAACCGGTTACAAGTAAAGGAATCACAGTACCTTATATCAACCTACAATTGAACCCTTACCCCAATACCCAATTGGACATGTTCTATAGTGACAATCTCTCCTTTTAATACATGGCTCCCAGTTGGTGACTAACCAATCGATATATGAATCTAAGTACGTAACTAACCACCAACTTGAGAAGAATGTTGGCTGCAAAGTTCATCATTTCATCAACACGATGAAGATCACAAAGTTCCTTGGTTACAAAACCCTACAGCGTACAAACGCAGCAGCTTTTTGAAGAGGAAGATGAACTAGGGCATATATCTCCGGTTACAATATGCTTGTGAAAATCTTTTGCATTAAGTTGCATCAACTGTGATAGCCCTTAAAATAATCCTTATATATGTTTAGGGTTATGAGAAAAGAAAGCCTAAACATGTATACACGGATTAGAGTGAAATCAGATTTGAAAAACTGATTTCTGTAAATCTCGATAGATAGGTTATCTATTGAGCAGTTGTCGAGCATCGGGCAAAAGCCACCTTTTAAACCTCGATAGATGCTATCTGTCGAGTTAGCTGTCGAGTTTTAAAATCCAGCATTTCTTCACTTGTTTCTTGGACAAACTTGCATGGATTTAGCACTTGGACTTGAACTCTTGTTCCTTGAAGTATTAAACACATCTTAGATCTACTCAATTACAAGTAAAATGTATTTTGTCCAATGATTAGCCAATTTTAGATGACATATATTCCTAATATGATTCACATATGTCCTAACAAGTTGCAATTTTATGCCCTTTGAACATGGAAAAAAATGTATTCAAACGAGAACACCTAAATTCGTGTGTAAGTATAGTCTTGATGGAGCATAAAGTAGAACACAAAAAGTGAGACAAATGATTTATATTTGTCCTGATTTTTTTTCTTCTAATTTTGTGGCCTTTACTTTGACTCTACAGCTTAAACTAATCCCCCCTTAGTCCTCAAGCACTTCATACATAGGAACTTCGTGCATAGGAACGTAAGTTCCAAGCACCATAAATAGAAAATACACCTAGGAAGGAAATTGAGGAGCATTTTTCTTTTTATTTGGTGGAAAAGTTGCAATTCTATGCATGTTGAATACTAAAAAATGTATTCAAACGAGCATGTCTAAATTTACATGTCAAGTATAGTCTTGATGGAACATAAAGTAGAATAAAAAATGTGAGATAAAGGATTTGTATCCATCTTGATTTTTGTTTCTAATTTTTTGGCCATTACTTTGACTCTACAGCTCGAACTAATCCCCCAAGGCCCTAACCCCCCAAACACTTTGTGCATGGGGAAATACCATCCCACTTATAAGGGTGGGTGATCACTAAGGTCTATCAAATTTAATCACATTATATATTTACTTAAGAAAATAATCTCATTTCTAAATTGAATAATACTAGAGATAGAAACTATTTTACAAAAAAAATTTACAAACTACTGATGTGGTGAGTGATTATTGGTAAATGAAAAATTGATATTAATTGTGGGCCTAGATGAAAACCAATAAGAGGTCAACATTTTGTAAAATTGTTGTAAAATAGTTTGTGGCTGTAACATTACTTTTCTAAATTATTCATGATATCATTGAAAACATGTATAACCAATCAATACTTGCAAAAGTTTAACATAATATGATTATTTTTCCTTCTTTTTATTTTTTTGGTGTAAATATGAAATATGATAATTATGATAGTTATTAATAGACACTTATCATGATTGTGTTTATAGATGGATATAATTAGGCATTTACTAGGATTATGTTTGTATATTCTACTATTTAAAAAAATGACGTAAGGGATTTTAATGAAAGATTTAATTATGGAAAAGAATTTAAATTCAATTAAAAAAATACATATGAGAGTAATGGCATTTAAAATTGTGAGTAGATTATAAATTTCATTTCGTAAAATTTATCTTCTTTTTTGATACATCAATAGTTGGCAGTGGCGAATTTGAACCCTAAGGTATGTTGGTAGACTGTAATACACAATGTAATGTAAAATAGTTATTCATATGATTTAGGTTTTCTGTAATTTAGTTATATTTATATTAAAGGGAATAGTCACTGCTTATGAATATCTATTGAAAAATGCTAGATATATATATATATATATATATATATATATTTTTTTTTTTTTTTTTTACATTTTTCCCTAAAAGGGTTGTAATAGCTATTTCTTAGTAGGTGTAATAATTCCCAAAATTAATATATTTTCAAATAAATAAACTCTCCATAAGCACATAAAAATTATGAAAATAAAAAATCATATGAAAAATAACTCATATCTCTCTCTAATTTAAAAAATAATATTTTATAGGAAATATATTTGTATGAGTAAAATATTTCTTAAAATAGATATCTTTACTTTTATTATAATGTTACAACTCACAACCAAACTTATGAATATGCTTAATTATTCCATTACAACACATTTTATTCCTAGTAATAAAGATTATCATTCCCATCGCAATCCTCATTTAATGTACCAAACGTGCTCTAAATGTCTTCATTGGAAACAATGGGATTTGCCAACTAGTGGAGTTACAAGGCTCTTGGTGATTATAGATTATGTGATTCAATTTTTTAATATAGAATATTAACATAATTTTTTATTTATCATAAACCTAATATTGTGGGTTTCAATTAGCTTAACATCAACAATTGGTAAAATCAATTGCCATCTCATGAGAGACTTAAGTTTGAATCTTGCCTGCACAAAAAATCAATTGGTTTTTGAGCCTAATGTAAAGATCAATAGTCATAAAATAGGCATAGAATAGATTTCATAGGTTCAAATCTTATTGTATCTATATATATAAATAAATAAATAAAAGTCCTATTGTCTCTATTGGAAACTTAATATGAAAGGAATGAATTAAATTATGGAAAATAAATTACATTCTATTCAATATAAAGAAAATAAAAACAAAAAAATTAGTTGTTATACATAAATCAAATCATTTATAAAATGTAACGATTTATTTTTTTAAATCCCACAAATTACCTATGATTGATTTTGTACTAAAGTTTTGTAGTATTTATTTTTCATTGTAAAAAAAAAAAAAAAAAAAAAAAATCATTTTAAAGATCTTCTTCCTTTTTATTGTGAAAGATATTGTTGGTATTATTCATTACTAAAAGTACTCACTTCATTCTGTCCAAAAAAAAAAAAAAATACTCACTGCATATATGGGTGCAAGCACCCACGGCGAGCACTTAGAATGCTGCATTGGTCATGCGTTGCCGCTTATGTTTGGGAGTACCCCTCGGCTAAGTGGATTGGGCAAAGGATGAAAATGAATTTGCCACCTAGATTAGGTCTAGGAACTATATATATAGCGCCCTCATGTGAAGTACCAGTCTTACCAGAGCACATGTCCAGAGTTTAGGCACCCAACCTCACCCGATCTGTGGGCCAGCCTCTAGTCATTGTGCTTCATATCCTGTTTCCATCAAAGAGTCCTCTAATTTGCATCTACTAACCAACCTAGCATTCACTTATATGGCAGCATCTTTAAGAATCAATCATCAACAACATGTATCCCTTCAAACTTAAACATACATCTAAACATGACATCCACACATGTCCTAATATACATCTAGGCATGGCATACCCTACCATTCATCTAGCATCTCATGCTTCATATAACTAAGGGCAGTAAACATATCACATGGCAGTAACATCAACAAGGTAGTAAGCATAACCACATGCACAAAACATTTAAACTAGCACATTCAACCATTCAAGTATTGCATCCAAATCCTCAATTTTCAAGGAAACAAACCCTCATATTAAAAGATGCATGTTCATACTCATATGCATGACTTACCCTCACTTACCTTTTTGCATCACATCACCTATACATTAATGCATGTTCATATGATCTATGCATGTTCATGTTGTTCATCACAGCATATAAACCTAATTATCAATCTAACAAATAAATCATGTAAAACATGTTGTTCTATTGATTCTAAACTTAAACTTATGAAATCTAAGTTAAGTAGACTCCAAATATGTATTTGAAACAAAGAAAAGCAGCAAGAACATCAAAACCTTAAAATTTGGATTTCTAGACTCGAACATGCGTGGGAATACATGAAGTATGCGTACGCATGCATGAAGCAAGCACGTGCATCCCTGCCCAGAAACACAATCTCAAAATAGCAGATAAAATGAAACAGAGATTTACATAGCATACTTCTAACCATGGAAGCTATAAAAACCTAACTACAAAACATAGATATTAAAGCCGTAAACAGTAAATATACAAACCAAATGAAAGAGGCAAGGTTAGACCTTTACCTCAAACACAAGAATTCTTGAAGTTTTAATTTGACCATTCCCCTCAGTTAATCTATCAAGACAAAAACCAAAAGGTTAGTAAGCATAAAACTCGAATGTCGAGACTAGAATAGGTCCCAACCAAGTAAACTTTAACTTAAGGATATTTTAGAATAAAAACTCCCTCTTTGATTAACTATTTTCTAGTAAATTTGACCTGTTTTGGAAAAAGAGCCTTTGGGGCCTTTTATAGTGATCAGAGAGGGGTGCAGGGCTCTTTTCCAGCCGATGTGGGATTAACTTTGCATGATTTTTATATTAAAAACTTTCTATATAGGTCATCAGAAACCCTACATGTGCGTGCATACACAAAAATGCATGCGCATGCCTAAAGTATGCATACGCATACTTACTAACATGAACGCACATACTAAAGGTTCCTATAGGTTTTTCTTTCGCCAAAATGTCCTCCAAGCTAAAAAAATTATATGATTGGGCCCTAGACTAGCCTTAGTGATATTGTCATTGGGGAACGGGGGCTCGAGTTGTAAGGGGTATAAAATTAGATGTCTACAACGTAGTTGCAGTAAAAAGTAAATAAGTAAGCACAAATACAACCATTCTATGAATAAGTTAGTATGTTGTTGATATTCTAATTCTTATAAACCATTTTGGACAAAAAAAGAGCTTGCTGAAGGTAAGGATAAGAATTAGAATTTTACCATCAAGTGAGTTGTGACCTTGGCAACATACATAAAAAAGATGCCTTTTTTTTATCCACACGCGTAACTTGTAGGCAATACAAGTCATGGACCGGTTGCATGCAGGTTGTGAATTCCATACTTAACAACTTTGACCAACTTTGACCAACTTTAACCAAGGCTCAAATAAGTACCCAAAATACATGCAATCCCCAAAAAATACATCCAAATATAAGCAAAATTGCAAGTAAATTTGCCACAAAATGAAGCCAACAAAACTTGGACTTTACAAAATATATCCAATTTATTTTGATTATCTCTTTGTTAGAACGAAAAAGGGGTCGTCTTCGAATTATGTTTTGAATCTTGATCTTTGTTCTTATGTTCTATTATAGGGATAATTACACATAACCCACCTGTGGTTAGGGCGAAAATCACTTTGCCTACCCGTGGTTTGAAAAGTATCACTTAACCCACCTGTGGTATGTTTCCGTCAATCTCCGTAACCTACCTCAAGCCCAGCCGTTACAAAAACACCTCTTAACACCAAAACACAACATAACGCGAATCAAAACACCCAAAACTCAGAAACTTTTCAAGAGAGAGACTTGTGGTGAGATCAACGTGTTCTTTGTGGTTTTTATATCTCTTTTTCAGCCTGTCCTGGCCCGGTGGTTTCATCTCATCACGGTGGTTCTGGCTCTCCATAAGTGGTTACAAATTTTCTCGCCATTAATGAGTTGTGGCTCTCCATTTGGTGGTTTTGTGTCACCATTTGTGGGTTTTGTTGGTTTTTGCATTTGGGTGTGCTTTATTTTTTTTGGCAGAAATCACGATGGCCAGTGGTTATGGGTTCACAATAGAGAGAAAAGAAAGATAGAAGTTTTCCCCATTGCCTCCCTCAACCCTTTGGCTAACTCCTCGAATTTAAAAAAAAAAAAAAAAAAAAAAAGATTGGAAACCAAAAAGCATAACATAAACTACATTTGGGAACCATTAACAACATAAACTGCTGCCAGCACCACCATCACCACCACCACTACCTTCACCTCTCCCACCAGAACCTCCATAGCCACCCGACCCACCATTTGAAACTGTAGAAACTAGAAAATGATCAAAACCCAGTTGCCCAAAACCCAGTTACCACTTTTTGATTTTGTTTCTCTTGCATTTTTGCTTTATTTTTTGTTTTGGGAGGAGAGAGACATAAAGTTTGAGCCATCGTGACGACATGAAACCACCGGGCCGAGAAAGGCTGAAAAAGAGATCTAAAAACCACGAAGAACACATTGATCTCACCACAAGTCTCTCTCTTGAAAATTTTCTGAGTTTTGGGTGTTTTGATTCGCGTTATGTTGTGTTTTGGTGTTAAAAGGTGTTTTTGTAACGGCTGGGCTTGAGGTGGGTTACGGAGATTGACGGAAACATACCACAGGTGGGTTAAGTGATACTTTTCAAACCACGGGTAGGCAAAGTGATTTTCGCCCTAACCACAGGTGGGTTATGTGTAATTATCCCTCTATTATATGTATGAATCTTGGTCATCATCTCATTAACTGAATAGGGGAGGTTTTGTCAATGGTTATTTTGTGGGATAGCTTGAATGCTCTCTCTCTCTCTCTCTCTCTCTTAGGGTTCGTTTGGTTAGGAGGATGGAAAAGTGAGAGGATAGAAAATGAAGAGGGGATGGAAAGGTGGAGAGATAGAAAAGATTTTAATTTTCCTCATTTGTATTTGGTTGGAGGTTGGAAAAGTGAAGGGATGGAAAATAGAGTTTGCATAAATTTACTCTCATGCCCTTATTACATTACTTATTTTATATAAATATTTTATAAAGGAAAAATAAAAAGAAAAAATTGGTTCTATGGTTCAAAGTAAGGAAAAAAATTTAGGGAAAAAAAAGGTTTAAAGGTGAATAGCAAAGAACCGAGGAAAAAAAATGTTCAACGAAACCAAAGCCAAAGCCAAAGCCAAAAAAAAAAAAAAAAAACAAAACAAAACAAAAAAAACAAAAGAAAAAAAAAAAGAAAAAAAAGAAACATGGTTCAACATTAGACAAAGAACCCATAAAAGGAAAAAATAAATAAATAATGTAGCAAAGAAGAAGAAAAGAAAATAAAAAATGAAAAATAAAAAAGGGAAAGAAAAAAGTGTTAACGTTGAATTTACCTTAGGAGAGTAGAAGGGGTAGAAATGTCATTTTTATCAAACCACTTCCTCTCCCCATTTTCTCTCCAATTTGGGGTAGCTGAAAAATGGTGGGCCATGGGAGAAAATAGGTGGGTCCCACCATTTTCTCTCCTCCAAAATCACTCCAACCAAACACCATTTCCACCTAAAATCTCTCTTATTTTCTCTCCTCCATTTTCCATCCTCCCTATTTTCACTCCAACCAAATATAGCCTTAGTGTGTTATGTGTCTAGTGCCAAGAAAGTGGTAGAAAATTGAAGCACGGTTGGAGATTTTCAATGTATTGATATTTTCTCCTTGCTTCTCTTTCTGTTCCTTTTAATTAAGCGTTGTTTGGTTCCCAAAAAAATAGAGAAAAATCAAACTAATAATATAAGCAATGAAGGAGTTAGGATTTCGATTTAAGGGGACAAGATTAAAAGGAAAATTAATTTAGAAAATATTAATTGATATTAACAACAAGATAAATAAACAATTGTAAACTAATGTAATTGTCAAAAAAATATAATATAAATGTAAAATATAGTTCATTATGTTTTTTTCTTACCTAGTGTAAAGTTGTGATTTACAACTGTGTTTTATGTTGGCTTTATTCCATGACAAAAAGTGTTGCAATTTCTTTAATTTATTTCCTTGTATTTTGTGGGATTTTATTGTATTGGGTTTAGTATTAAGTTGGTGAAGACTCAAGCTTAATTGAAGATCAGTGAATTTCACGACTAGCTCGCGAGAAGTTCGCGAGAAGAGTTCCCGCGAAAAGGGCATGTGAGGAGCACATGACTGGAAGCTAAAGAGTCGTGCCAGACTGTTGTTTTCGCGAGTGTCTCGCGAGTAAGGCTTTCCTGTGAGGTAGTTGCGAAACATTATGCCTAGAGGATTTTTATGGGTGACTTTCTTACCCTTCATCCATACTATATATACCCTCATTACCCACAAATGTAAAGGAGGTCATTCAAAGAAAAAAACCCTAGATATGTTTTCTACAACACACACACACACACACTCATCTTTTAGAAAGAGAGCTACTCATCCTTAATGAGAAATCATTGTACCCTCTTCTCCTTCCCTCTTCTATTGTCATACCTTGAGAGGAGATTTGTACCCAAACACAATCCACACCTATTTAAAGTGTAGAGAGTGTTTTGGAGCTTGGGAAGTTTTGGAGAATTGCCAAAAAAAGCTGGTGAGACTTGGTGGATGCAATTGGGCGTATTGCAAGATTTGGAAAGCTAGACAAAACACAGTTCCGAGAAGCCTTATTGGAGTAGGAGCTTGGAGGGATTAGATGCATTCGGTAGATTAAGCTTGGAGGGTCTCTTACTATCCGTATATCCCAACTTATTATCTAGTGGATCGATTTACCACTTGGAGGGCAGCGGAGAGGATTTTCACCAAGTTCTTTGGTTTCCTCTTTGATAACACATCGCCGTGTTATTTTGTGTTTGCATCTCTCTTCCCTTACTCTTGTGCTTTACTTTTATTGTTTGTTGTTTATGTTTATGCACTAGAGTAGTATCGGTTGATTGCATTTCATTTACACTTGTTTCCACATTTAGATAAGTTAGAGTAAAAGCAATCTAGCCGTAATTTTTAATTGGGGGTCCAAATAGCTCTTGTGTTTTTAACACATTTTAGAGCTTTCACCTAGTTTAAGTTATTTAGTTTTTTTTCCCCCTCTTCTCATTTTGAAACTGCTGCATGCTTTCATTCCTAATAGTCTTGAATTCAATCCGTACGAAGATTTAAAAAACTTACCTCAATACGAGTTTGTTTAGAATTCACTATGAACTTATTACTATGCTTATGTTTTTCCATAATCTCAATTAAATATGTATAAGTATATATTTCATATGATTATATATATATATATATATATATATATATATATATAACAATTAATCAAAGTAGAAATTAATCTAAATACATAAAGTTTATATATCTAATTTGATTCTTCAAAATAAATTGAGAAAATAAAGGTATTAATAAATTGTAAGAGATAGAGAAAGTAGAGGTATAAAAGGGTACGTAACACAAGGAACACACAAAAATGACTTGGTGTAAAGCCCTTGACATCTACATCTTTAATATATATGAGTGGAGTATAAAATACAAAGAACCTTAGTAGGATTTATAAAGAGTAGAAGAGTCTAGGGTTAGATCTAGAAATACTATATGCTAAATTGGGCCTCTTGGGCTAATACAATATTAAACTAAATAACCAATTATCTTTAACAAAAGGAGTAATGCTTGAGTAGCCATTGAGGAGAGGGGTACGTTGAGACTCAAAGGGCATGTTTTGTAAACTGTAATAAACACTGTAATGTAATAGTTATTCCTATGGTTTAATTATTCTGTAATTTTGTTATGTTTTTTACCACATAAATAATCAATTTTTATGAATAGCTATTTTTTAAAACAAGGAATAATTACTCATTTATAAGAAAATTATAATAGTTATTCCTTAGTAGGTGTAATAATTTCTAAAATTAATATATTTTCAAATATACAAACTTTTCATATGCACATAACAGTTATAAAATTATATATATATATATATATAACCAAACGTGTGTGTACGTTTAGTCTTTCAATTACGACATATTTTATTTCCAGTAATAAATATTAATATTCATGTTGCAATTCTCATTCAATATACCAAACATGCACTTATATATATATATATATATATATATATATATAAACCAACGGGTGTGTATGTTTAGTCTTTTAATTACAACATATTTTATTCTCAGTAATAAAGATTATTATTCATGTTGTAATTCTCATTCAATGTACCAAACATGCACTTAATTCTCTCTCATTTGCGAAGGGAGATCCTCAAAACTAGCAAAATGAATTCAAGTATGAACACTTCCCCCATATCTAATGAAAAAGAAAAAAAGAGAGGGAAAAAAAAAAAGGCAAATGGAATATCATGTATGAACCCATATCCAATGAAAATGAAGAAAAGAAAAATGAATTTCAAGTATGAACAATGGAAATTCACGAGTGAGGAAATGTAGTCAAATCTTAATCTCAAATATTTATAACCCTTCTGTTATGCACTAAACTTTTTATTACTGAATAGCTTTGTTAAAGGAGATTTCCACATCAAAGTCTCACATTACGTCGTAATTATTACAAGCTTTCCATGTTGACATATGGACCAAAACACGGGACACTCTTGGACTAGCTTATTGATTTCCATTATTTCCATCCTATATTACAAGTATTGTACATAAAAAAAAGACAATCTATATACCATTGATGGTTATAAAATTATAAAATTATATATATATATATATATATATATATATATAACCAAACGTGTGTGTATGTTTAGTCTTTCAATTACGACATATTTTATTTCCCGTAGTAAAGATTAATATTCATGTTGCAATTCTCATTCAATATACCAAACATGCACTTATATATATATATATATATATATATATATATATATATAAACCAATGTATGTGTATATTTAGTCTTTCAATTACGACATATTTTATTCCAGTAATAAAGATTATTATTCATGTTGCAATTCTTATTCAATGTACCAAACATGCACTTAATTCTCTCTCATTCGTGAAGGCAAAATGAATTCAAGTATGAACACTTCCCCCTTATCTAATGAAATAGAAAAAAAGAGAAGAAAAAAAAAAAAAAAGGCAAATGGAATATCATGTATGAACCCATATCCATTGAAAATGAAGAAAAGCAAAATGAATTTCAAGTATGAACAATGGAAATTCACGAGCGAGGAAATGTAGTCAAATCTTGATCTCAAATATTTATAACCCTTCTGTTATGCACTAAACTTTTTATTACTGAATAGCTTTGTTAAAGGAGATTTCCACATCAAAGTCTCACATTACGTCGTAATTATTACATGCTTTCCATGTTGACATATGGAGCAAAACACAGGACACTCTCGGACTAGCTTATTGATTTCCATTATTTCCATCCTATATTACAAGTATTGTACATAAAAAAGGACAATCTATATACCATTAATGTCACAATTTTATTTTCTTCATTCGATCGAATGATATAGATCAACTTTAGTTGCAGATTTAACCACGTGTGTGGTCAGGCGGGGAAGGTTTTGCCCCGGAACTCCCACCAATTTTCATTTGGACAATATTTCCTCGTAGGATACTGTTTTTCTCTGCAAACATGACAAAGATATTGTATGAATATAAAACCTAACTGTGCATGAAAACGTTTACATCAGTCTAGCACCTGCATGCAACCAACCATGGGAAAACAAGGGACTCGCTCGTGGAACGACATTGTTGGGTTCGGCAACCACCATCGCGTACGTAGATGAGAGAAACAAAATGATAATAAGCATCCGAATGATGATAACCCTGATGGAAGTCTTGGCATCCATTTTTGCTAGCTACAAGAGACACGAATAATTAACACATCATTACTTCTGTTATATATATATATAGTCTAAATAGGACAGCACTGTCTATTCGATCCAAGTCAATTCAATGGAAGTCAAACACGTTATTCTTCTTCTTTCTTCTTCTTGTTGATTTTTTTTTTTTTTTTTTTTGGCTTGAAGGAATCACACGTTATTCTTATAAGATCTTTCTTAAACACCAACGGTACCGTAGAGTCAATATTTTTCTTCAAAAGACAAGGTTTGATAACAGAAAAACTGGTTTAGATTGGTTTTGAATAAATCATATATAAAGAAAATCAACTTTGGATTAATGGTTTGAGTGTGTCTAAACGTGTCATCATCTTCATTTTTTTTTAACACAATTACACAATATACATAAAAAGTTGATTAAATAGGGGCGCATAGATCAGAGAACACTGTTGCGAGAACCACAACCTAAGGGTGAAGGGTCTAACAGGTACTGGTCATCAAAATAGTTAACCGACAATGCCATTCTCCTTAAATTGAGGGTTTTAAAAATGTAGTTTCCAATTAATTTAATAAAAATGAAAATTAATAAAACTAGTTACAATTTAGAAAATAAAAAATTACAAGGAAAATTACTTAGTTTAAGAACCCCAAATATAAGCACCAATCGAAACTAGGTTATCAGGAAGATGTTAGACACATAATCCATCCAACTAAAAAAATAAGTCTTTTAGAATTTAATGACCATATATTATGTTATGCACGTTCATACATTTCATCCATTCTTTTATTTTTTTTAATGAACAAAATATGAGTAGAGGGGGGCGACTTGAGTTGACGTCTTTCACCTGAGCGTGACTATAATGACACTTTACCCACTAGACCCAAGCTTGCGGGAGCAGAGGATCCGAATGAGTCATAACTATACACCTAATTCTATTGAGGACGCTAGTGTGCACGAGCCGAGAGCATGAAGTTATTTCCCAAGTACTTCTCATTGTGAGATTCAAATATGGGACCTCCATCTCCCAAACTCTTAGGAGTGAGCCCATGACCACTAGACCAACCACCCTGGTAGTATCCATTCATGATTTCATGTCATCAACACATAATATGCATTTCATGCAAAGAATTACCGTCACCATATTTTCCATCGTCTTGCTAAACATTCATGCTCATATTTCATCATACTAAGTTCTAGTCCTGTCATTTTTTTAATCATATTTCAACCCAACAAGTCTTTATAGTCATACTTCAAAGCATGCTTAGTCATAATTAACCCATATCATCGAAATTTAGTATGTTAGTATATGGAAATTTAATATATATATATATATATATGTATATATATGTTGAAGCCATACTTGCATATAGTCAACATATATATATATATATATATATATATATATATATTTGGAGTAAATTGAAAAGATTAAAAAAAAAAGTAAAAGAAAAACAAAGTTTTTAGATATTATCACAAGTGCAAGTTTTTTTTTTTTTTGGTTGAAACACAAGGGTAAGTTAATCTTATGAATAATATATTGATATTGCTTGTAACAACTCATATCCTCATATTGTTCACGTCTTGCCTCTCATGGTTTTGAAACGTGTCGTACCATTTTTTGTATATTATATGTATGGTCTTTCCATTTTCCTTCTCCAGTCAATTTGGGACACCCAAATCATGTTGTTGTTAACTTTCTAAATCTTTGAAATTTCTTAAGAAAACCAAGAGTCTTATAGATTAATTGGCATATTTTGATATTTCTGATTGAAAAAATTTATGATTCAAATCATTAAACTATAATTATTAAAATAAATAAAATAAAATAAAATAAAATATCTCAAGATGGAGTGTCGTTTTATAAAGATATATAGAGGTGGTGTTATTATTTCGCAATACCTCAACGAAGGAAGATGTTATTGGGAGCAGAAAAGTATAATAATAATCATATACGTAAAAAATTGTAGTGTAGTGTCCCATTGCCATTGCCCAGGATATGTGCAATTTCATTGGTCTTTTTGCTTAAAATTTTCTGCTGTGGATAGGAGGTCTGTAAGTCTTTTCAATGAAGTGTTTTATAGGCTCTTTTGACTTGCTCCACTTTATATCATTTGAATTTATGTTCAGATGTCCAAGTGTTCATATTCATGTTTTTATCTAATTTTTCCAGAAAAAATTCAAGGTGATTTTGATAGTCATTTGGAATAATTCAAAATGCACTAATTCCTCAAAGCAAGCGTGGTTTTTGTGACTAAGTGTGTTTTGTATGGGCGTGTGATTAGTCCCATATCAAATATATTCTGGGTTGATTTGAGATTTATTAACAACTACAAAAAGTTTCAATTATGATTAATCCTTTTGAGATATGACTCAAATGTTGCTAACTTTTTTCTTTGAAAAATGGTTCTCATTTTTTTGATCTGATTGAGATCCGACCAGTGGTCGAATTGTTGACATTATAAATATTAATTAATAATTTTATAATTATTAAAATAAATACATAATAAATCATTATAATTAGAAATAGAATATCTAAAAATATATAATAAAAAATTAATTGATCTTGATTTTTATACCCTATATCCAAATAAATAAAGCAATGTATAAACAACCGAATTAACATTAAAAAAATAATAATCATTTAATATCTTAAATGATCCAAAATCCTACTAATTAACTACTGATTTTTTCTATTAAAAAAAAAAAAAAAAAAAACGAAAAAGAAAAGAGGAAGTGGATGCCAGCTTCCCTTTGACCAATAAGCATGCTCAGTTTTTTACGAAAGATAGGGAACACCTTGACTTGGAAAGAATATAAATATATATATATATATATATATATATATATATATATATTAATATGTTTTTTCTATCTTAAAAATAAAAAATAAAATAAAATAAAAACTTAAGTGCGAAACTTGAGAATTCCAAAAATTTTGGTTAAATAAATTTTTTTTTTTGTCCCCCTAAATATAATTCTTAACCCCTTAAACAAAATAAATAAAAATTAGAAAAATTTTATGGACACAACAAAATCTCACAACATTTTCAAAATGCTATTGTTTTTAATTGTGGTGAGATCCAGTCTAGCTAATATTTTATTATTTTATTTTAACATATGACAAATTAATAACTTAGTTGTTGTGTCCTTAACACAATTCTAAAATTTAGGCCAAATATTAGCAAACATAGTCCAAATGACAACAAGATTTGGCTAATTTCTTAGTGGCTCAACTCGCAATTACAACAGGTATCATCCATTGCTCTCTCTCTCTCTCCATTTTTCTCTTCTTAATTTATCATCATTTCAAACTCTCACTTTATTACTCTCATCTCAGCATTCTCTATTTTCATCACTTTATCTTTCATAAATATTTTTTTTTCATTTTTTTAATAATTAAAAAAATTATAAAATATCATGTAACTACATATTTTATTTGATAATATTGATATATTTAAGTTATTTTTTATATTAAATTATCTATAATTTAAGTTTCTTAATAACTATTCTAAAAAAAATTCTTAAAGCCACCATTGCTTCGTGGTCCACAAACACACGAGTGAAGGTACACTAACCCCATGATATTATTCTGACATCTTTCTTGTTCTCAAATTTGAATTTCTTCATTTTCTGATAAACAAGGTTCACCAAGACATCGTTTGTTGCACGTTGAGAGAGAAATAGTTCAATGTTTGCCTTTCATTTTCTTGGTGTGACCTACCCAAGTTTTTTACGTCGCCAGCCCCACATAAAGCTTGGACCCCCCCCCCCCTCCCCCCCACACCATCTCTCCACTCATCACAGCGCATTTAGTCCTTCCTTTCAACTTTCCAAATCTCCTGACTCTCAAAAAAGAAAGTTTTAAGAACAAAGAAAGAAGCTCACATAAATAGTATCATGTAAAGTGTATATTGTATGTAAAAATGTGGCTAGCATTTGTCACTTTGAGAGAAAGTGACTAGCATTTGTCCGTTTGGTATTATCTTTAAGATTTAGCTTTTTAGCTTTTAACTTTTATATATAGTTAATTAAAACCTCATTTTTTTTTTCTCTCTTTTTCTTACTTTATCAAATTTTTTCAAAGTATAAGTGAATTTTAGCACATTTTCATAATTTTTTTAAAAAAAATTTTAACAAATAACTAAATACGTTGTTTACAAATGAACACAAATATATAGCCAAGTAAATTAATAAATATCGTTTATAATATTCACCAACAAAACCACAAAGCGAGACAATGATCAAAGACCCAAATGGCAAAGCCTAAGGAAATCAAAGGAGGTAATGGGGGTAGGCCAAAGCCTAATGTTAAGTGGTGCAAGAAGCACCAAAAACAAAAATACAAATAATCACCAGGTGTTTGTTCACTTTGTCTTAGTGAAAGACTCTCTCAACTATCAACTAGAACTAGTAGTTAATGTAGAACCTCTCTACACCCGCTAGTTCTTGTTGTTGTCAAAGAGGTGTAGCGCTTGGTCCATGCTCCTTCTTGTAGTGCCTCCATTACTGCCATTGTTGAGTCCACGGTCCCTTATTGTCCGATCTAAAAAAAGCAGTGATTTGTTGAAAAACAGCATGTTCCTATCATCCTCACCTATTCTTCAAAACCGGTTAAATCTTACCCCCTTTTTTTATTATTTTAAATTTAATTTAATATTTTTGGTTTTTATATGAATTGGACTAGATTGGTGTTTGGTTCATGGTCCAATCTAGTCCCATTTTTAAAAAAGATAAGTATGACTATCAAATATCAATTAACTACAACCATATTCCAAAAAGCTGAAACATATCCTTCAATTCCAAAAAAAAAAAAAAAAAAAAGAGAGGCATCCATATTTAAAAAAAAAGAAAAAAAAAAAGAAAAAAGAGAGAGATAGAAGCGAAGAGAGGAAACAGAAGCGAGTAAATAAAAAATAAATAAATAAGAAAGGAAGTGAAGAAAAAGGAGAAGAAGATAGAAGTGTAGAAAGGAAAGCAGGAGCTAACTAAAAATCAAAAAAATAAAAGAAGAAGAAAAGAAGTCCAAAGTGAATAAAGGAAGTAGGTGGAGCTGAGAAGGAAAAAAAAATAAAGGAAGAACGAGTAGCGGAGCATCAAAGACCAAATATTCTTTTTCATATGCACAAAAGTTTTCTCTCTTGTTTTCTCTCTATTTTGGAGAGATTGTAATTTGGTGGACCTGAAGAGGAAATAGTTGGTCCCTACCATTGTTTTTTTTTCCTCTGCCTTCCAACCAAACACATTTCCCAACTATTTTCTCTATTATTTTCCTCTCATCTTTTTTCCATCTTTCCCAAAGTCATCCCAATCAAAAATATCATTAGTTAGTGATCACAAGAAAAATTAGAGAAAAGTTTTGAATGTGGGACATTTGGTAAGAGGTGCCTGACTCAAGGAATTAGTGCTATTGCAATTATTCTAAATGAGAAAAGTTAATGAATGCCCTAAAGGAATTGGTTTAATAAGTAATTTTATAAACATTTTAGGAGAAAAGAAAAACGTAATTGATTTTTTAATAGATTTTTATATTTTCTATAAAAGTGATATTAAAACTTTCCTAAGAATAAAGTTTGACTACAAATTAGGTTGTACCCTAAGACTACAACTTTACTCAATAATCTTTTTATTGGATATGATAAATCCATCATTGGGTTCCATTTTCTTCTTATATCGTCCATGTTTGCAAACTTTTCAAAAGATCAATAATTATGCCATCAATTAATTGTTTAAATTGCAAGTTTTGTAGTCTAAAATTATGTATTAAAAATAAGTTTATGGATTATATAGTAAATAATATCAGATTATCACAAAATTTGACATGTGTGTTAAGAATATAAAAAACATGTAATCAATGGTTAGATTTTCAAAATATGTAGTTATGTTAATTTTTTTAATGGAAGTTATAGCCTTAGTTTACAATCAAGTTTGAAGTCAAACTTTGTTAATTTCCTAAAATGAACTATTAATAAATGCCTTAAGAGTACCCATTAACCGAACCCTAAATTACCAAGAACAAGGTTTCTCTCCAAATTAGTTTGGAGAGAAACCTTTCAAATTCCTCATATATCTCTTTATTGGATGCCAATTTTGAAAATCTAACCGTTGAATTGTATTGCATTTTCTTTATGTTCTTAACATGCACATATCAAATTTCGTTTAATAAATCCATTTTTTATGTATAATTTTATATCACAAAAATTTGAAATTAAAAAATTTGATTGATGATATAGCTATTGTTCTTTATTTTTTTTGAAATTTTGCAAGTATAAAAGATATAATAAAAACATGATATCTAACGTTAATTTTTGAAAATTCACGTCCAATAAAAAGATATAGAAGTTTGAAGAGTGTATCTCCAAACTACTTTGGAGAAAAACCTTTTCAAATTACCAATCAAATTACTTACTTTAAGATTGGATTTTTCTAACTATGTGTACAACAAATCAAGTCAAAATTGGAAGTCTTTCTTCCAAAAAAAAGACTTTTATGTTTCCTTTCAGTGATCTTTTCTCCTAGACACAATAAAAATTAGAGAAAAGCTTTGAATGTGGAACATTTGGTAAGAGGCTGGCTGGAAAAATTGGTGCATTTGCAATTATTCCAAATGGCTCACAAATTACCTAGACATTTAGTTGGTATACTTACAAAAAACAAAAAAATTAGAAAAAAGCTTTGAATGTGGGACATTGGACATTTGAACGTGATAAAAAGTAAGACTTGGAACTTGGAAGTTACCACACGTGTACAGGATATTAATTCAGTTTTAACTTTTATGTAAATTCCGCTTCACGTTGACTCTCTGCTCGGATTCGCATGGAAAATTAGTAGCTAATTTCCTCTCTACAAAAACACGTGTTTCAAAAGACTAATATTTCAATTTTTGGGGTATCTATCAACAAGTAATCTAGAATAAAAAAATAAAAATAAAAATTTAATCAATCGTCAAAATATTAAGTTGTTATTAGCAAGCAAAAAAATTAGTTAAGTGTTGGCCATATAATAACTAGTGAAAATTTTGTCAATTCAAATATTATGAAAATTATAACTCCAAGTGGTTGACTTAGTGGTTCCTAAGGCCTCATGATATATATCTATGAGATTCTGAATTCGAAATCTCTTGCCAGCATCTTGGGGCCACTCCCATGGGATTCCTCCCTGTAATAACCCAGTATGTGTAGAACGGGAAGACTGCACATGTCAAAGGGATTAGTCAAACATTCAAAGAGGTCTGGATACCCTGGATTGTTAAAAAAAAAAAAAAAAAAAAAAAAAAAAAAAAACTCTATAAAATATAGGATAAGTCAAGTCAAAAGACTTAATGGGTGCATGGGAATGGTGAAGTTTTACTTTTAATTCAATTTCACCTTGTGCTTGGATTCAAACGAGGACAACGTAGAGTTTTTTTTACATGGAATATACTAATTTATCCTTTATAATTACTATATTTTCTATCTTTTTTTATATAATAACTAGTAAGGGCATATTAGTAAATTTATTCAAATAATATATGTTATCTTTGCCACTTATTAATATTATTATTATTATTTTGAGATTAAATTCAATAAAGACATGGTGTAAACACCTTTTTTTGCACCAACTAATCAAATGGTGCCACCTTAGTTTTTTAAACTTGATTTCACTTAAAAGATTACAGCCTAACACACATGATTGCCATACCCTTAAATATATTCAAATATTAATTTTATATAAAAAAAAAAAAAACAAACATAAAACAAAAATTTCGGATCCAAATAGCTGGAGACTTCACCGGAGTAAGGAGCTACCACCGTCAATGATGTCGTTCATCCTAGCCCAAGAACAAATCTTATAACCCAACAACAACAAAAAAAAAAAAAAAAAAAAAAAAAAAAAAAAAAAGAAGAAGAGAAATTTCACACACACAAGAAAGTAACTGACTTTACTTGGTTGAACTTCACATAAAAAATCTTGATACCCAGATCAATATTCAAAGAACCTAGTTGAGGTATGCAAAATTTGAAAGAAAATGATGGAGGATTTGAGCTTCTAAAGGAAAAAAGTTGACCAATCAAGAGAAAAAGTATTCATGGAAACTAAAAAGTGAAGGTGAAGAGAGGGAGTTGAAGAATGAATCTTTTTGGGTTTTCCATAGAAAGGCGGCAATTGGAGAGGACTTGAGAGTCAGTGGCAGTGGTTGCGGTGACAGCAAGTGCGGTTTGGTGATGATGGTGCAAGAGATGTGGTGGACATAACAAAGAAGAAGACAGGGAGACCAGAGCACATTTCTTTTTTATAAACTTAATATTTGAATATATTTAAGGGTATAGTAATCATATGTGTTAGGCTATAATCTTTTAAGTGACATCAAGTTTAAAAAACTGAGGTGCACCATTTGAATAGTGGGTGTAAAAAGGGTGTTTACTCCACGTTCTTATTAAATTTAATCTCTATTATTTTTAGGGTGAAATGTATTTCTAGGTACTGGTTGTGTGTGTTAAAGTTTCAGTCTTTATAACCCTAGACTACAACTACAAAGATTAGGCCATTTTGTAGTGGTACTTTGGTTATGTAATATAATATAAGTCTGTTTAAAAAATTATATTTATTACTTTCGTGTTCACGTGTTCTAATAAGTATTACTGTTTTCTCAAAAAAAAAAAATAATAAAGTACTTAATTGCTTGAATTCCTAAATGAAATCTTGCAGACAATAAATGTTACCATCATTGGCCTGGAAGGGATTGATCTGCATCCAAATATGTGATCCTTTTCACAAAAGCGATATACAGAGCATATCAAAACTGAAATCTTCCCAATTTTTTTTTTTTAAAAAAATAAATTAATTAAATGTGCCTTAACCAAATCAATTGGAATAATTATAAGCTTGTTTCAAAAATTCTATTTATTACTTTCGTGTTCGTGTGTTCTAATAAATATTACTGTTTTCTCAACCAAAAAAAAAAAAAAAGTACTAGATTGCTTGAATTCCTAAATGAAACCTTGCAGAAAATAAATGTTACCATCATTGGCTTGGAAGGGATTGATTTGCATCCAAATATGTGATCCTTTTCACAAAAGCGATATACAGAGCATATTAAAACTAAAATCTTCCCGATTTTTTTTTTTTTTTAATTTTAAATGTGCCTTAACTAAATTAGTTGGAATATAAATGACTAAAACCGAAGATCACTATAATAGTAATACGTCCCTAATATTTATTTAACATTCGAAATCTTTATAATGCATTCTAAAACAACCAATCAAATATGTACAGTGCCCTGTGTTAATGTAAGGTTGAATTTATTCAATTATTAGTTGGCTTTATTCCGTGCCAAATTTGCTTGTAATTCAGCATTTAGAAACTTTGTATTTAGGTGGGAATCATGTAAGGGTAGTATGTGAGAGAGTGTGAAGAAAAACTCAAGAGTGTGCACTCAAGAAAAGCCTCGTGACTGGATCTCACAACTGGCTAGTCACCAAAGGTGGCACACGTGTGAAGCATGTAGGGGAGCTGAAGGGTCGCACCAGCTGTTGCACTATAGGACAAAACTTCCAGCTGGCCAAGCAGTTAGCTCGCGACTCAAACTCGCGACTTGTTCCAGTCGCGAGCCCGAGTCGCCAGAACACCCTATTTGGCTATAACTGACTCTTCGTATTCCATACACACCCTACTATAAACACCCTTATACCCACGAAATGTAGAGAGCTTCCAGAAATAATTTTGAGAGAGAAACCTTAGAGAAAAAGAAGATTGACTCATCCACAATCTTCATCTTTTAATACTCCAAATTCTTCTATTCTCACCCTCTCCATTGATACATCCTTGAGAGGTACGTTAGCCAAATCCTTATCTCACCATATCCATATCTGTGAGGAGGCATTTTGGTACTTGGGAAGTAGTTCGGAAGAGACCAATTCATTTTGGTTGATGCAATGGGCTATTGCGAGATCTGGTAAGCTAGAGAAGACAAGGTTTGGCGTAACCCTGTTAGAGCAAGAAGCTTGGAGGGCTTAGGTGCACTGGGTAGATTAGGCTTGGAGGGTCTTCTGCTACTCATGTATCCCAACTTTATTCTCTAGTGGATTATTGACCACTTGGAGGGCGGCAGAGAGGTTTTTCACCGAGCTTTTCGGTTTCCTCTTCAATAACACATCGTTGTGTTGTCTTTGTGTTTGCATCTCTCTTCCCTTAATCTATGTCATTTAATTACTGCTGTAGTTGTGATTAATTTTGGTTTAGATTGTTTCACCAATTCTGTTTTAGCTTATTTTCATATTCCGCATATACATTGTTTGATTATAAGTTTGTGTTGGTAATTTGTAATTTGGGGGTCTAAACGTTCATAGGTGTTTTACACACTATTTGAACATTGATAGTTACCAGCAGCAATTTATTAATACTTGCATTTAAAGATCTAGTGGTACTCTAGGCATTATATAACCTTAAACAAACAATTGCCTTTGGCAGCATAAATTTACAGATTATATTGCATTCCAAACAATTCACTATATCCTTGCTTGTCCTTGTGAGAGACTGTGGCACTAGGAAAGTGCCTTTGGGGTTCAGTTGAGAATCCGCATGTGCATAGTAATTGGCCTACATTATGGGTTACCAGCTTCCAATAAACTGATTTTTTTTGGGATGTTATCTCTGTCTCTCTCTCTCTCAGATTTGTCATAGCATATAAAAGGAATTCACAAGATTTCCCAGATTCACTATTTATAGAATTCTAGCTTAGAATTAGTTGTCAGACCCTCTAGATTAGGGAAAAAGTTCTCAAAAATTCAAACAAATATGAATTTAAAGAAAAATATTTACGCACATAAGCTCTGAATCAACATATAGAAAAATATTTTGCACCCTACAATCATGTGCTTGAAGGCACACCTTGGGGGATGGTATCGAAGATGCTACTCCACTTTCTTTTCTTTTCTTTTTTTTTTAATGTAAAATGCAATGGCAATGCTGTTGTTCATGCTCTAGCTAGGAGGGTTATTTTTATTTTTATTTTTATTCTTTGTTTCAAATTTACAAGTTTCACTTGAAGATTTAACAGATTACAGTTCTTGTTTTGTATGATATTTCAATTAGTAGGAATAAAAATTAAAGGGGTTTTTTTTTTTTTTTAAATTTAAAAAAATAGTTATTTTAACTATCCACTTTTATCATTAATATTCAACGAAGGACTTTATTCACATTGAAGTCCTACTAAAATATATTTTAACTATTTCCATCACCTTCATGCGATAGGCATACATTCAGCAACTGTAAGGTTCCTCTAGCTAAGTGTTGCCTTAATTGTTCATTTCAACTTCGGTCTAATTTTGTTACTATAAAGTTCGTTATCTACTTTACATATATTAGAAATCATATAGCAACTAGACCACTGGATTTAAAAACGAAATGAAGAAGATGAATTGTGCAGTTGTGCGACATGTAGCTTAGGCTCAATAATGTTTGTTTTTTTACTACAAGTCGTATTAGTATAATATTTTATACATGTGCAGATCCGTGATTTTCAAGTCCTTAATGCACATGCGTGTCAGTCCCTGATTGGAAGTTAGTGGGGTTAGTTATTTCCGTTAATACTGTATAACGGTTAGGAAGGTTGTTAGTTTTGTTTTTTCTGTTTTTGCTTAATCTCTCTCTTGCCCGGTTTCTAAGTGTATGTAATCTGAGCACCTTGATGTATTTTATTTCGACTAATCAATAAAATTACTCAACAAGTTTCTTGCACAATTGCTCTTTTAACAACAGTTTTTTGGTTTCTCTAATGACATCTTGCAGACACTTATTGACAATTGGCCTTGAAGGGACACTGATCTTGCATCCAAATATCTGATTTTGAACACACGGCTATACAAAGCGCAAACTATAACTAGAAATTTTCCCATTACTTCCTTTTTTCTTTTTCTTTTTCTTTTTTTTTTCTTTTCTTTTTCTTTTTTTAATTTTTAAATACGACTCAGTTGGAATATATGAATGAATAAAAGCAAAAAGCATAATATACGTCCCTAATTTCTATTTCACTTCATTTGAAAATTGAAATCTTAATGCATTCCAAAATAGCCAATCAAACATATATATAATCATAGTGTCCTGAAATCTGTGTTTCCAAAAGCACATTATTAATACTGGCAATTAAACATTTAATACTAGCAGTATACCCTAGGCATTACATAATCTTAAACTAGCAATTACATTTAGCAGAATAAATTTGACAGATTATATAGCATTCCAAACAATTCAGTATATCCTTGCCTGTCCTTGTGAGACAGTGTGGCCCTAGGGAAGTGCATTTGGGGTTGATAAAAGTTGTGAAACCATGTGCATAGTTGGTCTACATTCTGGATTAGAATGCAAGCATGCAATTGCCAACTTTATAATGACTATCAGTTGACTCTGAACCTGAAGTGTGGGAGGTGGAAGGTGCATGTCTAACAAATCTTTTAAAAACAAATTCTCCCCCACAATTGAAGCAGATAGAATGGGGATCATTTCACTAGGATGTCTTCTTTTGATCACTTCTATAGCTAAAAATCCAAAGCTATAAACATCACATTTCTCAGTTATCTTCATTTTATAAGCAAGCTCTACAAACTAACAAAATATATATTATGCCAATCTGTTAATATTCTCTATATTAAAAAATGAAGTGTATTACCTGGTGCAACATAACCATATGTGCTTGTAAGTGAAGTCCAATTGGATGAGTCTTGATTAAGAAGCTAGTTATGTCAAAGTTTGATACATGAGCCTCATATTGAGAGTCCAACAAAATATTTTTGCTTGATATGTCCCTATGAACAATTGGTGGTGAGCAATCATGGTGCATGTAAGACAAAGCGTGAGCCACACCTTCAATGACATTCACCTTCTTATTCTATAAATAGTAGCAAAAATAAGCAAAATAGTAAAAATAAGTTGGCAAAAATAATTTTTGCCAAACACACACTCAATTGATCAAATATGTTGTTGTTGAACAGACGAAAATGGGGATATGTAAGGAAACAAGGTTGGATTTGTTGTTGTTCCAAGCTTCAACGCCATCTGGCCATCTCCATCCTACATATCCCATATATTTACATGAAAACTGCTTATACATTTTTAATTATACTAAAGCAATCTATATTTGAAACATGAATTTCTCTGTTGGTATCTTTTTTATTTACATAAAAACCTCAACAGAATGATCAAAAACTGTTCATATGTATTCTTTTTAACCATTGTATTCTCCCTGAAGTTGTACTTTGTCACCTCATTAATTGATCTTCATATTATTTTTACTAATACTATTTTAAGTCTTTATCTACCCTCTTTTTTATTCTTAAAATCAACTCACTTTTCCTCACCTGTGAGTTAACTATACTATTTTGCACATAATCAAGCCATCTCAAGCAACTCTTATCTTTTTATCAATGGGGATCACCTTTATCTTTAAGCGAATTTTCTTATTTTGAATCCTATTAAAATAGCCAAAATATATTAAATCTTGAATATTAAATATGTAAAATAAAAAATGAACAATATTTATTAAAAAAAATCCAAGTACAATCCAAAATCATTACAATTCTCTATTAAATAAAGTTTGTTTGCTCGGTGCAATCTGTATAGTATTATAAGCCAATTCTTTAAATTTCTTTCCTGCATGTTCTATTGCACTGTAAATTTAATCTTCGCACAATTTATACAATATACCCGCGTAGCATAACCAATAATCGATATGTTACAACAAGAAAGGAATTCAAATGTAACAAAAGAAATTCACCTTTTACATCCAAAGAAATGCTAAGGTTTCAATGTCAAAGAAACAACTGAAGAGGGCTTGAATTTTCGGACTTTACTTGGATTATCTAGCTAAAAGAGAACCTCAGTACTCGATCTCCACTCTGAAGCTGAAGTCCCTTCACTCTGATAATCCTGGGGAGAATACAGAACTTGGAGCGTTGAGTAAATCGTATGAATCTTAGAGAAACCATAGGTGAGAGATAGATGAGATAGCATCTAAGAGATTTATGTGTGTGCATGCATGCATATATATAAGAGAAGAATAAGGCCTCACTTATTAAAGGGCACTAACTCATCACTGTGTATTCCTTCATACAACTAGTGATTTGCAAAATTCGGGGAATATACAGTCATTTGCTTAGTCTTTTGATAACCTTTACAACAATAACGACTGCAAAAACCTGTTAATCTTGTTAAAAAAAATTATTGGTAAATTATGCAAGCACCTGGTGGGTATTGAACTAATTGAACACATAAACTCACCCT